>CM042955.1:40460087-40515087 GCA_023678885.1 Pogostemon cablin
AGCTGGGGGATGCACACGTCGGGTGCCGAGGCAGGCTACGTCAGGTGACGGGGCTCTCCGGGGATGCCCACATCAGGTGTCGGGTCACGCTAGGGGATGTCCACGTCGAGTGCCAGGGCATGCCCATGTTAAGTGCGAGACAGGTTTGGGAACACCCACGTCGGGTGCTGGGACATGCCGGGGGACGCCAACATCGAGTGCCGGAACACGCCGTGGGATGCTCACATCGAGTGCCAAGGCACGCCCACGTCGAGTGCGGGAAAGGCTGGGGGATGCCCACGTCGGGTACCGGGGCACGTCGAGGGGCGCCCACGTTGGGTGCGAAGGCAGGCGGGGGGACACCCACGCTAGGTGCCGAGGCAGGCCAGGGGACGCTCACGCCGGGTGCTGGGGCATGCCGGGGATGCCCACGCTGGGTTCTGGGGCATGCTGGGGATGGGGGACGCCGATGCCAGGTGCCTGGGCACGTCGGGGGATGCCCACGTCGGGCGCTGAGGCTCGCCGAGGGACGATCATGTCGGTGTGCATGGGGATGCCCACGCCGGGTGTCGGCGCAAGCCAGGGGACACCCACGTCGTGTGCCGAGGCAGGCCGTGGGATGCCCACGTCGGGTGCCGGGGGACGCCCATGCCGGGTGCTGAGGAACGCTGGGGGACGCCCACGCTGGGTGTCGGGGCACACTAGGTGATGCCCACGTCGGGCGCCTGGGTACGCCGGGGGATGCCCACATTGGGCGCCAGGGCACGCGAGGGGATGCCCACGTCAGGTGCGCCGGGGGACTCCCACATCGGGTGTCGGGGCAAGCCAGGGGATGCCCATGCCGAGTGCCAGGGTAGGCCCGGGGAAAGCCTACGTTGGGTGCCAGGGCACAGTGGGAATTCCCCACCGGAAGCTGGGGCACGCTGGGAAATCTCCACTGGAACTGTTACTGGAAACTCGCCGGCGATCACCGGAAAAGTGCCCGGCCGAAGACCTGAATGGGGCATGGCCATTGCCTACTCGTGGCTTTGGTGCTTAGCAACCGTTGCCCATGTGTGCCTTGCCAGCCCCTTGACAGCCCATCCCACCCCTATATATGTTTTAGGAGGTGAAACCTAGGTGGAGAGTTATTGCTTGTGCAAGAATTTTTGAAACCCTTGGTTCAAAATTTGCTCTCTAGCTTTGAGAGGAAGCTTCCTAGTGGTCGGCGGTTTCTCCCACCCACCGCCTTGGAACTCGACGGCAAGCAGCAACCGGAGCTGCCCCTTCACTTCCGATGGTGCCGGCACTTCTTGTTGGCGACCTCCGACTGATCTCATCGCTCCCCACGGCGGTGATAGAGTGTCCTTTCTTGTTCATGTTTTCTGACTAGATTGATTCTCATGGGGAAGAAATCTAGGAGTCTAACACCTTCAAAAGTGTTACCGAATATGCGTGTAGGAGATGAGGCGTTCAAGTCGGTGAAGGAACGGGCTAAGGAGATTGAACGGAAGAGGGTTTTGAAGGAGGCGGTGTTGGAGGAGCTACCGCAGCTAGGTGACGCCACCGCCTTGAGGCGCGTGCTTGCGGCTGACCGCACGGAGATGGAGACGGAGGTCGTGGTAGGGTCCATGGCTCTTGTTGTGGTTGATACGCCGGTGGACGGTGGTTCCAGCAGTCCCACGCATGGCTTAGTGGACGTGGCCATGGAGGACCTGGCTCCAGTGGTGCCCACCGCCCGCAATCTCACCTCCAAACGGAAACCCTCGGCGGAATGGAGGCAGAGCACCACCCCTGGCTCTCGGCGCCGACTGGATGTGGAAAACCCCTCGACCTCTTCTCCTCGGCAGTCTGGCGGTGAGTCTCGGCAGCCAGGCGTCATGACTGGGCAGGGCCAGAAGTTGGCAGAAGCTTCTAGAGTGGGCGTCGACACTTCTGAAAATGCCGACAATTCTCGGCAGGTGCGGGGCAACACTCGGCAGCGCACTCCAATGCACGCGCCTGCCTCTCCATCTCGACAATCTGCGCCGACTCTGGGCGCCAGTGTTGGGCAGGGTTCAGGCAGCACAGGGCATCGTGAGGGCAAGGCAACAGGCCCTAGCAGCCGGGTGGACAGCGGAGCCAGCGTGTGCAGTAGGGTGACTCGGGTGTCGGATCCACTCCCAAGGAACCGATTAACTATGACAAGTTTGTCAACAAAAGCAATATTGATCCGGATAGGAAACTTGAATACATTGCACCTTGTGATGGAGTAGCCTATCTTGATCCGAAGGGTGATTCAGACGCATGGAAATACACGTTGGTGGATTATTTCTCAGGGCGGTTTCCGGGTATGCAAGCCCTTCATGCCATATGCCGGGCATGGGGAGTTAAGTATACCATCATCATGCATCAGTCGGGATGGATCATCTTTCATTCTGTTCGGAAGGTGATGTGAAGAAGGTGTTGAATGGTGCTCCCCACTCCATATGGGAATGTTATCTTATGCTCGAAAGGCTGCCACCAACCTTTCAATTTGATGACTGGGAAATTTCCCATGTCCCGATCTGGATTCGGTTGCCCTCGTTCGTAAGGTAGCTTCTTTGATTGGTAGACCTATTATGGTGGATGATACTTCTGTTAAGGCGGACAGGGTCTCGTTTGTCCGTGTGCGTGTGGTAATTGATGTTTCGCAAGAGCTCCCGAGGGAAGTCACGTTTAACTACCGAGAGGCCAATTTCATCCAAACTGTGCTGTATGAACGCCTTCCAGCGTATTGTACTAAGTGCAGTAAATTTGGTCATCTAGTTAGTGATTGTGACAATCTTGTTAGAGGTGATAAGGGGGAGAAGGGTATGGATCAGCCTCCGGAGACTACACGTACTGATGACACGGTCGACGATGAGGGATTCCAGCATGTTGGGGCTCGGAATACCAGGCCAAAAAAGAAGAGGAGCAGGAACGGAAAGAAGAAGAGCACGGGTCCATCCTTTCTCAAGCACAGCAACAGAAGGTCATGTCAGGGAAATATCAAATCCTTGACGATCTTGATCCTGATGATTGGAGGACCAACAGACGAGAGGGAAAGCAGCCAGCCCAGGTCCATCCTAGGAAGTCTTGGGCTTCGGAAATGGAGGAGGAGGAAGCTGAGGCTGTAAACCGATTGGGTCGCTCCCTATCACCCACTCTCCCCCACAGGGCGGACAACATCAGGAGAAGGACTGGAATCATCATACAGGAGCCGCATGGTGGTAGTAACGGACCAGGAGGCAGGGGCTCTTCCCCTAATGTTCGTAAATGAAGTGTCTAGCATGGAACGTATGAGGGCTTGCAGCCACTCATGCGCAGCGAGCAGCCCGCAGGTTAGTTCGCAAGAATAAAGCATGCTTAGTGGGTTTTGTTGAAACTAAATTGTCTGTTGATAATGTGGTGGATATTGTGGGTAGAATTGCTCCTGGTTGGCATAGTGTGAATAATTTTCATATTGTCGGGGGAGGTCGTATTGTGGTTGCGTGGGATTCCACATTGATTGCTTTTAGTAATGTTGTGCTCCATGAGCAATGTATTTCTGGTATGGTTCGTTGTTTGATTTCTCAGCAGGAGTTCCTCATCAGTGTTGTGTACGCCTGTAATGGCGTAGTTGATAGGCGTAGGCTATGGTGTCATCTCTCTTCGGTTGTCCCCGCAGTTAATTCTCCCTGGATGCTCCTTGGAGACTTTAACTGTGTAAGGAAACCTGAAGAGAGATCTGATATTGTTCCATCTCATCGGAACTGGTAGAGGGTGGAGTTTGATGAGTTTTGTGTTGATCGAGAATTGGATGATGCTAAGTCCAAGGGGTGCTTTTTCACCTGGACGAATGGCAGAATCTGGAGTCGTATTGATCGAGTATTGGTGAACTCGAATTGGGATACTACCTCAGGTGTAGTGGAATCGGAGTTTCTACCCATGGGGGCCACCTCGGATCACTGCCCTGTGTTAGTTTCCGTGTATCATGCTGAGCACTCGAAGGGGAGACCGTTCAGATATGTGAATATGTGGAAGATCAGTGAGAGATTCCTGGATACTGTGCGAGAAGTGTGGGCTTCGCAAATGTGGGGTACAGCTCATTTCAGTGTGTGTCGTAGGCTGAAGTTACTCAAACCAAAGCTTCGTCAGCATGGTAAGAAGGACTTTGGCCACATAGCTGAGAGAGCAGAGCGGGCTAGAGAGGAGCTAGACACTTTGCAGCTGGATAGTCATGTTGATCCTGGTAACATTGAGAAATGGGATAGGGTTGGAGAGGCAGCGAAGAAGGTCGACTTCTTGTGTCACGCCGAGCATCTCTTCTTTTCTCAGATGGCCAGAGCTGATTACTTGACCATTCAGGACAAGCCCACAAAATTTTTCTATAAGAAGATCAAGTCCAATAGTATGAAGAATATCATCACCTCCATACGCACGGAATCCGGACATACTACCTCCCGTGAGGAAGTCGTTGGAGAGTTCCTCTCATTCTATGGTGACTTGTTGGGCACTGCCAAGGAGTGTGAGGACTTAGATGATAGTGTGTTTGATTGGGGAGCTGTGTTGACTGATGAACAGGCGCAGCAGCTCGTGGCGCCTGTCACGGATGAGGAAGTGAAGGGAGTGGTGTGGAGCATGAATGGTGATAAGGCCCCTGGGCCAGATGGGTACACGGCTGCTTTCTTTCGAGATGCATGGGACGTGGTCGGGTCGGATGTCATGGCGGCTGTCCAGGAATTCTTCCACTCTGGGCAGTTGCTGTAGCAGATGAATGCCACGTTTATTACACTTATCCCGAAAGGAAAGCACGACCCTACTGTTAGGGATTTCCGTCCAATCTCGTGTTACAATGTGATCTACAAAATCATATCTCGTATCATTGTGAAACGACTGACGGACCTGATGGAGGGCTTGGTGGCAGAAAATCACTTTGGTTTTGTTAAGAACCGTAGAATGAGGGATTGTGTTATGCTGGCTCTGGAGATTGTGAAGAACTATGGGTGGGCTAGGCACCGTCAGCACAGGAGAATGGCAATTAAGGTAGATATTAAGAAGGCCTACGACTCAGTAGACTGGGGGTTTCTGCGTGGAGTTCTTACAGGCTTGAAATTTCCTCAGCGTATGATAGGATGGATAATGGAGTGCGTCACCACCACCTCATTCTCCATCCTTGTCAACGGGTCTCCAGAGGGATATTTCGATGGAAAGAGAGGCTTGCGTCAGGGTGATCCATTGTCTTCCTTATTGTTTGTCTTATGCATGGATTATTTCTCCCGCCTCTTCAGGAGAATGACTGTAACGGGCAATTATAAGTATCACTCGAGGCACTGTGAGAAGGTGGGAATTACTCATCTGGCGTTTGCGGACGACTTAATTATCTTTGCTTATGGCAATCGATCTTCGGCAGAAGTGGTAGCTAGAGCACAGGATCTGTTCGCTCGTATGTCAGGATTTGAGGTTAGTGTGGACAAGTCTCAGTTATTTATGGCAGGGGTTCCGAAGGATGAGGAGAAGGCTATACGTGAAGTTCTGCCTTTTCAGGAAGGCACCTTTCTTGCCCGTTATTTGGGAGTACCGTTACAGGGAAGCAAGCTTCGGGAATCTGCATTTGAGCCGCTTATCACTCAGGTTACTAATCTGATCAGGGGGTGGTCCACCCATCTACTCTCGTATGCAGGCCGATTAGAACTTATCAGATCGGTAGTGTACGAGATGAAGAATTTTTGGACAGCGATGGTGAAGATCCCCAAAGGAATTGTGGATAGAATTGAAAGGATGATACAAAAATTCCTTTGGGGAACCGCAAGGGGAGCAGTTAGGTGGGAAGAGGTCACTCTTCCTAAGGATCAGGCCGGTCTGGGACTTAGGGGACTCGACTTGCTGAACGATGTTGCTCTTTGTGGCATGCTGTGGGATGTGCATCAGGAGAAGAAATCATTGTGGGTCAAATGGATTAATGCCATTTACCTACAGTCCGCTTCTTGCTGGGATGTTGAGGTGAATTATATTGCCTCAATTATGTGGAAGGACATCCACCGTGCGAGGGATAGGATCAGAGCACGGATTGGTGGAGATATGGTCTGCACGTTGGCTTCATGTTCGGAGATGGGAAAGTTTCGTGCAGGTAAGATGTACTGGCTCGTTTCAGATTCTATGTCGATACAGCCTATCTACAGGAAGCTTTGGTGTCCATGGGTTCCTCAAAAGCATTCGTTCAGGATGTGGATTGCGATGCGGAATCTCCTGCTCACCATGGACAGATGGAGATAGTATGAAGGCCCGGTTGAGTGCGTGTTTTGCGTGGGGAACCCCGAATCGAGAGACCACCTTTTCTTCAGGTGTCCGTTCACGAAGCATGTATGGAACTGGGTTAGGATCAAAGTGGAGTGGAAGAGGCAGGTTACCACATTGAAGGCCGCCTTCAGTGGCTCAGCAAGGACCGGCGAGTGCATGTTCATGAAAGGAGGAGGTGGACGCTCGCTCTCTATGGAAGCGTCTTCCTCATTTAGAAGGCTCGGAACAAAGCGCTTATCGAGGGTGCCCGACCTTCTACTGATGGCTTGATTAATTCCATACTTATGCATGTAATTAGATTCGAGCATTTGTTATCTAGATAGGTGTGCTTTTTCTTTGGTTGCTCCGCTTTGGAGCATTTGTTAGCTAGATAGGTGTGCTTTTTCTTTGGTTGCTTCGCTTTGGAGTTGTAATTATATGTATGTGTGACTCTGGCTTCGGCCTATTGTTTTGGAATAATTAACATATCGTTCATAGGTGAAACCCAGGTGAGGAAGAGTCATTGCGCGTGCAAAAATTTTTGGAACCCTAGTTCCGAAAATTTTGCTCCTTAGCTTTTTACGCAAGTTTTCCTGCGGCTGCCGACGCCTCTCGCCCGCAGCCTCGGTGAACAATGAAAACCATTGTTCGACGTCGCCCGACCACTCCTAATGTTGTCGGCGCCTCTCGCCAGCAGCTGCTGATTTATCTCACCGCTCCCCACGGTGGTGAAAGAGTCTTCTCACTTGTTCATGCGATCCGCCTAGACTGATTCTCTTATGGGGAAGAAATCTGGGAGTCGAATGCCCTAAAAAGCATTGCCGGATATTCATGTGAGTGAGGAAACGTTCAAATCGATAAAGGATCGGGCTAAGAAGATCGAATGGAAAAATTCATTGAAGGATGCGATATTGGCGGATAATCCATAATTGGGCGACGACGCCGCCTTGGCACACTCAATTGCGGCGGATCGTATGGAGATGGAACCGGAGATCACCATTGGGTCCATGGCCCTTGTCGTGGCCAACACGCCGGAGGCTCGCGGCTCCAGCAGTCCCACGCAAGGCCTAGTGGACGTGACCATGGACGACTCGACCCCGGTGGTGCCCATCATACGCAACCCAACCACCAAGCAGAAACCCTGGGTGGAGCAGCGGCGCAGCACCACCCCAGGCATTCGACATCGGTTGGACGTGGCGACCCCCCTGCCTCTCCCTCTCGGCAGATGGGCAGGGAGTCTCGGCAGGTCGGCGACATTTCTCGACAGGGCGCGCATCCAGCTCCCTGTCTTGGCAGAGCGCGCCGAGTGTGGGCGCCAGCACTGGGCGAGGCCCAGGTGACATAGGGCAGCGCGGGGGCGAGGCGGCAGGCCCTCGGCAGCAAGGCGAGCAGTGCGACCAGCTAGCGTGGCAGGGCGAGTCGGGTGGGGGTTTCGCTCCCAAGGAACCGGTTGACTACTATAAGTTTGTTAACAAAAATAACATTGATCATGATAGGAAGCTTGAATACATTGCACCATGCGATGGAGTGGCCTATCTTGATCCGAAGGATGATTCTGATGCATGGAAATACACATTGGTGGGGTATTTTTCGGGATGGTTCCTGGGTATGCAAGCCCTCCATGCCATCTGCCGAGCATGGGGCGTCAAGTATACCATTGTCATGCATCAGTCAGGGTGGATTATCTTCCGGCTTAGCTCGGAGGAAGACTTGCGGAAGGTGCTGGACAGTGCTCCCCACTCCATATGAAAATGATATCTTATGCTCGAAAGGCTTCCACGAGCCTTTCAATTTGATGACCGGGAAATCTCCCATGTCCCGGTTTGGATTCGGTTGCCTTCGTTCCCATTGGAGCTGTGGTCGAAGAACCACATTAGTAAGGTGGCTTCACTGGTTGGTAGACCTATCATAGTGGATGATACTTCTGTCAAGGCGGATAGGGTATCGTTTGTGCGTGTGCGAGTGGATATTAATGTCTCACAGGAACTCCCAAAGGAGGTCACCTTCAACTACCGAGGGGCCAACTTTTCCTAAACCATGTTGTATGAACGCCTTCCGGTGTATTGTATTAAGTGCAGGAAATTTGGTCACCTAGTTAGTGATTGTGACGATCTAGCTAGAGGTGATAAAGGGGAGAAAAGGATGGACCTACCTCCAGAGACCACACGAGCTGATGATATGGTCGACGAGGGGGTTCCAGCATGTTGGGGCTAGGAACACGAGGCCGAGGAAGAAGAGGAATCGAAACAAAAAGAAAAAGGCCGTGGGTCCTAAGCTATCCCATGCACAGAAAGAAAAGGTTATGTCAGGAAAATACCAAATCCAAGACGACCTTTATCCTGATGATTGGAGGATCAATAGACGAGAGGGTAAACAGTCCGCTCAAGTTAATACTAGGAAAACTTGGGCTTTGGAAACAGAGGAGGAGGATGAAGAGGCTGTAGGCCGCTCGGGGCGCTCCCCGCCTCCCACTCTCACCCACAGGGCTGACGGCATTAGGAGAGGCACTGGAATCATCATCTAGGAGCTGCAGGGCAGAGGTAACAGACCAGGACAAGGCGGGTGCTCCTCCCCCAATGTTCGTCAATGAGGTGTCTAGCATGGAACGTACGAGGGCTTGCAGCCACTCGTGCGCAGCGAGCAACCCACAGGTTAGTCCGCAAGAATAAAGTATGCTTAGCGGGTTTTCTTGAAACTAGATTGTCTATTGATAATGTGGTGGATTTTGTGGGTAAAATTGTTCCTAGTTGGAATAGTGTGAATAATTTTGATACTGTTGATGGGGGTCGTATTTTGGTTGAGTGGGATTCCACTTTGATTGTTGTTAGTAACGTTATGCTCCATGAGCAATGTATCTCTGGTTTGGTTTGCTGTTTGATTTCTAAGCAGGAGTTCCTCATCAGTGTTGTGTATGCCCATAATAACATAGTTAATTGGCGTAGGCTATGGAGTCATCTCTCTTCGGTTGTCCCCGTAGTTAACTCTCCTTGGATGTTCTTTGGAGACTTTAATTGTGTTAGGAAACTGGAAGAGCGATCTAAAATTGGAACTGGTGCAGGGTGGACTTTGAGGAGTTTTGTGTTGATCTGGGGTTGGACGATGCTAAGTCTAAGGGGTGCTTTTTCACCTGGACGAATGGCAGAGTATGGAGCTGTATTAATCGGGTACTGGTGAACTGGAACTGGGACATCACCTCGGGAGTAGTGGAGTTGGAGTTCCTGCCCATGGGGGCCACTTCGGATCACTGTCCCATCCTAGTTTCTGTGTTTTACGCTGAGTACTCTAAGGGTAGACCGTTTAGGTATGTGAACATGTGGAAGACTAGCAAGGGATTCCTGGATACTGTGCGAGAAGTATGGGACTCGCAAGTGTGGGGTACAGCTCAGTTCAGTGTTTGCCATAGGTTGAAGTTACTCAAGCTAAAATTACGTCAGCTTGGCAAGATGGACTTCGGCCACATAGCTGAGAGAGCAGAGCGGGCTAGAGCGGAGCTAGACAGTTTGCAGCTGGAGAGCCATGCTGATCCTTGTAATGTTGAGAAATGGGACAGGGTTCGGGAGGCATCGAAGAAGGTCGACTTCTTGTGTCACGCCGAACATCTCTTCTTCTCTCAGATGGCCAGAGCCGATTACTTGATCAGTCAGGACAAACCCACGAAATTCTTCTACAAGAAGATCAAGTCCAATAGTACGAGGAATATCATCCCCTCCATACGTACGGAATTCGGGCATACTACTTACCATGATGAAGTTGTTGGAGAGTTCCTCTCATTCTATAGAGACTTGTTGGGTACTGCGGGAGAGTGTGATGAGATAGATGACAGTGTGTTTGACTGGGGAGCCGTGTTGAGTGATGAACAGGTGCAGCAGCTCGTGATGCCTATCATGGCCGACGAAGTGAAGGGAGTAATGTGGAGCATGAACGGGGATAAGGCCCCCGGTCCGGATGGGTACACGGCCGCTTTCTTTCGGGATGCGTGGGATGTGGTCGGTCGGATGTCGTGGGGGCTGTCTGGGAATTCTTCCATTCCGGGCAGCTACTGCGGTAGATGAACACCACGTTTATTACTAATCCCAAAGGGTAAGCACGATCCTACTATCAGGGACTTCCGCCCAATTACGTGTTGCAATGTGATCTACAAAATCATATCCCGTATCATTGTGACACGAATGACGAATCTGATGGAGGACTTGATGGCGGAGAATCACTTTGGTTTTATTAAGAACTGAAGAATGAGGGACTGTGTGATGCTGGCCCAGGTGATAGTGAAGAATTACGGGTGGGCTAGGCATCGTCAATACAGGAGAATGGCGATCATAGTGGATATTAAGAAGGCGTATGACTCGGTGGATTTGGGCTTCTTGCGTGGAGTGCTTACAGGTTTGAAATTTCCCCAGCGCATTATAGGATGGATCATGGAATGTGTCACCACCACCTCATTCTCTATCCTTATCAACGGTACACCTGAGGGATATTTCGATGGTAAGAGAGGCTTGCGTCTGGGTGATCCTTTGTCGTCCTTATTGTTTATCTTGTGCATAGATTACTTCTCCCACCTCTTCAGGAGAATGAACATGACAGACAACTTTAAGTACCACTCTAGGCATTGTGCGAAGGTTGGCATCACTCATCTGGCATTTGCGGACGATTTGATTATCTTTGCTTATGGCAATCGCTCCTCCGCAGAAGTGGTAGCTAAGGCACTTAATCTCTTTGCTCGAATGTCAGGTTTGGAGGTTAGTTTGGACAAGTCTCACCTGTTCATGGCAGGAGTTCCAGAGGATGAGGAACAAGCGATCTGTGAGGTGCTGCCTTTTCAGGAAGGCACCTTCCCTGTACGATATTTGGGAGTTCCGCTACAGGGAAGTAAGCTCCGGGAATCTGCTTTTGAGCCGCTCATCACGCAGGTTACTAATCTGATCAGGGGATGGTCCACGCATCTGCTCTTGTATGCAGGACGATTGGAGCTCATTATATCAGTGGTGTAGTTGATGAATTTCTGGACGTCGATGGTGAAGATCCCCAAAGGAGTTGTGGACAGAATAGAGAGGATGATACGGAAATTCCTTTGGGGAGCCTCAAGGGGGGCAGTTCATTGGGAGGAGGTCATTCTCCCTAAGGAACAGGGCGGCCTGGGACTTTGGGGACTTGACCTACTGAACGATGCAGCTCTTTGTGGCGTGTTGTGGGATGTGCATCAGGAGAAGAGATCACTGTGGATCAAATGGATTAATGCCATTTACCTGCAGTCCCCTTCTTGCTGGGATATTGAGGTGAACTACAATGCCTCAATTGTGTGGAAGGACATCCTCCGTGCGAGGGATAGGGTCAGAGCACGGATAGGTGGGGACATGATTTCCAATTTAGCTTCGTGCTCGGAGATGGGAAGGCTTCGTGTGGGTAAGTTGCATCGGCTCGTTTCAGACTCCATGCTGGTACAGCCTATCTACAAGAAGCTACGGAGTCCATGGGTTCCTCAGAAGAATTTGTTCAGGATGTGGATCGCGGTGAGGAACCATCTGCTTACTATGGACAGATGGAGACACTACGAAGGCCCAGTTGAGTGCGCGTTGTGCGTGGGGGCCCCCGAATCGAGAGATCATCTTTTCTTCGGATGTCCATTCACGAAGCATGTATGGAACCGGGTTAGGTACGAAGTGGAGTTGAGGAAACAGGTTACCACATTGAATGCCGGCTTCAAGTGGCTCAGCAAGGACTGTCGAGTGCATGTACGTGATAGGAGGAGGTGGACGCTCGCTTTCTATGGAAGCGTCTTCCTCATATGGAAGGCTCAGAACGAAGCACTCTTCGAGGGTGCCCGACCTTCTCCGGACAGCTTGAATAATTCCATTCTTATGCATGTAATTAGGTTCGAGTATTTGTTATCTAGATAGGCATATTTTCTTTGGTTGCTCCGCATTGGAGTTGTAATTATATGTGCTTGTGACTCTGGCTTCGACCTCTCGTTTTTGAATAATTAACATATCGTTCAGAGGTTAAACCTAGGTAACAGCAGTAGATATTGAAATTCCCTGGGAGGCAAGTTTTTGGTTCTCGTCGATCCGGATGTCTGTTCATCACAAAATGTGGCACGCCCCACCAAAATCACGCAAGGAATTCATTTTTGAAGTCAGAATTCAGTTTCAAGATTCCAATTTTTTTATAATTTTTTTTATTTCAGCGCATTCAATATGCCGGGCGACATCAAACGTGCCCACATATCGACGGATGGAGGTCGGTTGAGATTGCACGACCCATCAATATTGAGCAAGGAATTCATTTTTTGAGTCAGATTTCACTTTTGAGATTCGAATTCATTTTTAGTAGTTTGCCCACGCACGCCCGTTGCCTAGTATTGCAGGTGGTTGCCTAGGATTGCCCACGCCCATTGCATCGGATTGGCCATGCTGGGATTGCCTAGGAAGAACCTCGTCGGGTTACCAATGGCTGCCCATGGTTGCCCATGGTTGACCACGGTGGTTCCCTAGGATTTCCCATCCCGAGCCCCGTCGAGTTTCCCATGGCTGCCTATGGTTACCCACGGTTGCCTGGGAAAAACCCCATCGGGCTGCCCATGGTTGCCTCGGATTGTGCATGCCGAGTGCCAGGGGTTGCCTAGGAAGAACCTCGTCGGGTGGGCCATGGTCGCCTAGGAATGCCCACGCCCATTGCCTGGGGTGCCCACGGGGATTGCCTACGCCCATTGCCTAGGATTGCCCACGATGGGTGCCTGGGTGTGCCCACACCATGTCCCATGCCCACGGGGTCTCTCACATATGCCCACGCCCATTGCCACGAGTTGCCCATGCACAGACCATGCTTGCACGGCCCATGCCCACGGCTTGCCCACGACCGTTGCCACGGGTTGCCCATGCACATAGGCCATGCTTGCACGGCCCATGCCAATGGCTTGCCCACGGCCATTGCCTTGGCATGCCCATGCTTTGGCCCATGCCAAACTCCCGTTGCCCACGGTTGCCCATGGGGGTCGCCCACGTATGCCCACAGGGGTCAGCCACGGGTTGCCCATGCCCATTGCCACGGGTTGCCCACGCACAAGCCATGCTTGCATGGCCCATGCCCACGGCTTGCCCACGGCCATTGCCATGGGTTGCCCATGCCCAACTCCCGTTGCCCACGGTTGCCCATGGGGGTCGCCCACGGCTTGCCCACGCCCGTTGCCACGGGTTGCCCATGCATAGGTAATGCTTGCACGACCCAAGCCAACGGCTTGGCCACGGCCGTTGCCTTTGCTTGCCCATGCCATGGCCCATGCCCAACCCCGTCGCCCACGGTCGCACATGGTGGTCGCCCACGTATGCCCACGCCCGTTGCCATAGGTTGCCCATGCACAGGCAATGCTTGCTCGGCCCATGCCCATGGGTTTCCCACGGGGGTCGCCCACGGGTTTCACATGCCATGGCCCATGCCCAACTCCGGTTGCCCACGGGTTGCCTACGGGGGTTGCCCACGTATGCCCACACTCGTTGCCACGGGTTGCCCACACCCGTTGCCACGGGTTTCCCATGCACAGGCCATGCTTGCATGGCCCATGCCCACGCTTGCCCACTTCTTCCCCACGGCCATTGCCTTGGCTTGCCCATGCCATGGCCCATGCCCAACTCCCATTGCCCATGGTTGCCCACGGGTTGCCCACGCCCATTGCCACAAATTGCCCATGCACAAGTCATGCTTGCACAGCCCATGCCCACGCCTTGCCCACGGCCGTAGCCATGGCTTGCCCATGCCTTGGCCCATGCCCAACTCTAGTTGCCCACGGAGGTCGCCCACGGCTTCCCCACACCCGTTGCCATGGGTTGCCCATGCAAAGCCATGCTTGCACGGCCCATGCCCACGGACATTGCCTTGGCTTGCCCATGCCATGGCCCATTTCCAACTCCCGTTGCCCACGGTTGCCCACGGGGGTCGCCCACGTATGCCCACGCCCGTTGCCACGGGTTGCCATTACATAGGAAATGCTTGCACGGCCCATGCCCATGGCTTGCTCATGATCGTTGCCTTGGCTTGCCAATGTCATGGCCCATGCCCAACTTCAGTTGCCCACGAGGGTCGCCCACGTATGCCCACGCCCATTGTCACGAGTGGCCCATGCATAGGCAATGCTTGCATGACCCATGCCCACGTATGCTCATGGCCATTGCCTTGGCTTGCCCAAGCCCTCAACTCCCATTGCCCACGGTCACCCACGACAGTCCCCCACGTATGCCCATGCACGTTGCCACGGGTTGCCTACGCATAGGCCATGCTTGCACGGCCCATGCCCATGGCTTGCCCACGGCCGTTGCCTTGGCTTGCCCATGCCATGGCCCATGCCCAACTCCCGTTGCCCACGGTTGCCTAAGGCGGTTGCCCACACCTGTTGTCACAGGTTGCCCAGGCCCGTTGCCACGGGTTGCCCATGCACAGGACATGCTTGCACGGCCCATGCCCACGCCTTGCCCACGGCCGTTGCCATGGCTTGCCCATGCCCAACTCCAGTTGCCCACGGTTGCCCACGGCTGTTGCCTTAGCTTGCCCATGACATGGCCAATGCCCAACTCCCATTGCCCACGGTTGCCCATGGCGGTCACCCACGTATACCCACTGGGGTCAGCCACGGGTTGCCCATGCACAGACAATGCTTACACGGCCCATGCCTACGGCTTGCCTATGGCCGTTGCCTTGGCTTGCCCATGCCATGGCCCATGCCCAACTCCCATTGCCCACGGGTTGCCCATGAGGGTCGCCCACGTATGCCCACACCCGTTGCCACGGGTTGCCCACTCCCATTGCCATGGGTTGCCCATGCACATGCCATGGTTGCACGGCCCATGCCCATGCCTTGCCCACGGCCGTTGCCATGGCTTGCCCATGCCATGGCCCATGCCCAACTCCCGTTGCCCACGGTTGCAAACGGGTTGCCCATGCCCGTTGCCACGGGTTGCCCATGCACAGGCTATGTTTGCACGGCCTATGTCCACGGTTTGCCCACGGCGTTGCCATGGCTTGCCCATGCCATGTCCCATGCCCAACTCCCGTTGCCCACGGTTGCCCACGGGGGTCACCCACGTATGCCCACGCCCGTTGCCACGTGTTGCCCATGCACAGGCAATGCTTGCACGGCCCATGCCCACGGCTTAACCACAACCATTGCCTTGGCTTGCCCATGCCATCGCCCATGCCCAACTTCTGTTACTCACGGTTGCCCACGGGGGTCACCCATGTATGCCCACGCCCGTTGCCATGGGTTTCCCTTGCACAGGCAATGGTTGCACGGCCCATGCCCATGGCTTGCTCACGGCCGTTACCTTGGCTTGCCCATGCCATGGCCCATGCCCAACTCCCATTGCGCACGGTCGCCCATGACAGTCTCCCACGTATGCCCACGCACGTTGCCACGGGTTGCCCACGCACATGCCATGCTTGCACGGCTTATGCCCACGGCTTGCCCACGGCCGTTGCCTTGGCTTGCCCATGCCCAACTCCCGTGCCCATGATTGTCCACGGCGATCGCCCACGTATGCCCACGGGGGTCAACCACGGGTTACCCCTGCATAGCCCATGCCCACGGCTTGCCCATGGCCATTGCCTTGGCTTGCCCATGCCATGGCCCATGCCCAACTACCATTGCCCACGGTTGCCCACGTATGCCCACACCCGTTGTCATTGGTTGCCCACGCCCGTTGCCACGGGTTGCCCATGCACGGGCCATGCTTGCACGGCCCATGCCCACACCTTCCCCACGGCCGTTGTTATTGCTTGCCCATGCCATGGCCCATGCCCAACTCCCGTTGCCCACTGTTACCCACGGGTTGCCCATGCCCGTTGCCACGGGTTGCCCATGCACAGGCCATGCTGGCACGGCCCATGCCACGCCTTGCCCACGGCCATTGCCATGGCTTACCCATGCCATGGCCCATGCCCAACTCCTGTTTCCCACGGTTGCCCACGGGGTCTCCCACGGCTTGTCCATGCCCCTTGTCACGGGTTGCCCATGCACAGGCCATGCTTGCACGGCCCATTCCCATGGCCGTTGCCTTGGCTTGCCTATGCCATGGCCCATTTCCAAATCCTGTTGCCCACGGTTGCCCATGGGGGTCGCCCACGTATGCCCACGCCTGTTGCCAAGGGTTGCCCATGCACAGGCAATGCTTGGACGACCCATGCCCATGGCTTGCCCACGGCCGTTGCCTTGGCTTGCTCATGTCATGGCCCATGCCCAACTCCCATTGCCCACGGTTGCCCACGGGGGTCGCCCACGTATGCCCACACCCGATGCCATGGGTTTCCTATGCACAGGCAATGCTTGCACGGCCTATGTTCACGGCTTGCTCATGGCCGTTGGCTTGGCTTGCCCATTCCATGGCCCATGCCCAACTCCCGTTGCCCACGGTCGCCCACGACGGTCGCCCACATATGCCCACACACGTTGCCATGGGTTTCCCATGCACAGGCCATGCTTGCACAGCTCATGCCCACGGCTTGCCCATGGCCGTTGCCTTGGTTTGCCCATGCCATCTGACACGACCCACCTTACACAACTTATAATTCAAATACTATTTAACATAAACATCATCATTATAAAAACTGCATATAATTTTTTTTTCACATAATATGCTTATAACCAACACCATCACACCAGTTTAACATACGTAACTGGTTTCTAATACCACTTCAAACCAGACAAACTCGCGACAATACTTATTATATTACATAACAAAATATCAGCGGAAAGAAAATAAATCCAGCCTAGCCCAACAGGTCGTCATCTATGTACATCTGCTCAAAATCCTGAAGGAGCTCCACAGCTTGCACAGTCACATCACAGACTCAATCATCAACAGGCTCACCTACAATGCATAAACTAGTGAGATAAAAATCTCAGTATGTAGAAATCATGCATGTCAGTGCATGAAAATGCGTTTAGTTCTCTATAGCCTATTTGCTAATCTTTCTAGTTGATCTCTTTTATTTTGAAAACTGTTCAAGTTGCGGGATCCCAACGACACACTTATGATATGCACCCCAAATAAGCTCAATGAGGATGATTTTTCTGAACCCCAAAAATAGTGCCGAGAATGATTTTTCCGAACTCTGGCAAAGTGGTGGGGATGATTTTTCCGAACCCCTAATAAAGTGTCGAGAATGATTTTTCCAAACCCTGACAGAGATGCATATATAGTGGCCGCACACACTATTAGTATCTTATTAATTTTAAGAAAAACACTTTTCATGTGTATGCATGGTATGTACCCAGAACAATTAAATGTGCATCATAAACCATTTACAATATCAATATCAACATTTAATAACAATAAAGTAACAACTTAATTTTAATTCACACAAATCCACTTCAGAGATAACAACTTCACCTCAATCACATAGATCCATTTATAGAATAACCACTTCACCTTGGATTACACAGATCTCTTTTTGGAATAACAACTTCATCTTGGTTCCCACAGATCCTTATAACCAATATCTTCTCAAACCATACAAATATATTTTCAATAGTTTCCAATCACACAGATCTATATAGGATAATGATATTATTTCCAATCATATAGATCCACAACTTGTATCACAAAATTATCACAAATAATTTACAAATAATATTGTTGAATATGAACCCTACTTTCCCCAAATCACATAAATCCCCAACTTGTTTCACAAATTAATCTCCAAATAATTCATAACATAATTAAACTAATCAAAAATAACACATAACATAATTATCACATATTAATCACAAATAATACACAAACATCATGTTTATGCATTGTATTTGGACTTCCACTTACCTGGATTCTGACCGTAATATAAACACTGTAAAGACTGTAACTAATTCGCTCCGACAAGCATGTTCCGGCGCGCTCCCTCTTCTCTCTTCTTCCTCTCTCTCTCCTCTCTCTCCCTTTCTTCTCTCTCTCTTCTTTTTTTTCTTTTCTTCTGCTAAACTGTTTTCCAATTACAGGTTAGCATATATATATATATATATATATATATATATATATATATAGAGGGGTGGGGTGGAAGTCAATTATGACTATCCCACCGCCCCAACTTATTATTATTATTTTTTTATTATTTTATTTTATTATTATCCATTCTTAATTTACGTGCAATACTTAATAGCTAAGATATAATACATTTACAAATTAATACACATATGTGTATATTTTTCTATCCACTATTATTATTACGAGAACATGTGTGATACTTAATAATTAAGAAAAGTGTATTTATACTCATAAAATAATTTACTCATATATCCAAATAATTGCAAGTAAATATTTATGCACACATATATTCACATATTGTCACCATGTTTATCACGTATGTCTCAAATAAAATATAACGATAAATAAAATGTAGAAATAATTGTCACATAATTGTCATATTATTATCACATAATTGCCACATAATTATCACATAATTATAAAATTCACATAACACAAATTAAATTATATTGACGCATGAGTAGTGAGAAGCTCGGGTATCACATCCTCCCCACCTTATAAAAATTTCGTCCTCGAAATTTACTTACCTGAAGAGGTCTGGATATTTAGTCATCATCTCATCCTCTCTTTCCCAAGTGGCCTCCTCAACTAATTGGTTCCTCCATAATACCTTTACTAATAGTATTTCCTTATTTCTGAGCTTCTTCACTTCTCGCCACAAGATCTCAACTGGTATTTCCTCATAACTCAAATCTTCTTTCAACTCAACTGGTTCCTGCCTGAGAACATGAGATGGATTTGGAACATACTTCCTCAATACAGACACATGAAACACGTCATGTACTCTAGACATCGATGCTGGTAACTCCAACTTATAGGCAACACTGCCAACTCTCTCAATGATAGTGAACGGACCAACATATCTTGGACTGAGTTTCCCTTTCCTTCCAAATTGCATTATCTCCTTCATTGGAGATACTTTCAGAAATACCTGATCACCCATTTCAAATTCCAATTCTCTCCTCCGTTTATCTGCATAACTCTTTTGCCGATCTTGAGCAACTTTCATCTTCTCTCGTATACGGGTAACAGCTTCTGACATTTCACGAATCAAGTCTGGACCCAAAAGTTTCCTCTCTCCAACTTCATCCCAATGTACTGGAGATCTACACTTTCTCCCGTATAATACTTTATATGGAGCCATCCCGATGGTAGACTGATAACTATTATTGTACGAGAACTCTATCAAAGGTAAAAATTTACTCCACTGACCTTGAAAATCCAACACACATGCTCTGAGCATATCCTCCAAGATTTGTATTGTACGCTCTGATTGACCATCTGTCTGTGGATGGAATGTTGTGCTGAAAGATAATTGTGTCCCCAACGCCCTATGTAAACTCTTCCAGAAAGCAGACAAGAATATCGTATCTCTGTCTGACACAATGTTAAGTGGTACTCCATGGAGCCTGATAATCTCTTGTATATATAGCTGGGCATAACGATCCATGGAATACGTAGAGCTAATAGGAAGAAAATGTGCTGACTTAGTAAATCGATCCACGATAACCCAAATGGCATCGTGACCTTTCACTGTCTTTGGTAGCCCGATAACAAAATCTATAGTGATATTTCCATTCTGGAATAAATAAAGGCTGCAAAGTTCCTGCTGGTCTCTGATGCTCTGCTTTGACTTGCTGACAAGTCAGACATTGCTCTATATATCGAGCAACATCTCTCTTCATCCCTGGCCACCAATAATATGACTTCAAATCTCTATACATATTAATAGCTCCTGGATGTACAGAGTACGGTGTTGAATGAGCTTTCACCATCACTTCTTTCCAAATGTCATCCACTTCAGGTAGACATAATCGACCTCTATAACGAATCACACCATCATCTCCTAATCGGAAGTTAGAAGACTTTCCAGAGCTGATATCATTCTTTATCTTGTCAAACAACTTATCCTCCTGTTGGCCCTGTCAAATCTTATCCATCAAAGTTGGTCGAAGTGTCAGAGCTGCTATCCTTGCTTCCAACGATCCTTCCTGAATGATCTCCACACCCATCTTTTGCAAATCAAGCAACTCTGATTTCTAATTAATCGTAGCAGCTACACTCTGTATTGCCTTTTGGCTCAATGCATCAGCAACCACATTGGCTTTTCCCGGATGATAATTGATAACACAGTCGTAATCCTTCACCAATTCCAACCATCTTCTTTGCCTCATATTCAACTCTTTTTGAGTGAAAAAGTACTTCAAACTCTTATGATCAGTATAGATTTCACAACGTTCCCCATACAGATAATGCCTCCAAATCTTGAGTGCAAACACCACTGCGGCTAACTCTAAATCATGAGTTGGGTAATTCTTCTCATACTCCCTTAACTGTCTGGATGCATACGCTATCACTTTCCCATTCTGCATCAATACACACCCAAGACCATTCTTTGAAGTATCACTGTAAACCTTGAAGTTTCCTGTCTCCGTAGGAATAGTTAAAATAGGTGCTGATGTTAATCGTCTCTTCAATTCTTGGAAACTTTGTTCACATTCCTCCGTCCATGTGAACTTCACATTCTTCCTGGTCAACTGTGTTAATGGTGAAGCAATCTTAGAAAATCCTTCAACAAACCTTCGATAATATCCTGCCAATCCAAGAAAACTACGAACCTCAGTGGGATTTGAGGGTTGTGGCCAATCATGAATTGCTTTAACTTTACCTGGATCCACTGAAATTCCTTCTCCCGATACCATGTGTCCCAAGAAAACAACTCGGTCTAACTAAAACTCACACTTCTTGAACTTCGCATACAACTGCCTCTCCTTTAGAATCTCTAACACCTTTTTCAAGTGTAGAGCATGGTCCTCCTTATTCTTAGAGTAAATCAAAATATCATCGATGAACACAATCACAAATTTATCGAGAAATTCCTGAAATACTCTATTCATCAAATCCATAAATGCTGCAGGAGCATTTGTTAATCCAAATGGAATCACTAAGAACTCATAGTGCCCGTACCTTGTACTGAATGCAGTCTTTGGAATATCCTCCTTCTTTATCTTCAACTGATGATACCCCGACTGTAAATCAATCTTCGAAAAGATAGCTGCACCCTGTAACTGATCAAACAGATCATCAATGCGAGGCAATGGGTATTTATTCTTCACTGTAACTTTGTTGAGATCCCGATAATCAATGCACATCCTCAATATGCCATTCTTCTTTCGAACAAACAGAACTGGTGCTCCCCAAGGAGAGAAACTAGGTTGGATGAATCATTTGTCTAGCAACTCTTGTAACTGTATCTTCAATTCCTTCAGTTCAGCTGGTGCCATTCTGTATGGTGCTTTAGATATAGGAGCAGTTCCTGGTTGTAACTCAATAACAAACTCTATTTCCCGGTCTGGTGGCAAACCTGGAAGATCATCTGGAAATACCTCCAAATATTCCCGAACTACTGGTACATTATCAAAAACTGGACATTGATGCCCCTAAACATTCATTACACTCACCAGATACCCCTCACAACCACTTTCCAACAACTGATGTGCTTTTGCTGCTGATATCACCGAAAATCTGAAGCTTTTCTTGATTCCAACAAAAGTGAACGATTCTCCTTTCACTGGTTGAAAAGTGATACTCTTCTTCTGACAATCTATTGTAGCACCGTATTTTGACAGCCAATCCATGCCCAATATGATATCATAATCATTCATACTTAACACAATCAAATTAGCGAGGAGTCATCTTCCTTCAATAGGAATAACACAACCTCGAAGAAGTTGATTAGTTTGCTTTGACTCACCAGAAGGTATCATCACCTCATAATTAGCTTTTATCAAATTAGGTGTTCCACCCAGCTTCCTCATATACTCAGTGGATACAAATGAATGTGTTGCTCCAGAATCAAATAGCACATATGTAGAAGTGCCAAAAATAGAGAACTTACCAGTGACAACTGAGGGATTCGCGTCTGCCTCCTCTCGCGTCAAAGTATACACCCTAGCTGGAGCTCTTCCCTGCTGTGCCTGCTTCTCTTTCTTAGGACAAGTAGTAGTCACATGTCCTTTCTCCCCGCATGTGTAACACATTCTCGGAGGAATTTGACACTCCCCACCATGTGATCTAAGACAATTAGGACATGTAGGTAGTGGCGGCGCCGGTGGCACCTTACCCTGATCGAATTTGGGATGCTTGTTGGGTTCTCCTCATCTCTGTCCTTGTTCCACTTGAACATTTGAATTCGGCCTCTGAAATGGCATCGGCCTCTTATCAACTCTCCCAAACTGCTGCATTGGTTTCTACTGAAATTGACGTCTGATAGCCTGTGCTTGTCTGATCCTCATCTCCGTTTGCTCAGCAATTTGAGCCTTTTCTGCAACTTGTGAGTATGTTGTTCCATACAGTCCCGCCATACTCACGTCTCTGTAAAGTTCAGGCCTTAAGCCTTCCACAAATCTCTCCACTTTCAGTACCTCCATACTCACCATATGTCCAGCAAATCTCGACAACTGCTCAAACTTATGAAGGTAATCTGTGACTGACATGCCACCTTGCCTCAACTGTATGAACTCGTTCATCTTCATGGCTCTCACTGGTGCCGTAAAGTACTTGTTTCTGAAAAGCTCCTTGAACCTTTCCCATGTCATAGTCGTGACATCCTCGATACTTTTAATCGTATCCCTAGTGGCCTGCACTTCCTCGTAACATGAAAGAAGCACATAGCACTCTTTCCCCATCTGGAATTCTACTGTATTGAAACATGTTTTCCACCGTGCTTAACCAATCATCTGCATCTGTGGGGTCAGCTGCATCCTCAAATATTGTAGAGCTCAGCGTTCGAAACCTCTCACAAACTATTTCCACACGCTCTACTTGACGTCTATCTTGATTAGCATTACCCTTTAGTTGTCCACCCATATCTCTCTGCTGAATTAGTTGATGTATCTATTGGGACTGGCGCTCTACCAGTTCCATCAGTCGAGTAATCACCGCATCACGATTATTCCCTTCAGGAGGTGCTGCTTGCTCAGCAGTCCTATCCCCTTCAAAACTTTCACCTGTAGCCATTACCATATTGTCTACTAACAACGCTTCCTACACCCCATGGCCAATATAATTTATAAGACACATAATAATACAGAATGAAAATAACACTTACTTGCAAAGCTTCGCTCCCAAAGAATGAGTTCATGTACATAGACAGTCTACAGGACCCAAGCCGTGCTCTGATACCACTCTGACACGACCCACCTTACACAACTTATAATTCAAATACTATTTAACATAAACATCATTATTATAAAAATTGTATATAATTTTTTTTTCACATAATATGCTTATAACCAACACCATCACACCAGTTAAACATACGTAACTGGTTTCTAATACCACTTCAAACTAGACAAACTCGCGACAATACTTATTATATTACATAAAAAAATATCAGGGGAAACAAAATAAATCCAGCCTAGCCCAACAAGTCGTCATCTATGTACATCTGCTCAAAAACCTGAAGGAGCTCCACAGCTTGCACAGTCACATCACAAACTCAATCATCAACAGGCTTACCTACAATGCATAAACTAGTGAGATAAAAATCTCAGTAAATAGAAATCATGCATGTCAGTGCATGAAAATGCGTTTAGTTCTCTATCGTCTATTTCCTAATCTTTCTATTTGATCTCTTTTATTTTGAAAAATGTTCATGTTGCGGGATCCCCACGACACACTTATGATATGTACCCCAAATGAGCTCAATGGGGATGATTTTTCCAAACCCTAAAAATAGTGCCGAGAATGATTTTTCTGAAATCTGGCAAAGTGGTGGGGATGATTTTTCTGAACCCCTAATAAAGTGTCGGGAATGATTTTTTCGAACCCTGACAGAGATGCATATATAGTGGCCGCACACACCATTAGTATCTTATTAATTTTGAGGAAAACACTTTTCATGTTTATGCATGGTATGCACCCAGAACAATTAAATGTGCATCATAAACCATTTACAATATCAATATCAACATTTAATAACAATAAAGTAACAACTTAATTTTAATTCACACAAATCCACTTCTGAAATAACAACTTTACCTCAATCACATAGATCCATTTATAGAATAATCACTTCACCTTGGATTACACGGATCTCTTTTTGGAATAAAAACTTCATCTTGGATCCCACAGATCCTTATAACCAATATCTTCTCAAACTATACAAATATATTTTCAACAGTTTCCAATCACACAAATCTATATAGGATAATGATATTATTTCCAATCATATAGATCCATAACTTGTATCACAAAATTATCACAAATAATTTACAAATAATATTGTTGAATATGAACCATACTTTCCTCAAATCACATAAATCCCCAACTTGTATCACAAATTAATCTCCAAATAATTCATAACGTAATTAAACTAATCAAAAATAACACATAACATAATTATCACATATTAATCACAAATAATACACAAACAACATGTTTATGCATTGTTGTTGGACTTCTACTTACCTGGATTCCGACCGTAATATAAGCCCCGTAAAGAACTGTAACTAATTCGCTCCGACAAGCACGTTCTGGCGCGCTCCCTCCTCTCTCTTATTCCTCTCTCTCTCCTCTCTCTCCCTTTCTTCTCTCTCTCTTCTTTTTTTTTCTTTTCTTCTGCTAAACTGCTTTCCAATTACAGGTTAGCATATATATATATAGAGGGGTGGGGTGGAAGTCAATTATGACTATCCCACCGCCCCAACTTTATTATTATTATTTTTTATTATTTTATTTTATTATCATCCATTCTTAATTTACGTGCAATACTTAATAGCTAAGATATAATACATTTACAAATTAATACACATACCTGTACATTTTTATACCTACTATTATTATTACGAGAACACGTGTAATACTTATGAATTAAGAAAAGAGTATTTATACTCATAAAATAATTTACTCATATATCCAAATAATTGCACGTAAATATTTATGCACACATATATTCACATACTGTCACCATGTTTATCACGTATGTCTCAATTAAAATGTAACGATAAATAAAATGTATAAACAATTGTCACATAATTATCACATTATTATCACATAATTGCCACATAATTATCACATAATTATAAAATGCACATAACATAAATTAAATTATATTGACACATGAGTAGTGAGAAGCTCGGGTATCACACATGGCCCATGCCCAACTCCCGTTGCACACGGTTTCCCATAGCGGTCACCCACGTATATTCACGGGGGTTGGCCACGGGTTGCCCATGCACAGGCCATGCTTGCACAGCCCATGCCCATGGCTTGCCCACGGCCGTTGCCTTGGCTTGCCTATGCCCAACTCCCGTTGCCCACGGGGTTGCCCACGTATGCCCACGCCCGTTGCCAAGGGTTGCCCATGCACAAGCAATGCTTACATGACCCATGCCCATGACTTGCCCACGGTCGTTGCCTTAGCTTGCCCTTGCCATGGCCCATGCCAAACTCCCATTACCTACGGTTGCCCACGGCAGTCGCCCATGTAAGCCCACGCCCGTTGCCACAGGTTTCCCATGCACAGATGTTTGCATGGCGAATGCCCATGGCTTGCCCACAGCCGTTGCCTTGGCTTTCCCATGCCATGGCCCATGCCTAACTACCATTGCCCATGGTTGCCCACGGCGGTCGCCCACGTATGCCCACACCCGTTGCCATGGGTTACCCACGCCCGTTGCCACAGTTTGTCTATGCATAGGCCATGCTTGTACGGCCCATGCCCACGCCTTCCCCATGGCCGTTGTCATGGCTTGCCCATGCCATGGCCCATACCCAACTCCAATTGCCCACTGTTGCCCATGGGTTGCCCATGCCCATTGCCACGGGTTGCCCATGCACTGGCCATGCTGGCACGGCCTTTGGCCATGCCTTGCCCACGGCCGTTGCCATGGCTTGCCCATGCCATGGCCCATGCCCAACTCCCGTTACCCACGGTTGTGCATGGGGGTCGTTCATGGCTTGTCCATGCCCATTGCCACGGGTTGCCCATGTACAGGCTATGCTGGCACAGCCCATGCCCACAGTCGTTGCCTTGGCTTGCCCATGCCATGGCCCATTTCCAAATTTTGTTGCCCACGGTTGCCCACGGGAGTCGCCCACGTATGCCCACGCCTGTTGCCATGGGTTGCCCATGCACAGGCAATGCTTGCACGGCCCATGCCCATGGCTTGCCCACGGCCGTTGCCTTGATTTGCCCATGCCATGGCCCACGCCCAACTCCCATTGCCCACGATTGCCCACGGGGGTCGCCCACGTATGCCCATGCCCGTTGCCACGGGTTTCCCATGCACAGGCAATGCTTGCACGGCCCATGCCCACGGCTTGCTCATGGCCATTGCCTTGGCTTGCCCATGCCATGGCCCATGCCCAACTCCCGTTGCCCACGGTCGCCCATGTATGCCCACACACGTTGCCATGGGTTTCCCACGCACAGGCCATGTGCCCAAAGCTTATCCACGGCCATTGCCTTGGCTTGCCCATGTCATGGTCCATGCTCAACTCCCGTTGCACACGGTTTCCCATGGCGGTCACCCACGTATACCCACGGGGGTCAGCCACGGGTTACCCATGCACAGGCCAAGCTTCCACAGCCCACGCCTACGGCTTGCCCACGGCTGTTGCCTTGGCTTGCCCATGCCATGGCCCATGCCAAACTCCCGTTGCCCACGGTTGCCCATGGGGTCACCCACAAATGCCCACGGCCATTGCCATGGGTCGCCCATGCGTAGGCAATGCATGCACGGCCCATGCCTATGGCTTTCCCATGGCCGTTGCCTTAGCTTGCCCATGCCATGGCCCATGCCCAATTCCCGTTGCCCACGGTCGCCCACAGCGGTCACCCACGTATGCCCATGCCCGTTGCCACGGGTTGCCCACGCACAGGCCATGCTTGTACTACCCATGCCCATGGCTTGCCCACAGCCATTGCCTTGACTTGCCCATGCCATGGCCCATGCCCAACTCCCGTTGCCCACGGTTTGCCCATGCACAGGCCCGCTTGCATGGCCCATGCCCACGGCTTGCCAGGGCCGATTCCTAGGCTTGCACATGCCATGGCCCATGACCACGGTTGCCCACGGCCGTTGCCTAGGATTGCCCACGGGGGTTGCTATGCAAGGGCCCAGGCTTGCCCGTGCCAAGGCCACGCTTGCCCACTCCCGTTGGCTAGGATTGCCCATGGGGGTTGCCCACTCCCATTGCCTAGGATTGCCCACAAGATTGCCCATGGGCTGGTTGTCCGCGCCCGTTACGTACGATTGCCCATGGGGGTTGCCCGTGCACATGCTTGCCCATGCCATGGCCATTGCTTGCCCACACTCCCGTTGCCTAGGATTGCCCATATCTTGGCCCATGCACGGGCGCCCGTGCCAAGTCCAAGCTTGCTCATGCCATGGCCCATGGCCACAGTTGCCCACGCCAGTTACCTGGGGGGATCAGGAGGGGACGAATCGAAGCGACGAAGGGCTGAATCTCAACAGACCATGGCAGCAAGGCCACTCTGCTGCTTACAATACCCAGTCATGTATTTAAGTGTTCTGCAAAGGATTCTACCCGCCGCTCGATTGGAATTGTACTTTAAGGCGGCCCACGCAGCTCGTCCACCGCGGGGGCTTAGCCAACGACACGTGCCCTTGGGGGCCTGGGGGCCCCTACTACGGGTCGGGGAGCGGACGATGGGCACATGCATCGCGTCTAGCTCAGATTCTGACTTAGAGACATTCAATCATAATCCAGCGCATGGTAGCTTCGCGCCACTGGCATTTAAACCAAGCGCGATGACCAATTGTGCAAATCAACGGTTCCTCTCGTACTAGGTAGAATTACTATTGCGACACCATCATCAGTAGGGTAAACAATCCAATACTTGGTGAATTCTGCTTCACAATGATAGGAAGAGTCGACATCGAAGGATCAAAAAGCAATGTCGCTATGAATGCTTGGCTGCCACAAGCCAGTTATCCCTGTGGTAACTTTTCTGACACCTCTATCTTCAAATTCTGAAGGTCTAAAGGATCGTTAGGACATGCTTTCACGGTTCGTATTCGTACTAAAAATTAGAATCAAACGAGCTTTTACCCTTCTATTTCACACGAGATTTCTGTTCTCAGTGAGCTCATCTTAGGACACTTGCGTTATCTTTTAACAGATGTGTCGCCCTAGCCAAACTCCCCACCTGATAATGTCTTCTGCCCAGATCGGCCCATTGGGGCGAGCCTTGGGTCCAAAAAGAGGGGCGATGCCCCGCCTCTGATTCACGGAATAAGTAAAATAACGTTTAAAGTAGTGGTATTTCACTTTTTCCTTTTGGCTCCCACTTACCCTACACCTCTCAAGTCATTTCACAAAGTCAGACTAGAGTCAAGCTCAACAGGGTCTTCTTTCCCTGCTGATTCTGCCAAGCCCTTTCCCTTGGCTGTGGTTTCGCTGGATAGTAGACAGGGAGAGTGGAAATCTCGTTAATCCATTCATGTGCATCACTAATTAGATGACGAGGCATTTGGCTACCTTAAGAGAGTCATAGTTACTCCCGCCCTTTACCCGCACTTGGTTGAATTTCTTCATTTTGACATTCAGAGCACTGGGCAGAAAACACATCGCGTGAGCATCCGCAGGGACCATTGCAATGCTTTGTTTTAATTAAATAGTCGGATTCCCCTTGTCCATACCAGTTCTGAGTCTACTGTTCGATGCCTGGGGAAGGCCCCCGAGGGAGCCATTCCCAGTCCGTCCCCCGACTGGCACGCGATGACCCACTCTTGCTGCGCGAGCAGCTCGAGCAGTTTTCCGATAGCCGACGGGTTCAGGACTCGGACCCTCGTGCCCAGCCCTCAGAGCCAATCCTTTTCCTGAGGTTACAGATCCATTTTGCTGAGTTCCCTTGCCTACATTATTCCATAGACCAGAGGCTGTTCACCTTGGAGACCTGATACGGTTATGAGTACGACTGGGCGCAGATGATACTCGATCCTCTGGATTTTTAAGGGCCGCCGAGGGCGCACCGGATACCACGCGACGTGCGGTGCTCTTCCAGCCGCTGGACCCTACATCCGGCTGAGCCATTTCCAAGGTGGGCGGGCTATTAAACAGAAAAGATAAGTCTTCCTGAGGCCCCTGCCGACGTCTCCAGACTCCTTAATGTTGTCGTCAACTGCCGCATCCCGATTCGGGAATTTTAACCCGATTTCCTTTTGGAGCACGCATTGAACATGCTGTCTGTCGGGCATCCCCCGACCCATAGGATCGACTAACCCATGTGCAAGTGCCATTCACATGGAACCTTTCCCTTGTTCGGCCTTCAAAGTTCTCATTTGAATATTTGTTACTACCACTAAGATCCACACCGAGCTTCACCCTCCTACTCATCGGGGCATGGCCCTTGCCCCGACGGCCGGGTATAGCGCTTCAGCGCCATATATTTTTGGGGCTAGTTGATTCGGCAGGTGAGTTGGAGGGCAGCGAACAATGTCGGTCGGTGGTGCACCCCTCGGGGGGATCATATCAGTCAGCTTCCTTGCACCTTACAGGTTTAATCGCCCATTGACTCGCGCACATGTCAGACTCCTTGGTCCGTGTTTCAAGACGGGTCGAATGGGGAGCCCTCAAGCCTGCACCGGGAAAGCACAGTTATTGAGGCACACACGAGGCGCGCGTTGTCTGCCTGGATTGATGCGACACCATACAACGAGCATATCAACCGCCTGAGCTTTGAGTGTCGCATTGATCCGTGCTGGTCCACGCCTCGAGTCGATCAGCCGACCAACTCTTGCCATTCCACATCCGACCGGGATGCATCGTCGGCCCCCATTCGCTTCCCTCCCGACAATTTCAAGCACTTTTTGACTCTCTTTTCAAAGTCCTTTTCATCTTTCCCTCGCGGTACTTGTTCGCTATCGGTCTGTCGCCCGTATTTAGCCTTGGACGGAATTTACCGCCTGATTGGGGTTGTATTCCCAAACAACCCTATTCGCCAATAGCGCCTCATGGTGCGACAGGGTCCGGGAGCAATGGGGCTCTCACCCTCTATGATGCCCCATTCCAGGGGACTCGACCCCGGTCCACCGCTGAGGACCCTTCTCTAGACTACAATTCGAACGGCATGGCCGCCCGAATCTCAAGTTAGGATTCCCGGTTTGCTCGCTGATACTAGGGAAATCCATTGGGTCTAATCATGCATCCCGACATGGTGGTGCACGAAAAAGCACGTTGAGGGTTCAACCACCACTTGTCGTGAGGTGCGTCGCCGGGGATCACATTTGGGCCGATCGCACGGCACCGCGCACGGGGGACTACTTTCTACCCCTGCCGTGCATTTGGGTACGGGGAGGGGGCGACGCGATGCGCGACACCCAGGCAGGCGTGCCCTTGGCCTAGTGGCTTCGGGCGCAACTTGCGTTTAAAGACTCGATGGTTCACGGGATTTTGCAATTCATACTAAGTATTGTATTTCACTATGTTCTTCATCGATGCGAGAGCTGAGATATCCATTGCCGAGAGTCGTTCAGACATTCAATGGGTGTCCCGATCCCCAAAGTGCCTCACGGATGGGGCATTCGATAGAGGATGCTCGTGTTTATATTCCTTAGTGCATCCCACGCCCAAGTTTGTTAGGCCCGAACGGCGCGAGTGCCGTCGAGTCCTGGCACGCGACGTGGGGGTTAGCCGACGATGCGAAAACTGGGTGTTTCTGAACGTGTTTGCGGTCTGCTTTGCAGTTTCGATAATGATCCTTCCGCAGGTTCACCTACGAAAACCTTGTTGCGACTTCTCCTTCCTCTAAATGATAAGGTTTAGTGGACTTCTTGCTACGTCGTGGGTGGCGAACCGCCCACGTCGCCTCGATGCGAATACTTCACCGGACCACTCAATCAGTAGGAGTGAAGGGCGATGTGTACAAAGGGCAGGGACGTAGTCAACCCGAGCTGATGACTCGCACTTACTAGGAATTCCTCGTTGAAGACTAACAATTGCAATGATCTATCCCCATCATGATGAAATTTCAAAGATTACCCGGGCCTATCGGCCAAGGCTATAAACTCGTTGAATACATCAGTGTAGCACGCGTGCGGTCCAGAACATCTAAGGGCATCACAGACCTGTTATTGCCTCAAACTTCTGTGGCCTAAAAGGCCGTAGTCCCTCTAAGAAGCTGGCCGCGAAGGGATACCTCCGCATAGCTAGTTAGCAGGCTGAGGTCTCGTTTGTTAACGGAATTAACAAGACAAATCGCTCCACCAACTAAGAACGGCCATGCCCCACCACCCATAGAATCAAGAAAGAGCTCTCAGTCTGTCAATCCTTACTATGTATTGACCTGGTAAGTTTCCCCGTGTTGAGTCAAATTAAGCCGCAGGCTCCACTACTGGTGGTGTCCTTCTGTCAATTCCTTTAAGTTTCAGGCTTGCGACCATACTCCCCCCAGAACCCAAAGACTATGATATCTCATAAGGTGCTGGTGGAGTCCTTTAAGCAACATCTGCCGATCCCTGGTCGGCATCGTTTATGGTTGAGACTAGGATGGTATCTAATCGTCTTCGAGCCCCCAACTTTCATTCTTGATTAATGAAAACATCCTTGGTAAATGCTTTCGCAGTTGTTTGTCTTTCATAAATCCAAGAATTTCACCTCTGACTATGAAATACGAATGTCTCCGACTGTCCCTGTTAATCATTACTCTGATCCCGAAGGCCAACGTAATAGGACCGAAATCCTATAATGTTATCTCATGCTAATGTATCCAGAGAATAGGCTTGCTTTGAGCACTCTAATTTCTTCAAAGTAACAGCGCCGGAGGCACGACCCAGCTAGTTAAGACCAGGAGCGCATCACCGGTAGAAGGGACGAGATGACCGGTGCACACCGAAAGACGGATCGGCTGGCCCAATCCAAAGTCCAACTACGAGCTTTTTAACTGCAACAACTTAAATATACGCTATTGGAGCTTTAATTACCGTGGCTGTTGGCACTATACTTGCTCTCCAATGAATCCTCGTTAAGGGATTTAGATTGTACTCATTCCAATTACCAGACTCGAAGAACCCGGTATTGTTATTTATTATCACTACCTCCCCGTGTCAAGATTGGGTAATTTGTGCGCCTACTGCCTTTCTTGGATGTGGTAGCCGTTTCTCAGGCTCCCTCTCCGGAATCGAACTCTAATTCTCCGTCACCCGTCACCACCATGGTAGGCCACTATTCTACCATCGAAAGTTGATAGCGCAGAAATTTGAATGATGCGTAGCCGGCACGAGAGCCGTGTGGTTTGTCGAGTATCATGAATCTTCACAGCAACGAGCAGAGCTCGTGTTGACCTTTTATCTAATAAATGCATGTCTTCCAGAAGTCGGGGTTTGTTGCACGTATTAGCTCTAGAATTACTACGATTATCCGAGTAGCAGGTACCATCAAACAAACTATAACTGAATTAATGAGTCATTCGCAGTTTCACAGTCTAAATTAGTTCATACTTACACATGCGTGCTTAATCTTTGAGACAAGCATATGACTACTGGCAGGATCAACCAGGTAGCATTCTTCACCGACACCGGAACAACATGATCCGGACTGTGGGGGCACTCGAACCAAGGCACACACGACGGTCGTTCGCAAGGAGCATTGAATTCTCTCTACGTGGATAATTGAGGCACCATGGCCTCGTGGTCGCTCTGTGCTCCATAATCGAGAATTCGAGCATCGTGTCGTTGCCCGACAGACCAAGCATCCTTAAGGACACGGGCCCTAACGTCCCCCCATACTGTATTTCCGGATGGAGTAGCGATGCAAGGTGGAAAATTACTGATTGTATGGACAGTTGCCATTTCAATGGGAATTCAGCACGGGAAAACCATTTACTGTCGAGGCTAATGGCTGTCGCACCAACTATTGAGAAGGCTGTTGTGCGGCGCCTTCGCTGCCGTAGCAGGGACACGACGCACACGATCAAGCCCTTCACCACTCACGCACCATCACATACGCAATGCTTGGGTGCGAATCTCATCGCCAAACCACCCCACGAAGAAACTCTACAAGGAAGGCTAGATGAAGAATAAGAAACCCGAGCAACACCCGCTTGATGCGAAGAAACACAAGCCATGTTGGTCATCCGATCAGAAGGGAACATACAGGGATGCTCAAATATTAAACCAGACAAGGGAAGGCCACGTTGGGTGCCGGGGCACACTGGGGGACGCCCACGGCGGGTGCAACAGGTCAGGAGATGCCCACGTCGGGAGCCAGGGCACGCCAAGGGACGCCCATGTCGGGTGCCGGGGTAGACTGGGGGACGCCCTTGTCGGGTGCCGGGACACGCCAGGGAACGCCGGGGGATGCCCACATGGAGTGTTGGGGGCACGCCCACATCGGGTATAGGACAGGCAGGGGCACGCTCACGTCGGGTGCGGGACAAACTGGGGCACGTGGTGTCGGGTGCCGAGGCATGCTGGGAGACGCCCACGGGGCACACCAGGATGCTCACGTCAGGTGGTGGGGCACGCCAGGGAACACCCACATTGGGTGCCGAGACAGGCCAGGGTACGCCCACGTTGGGTGCCGGGACACGCCGAGGGATGCCCACGTCGGGTGCCAGGACACACCGAGGGATGCCAACGTCAGGTGTCGGGGCACACCACGGGATGCCCACGTCGGGTGCCAGGGCACGTCCATGTCGGGTGCGGACAGGCCGGGGGACACACATGTCAGGTGCCGAGGCAAGCTACGTCGAGTGCTGGGACACGCCGGGAGATGCCCACGTCGGGTGTCGGGGCACGCCAGGGGGTGCTCACGTCGGGTGCTGGGGGCACGCCCACGTCGTGTGCAGGATAGGCCAGGGGATGCCCACGTCGGGTGCTGAGACACACCAGGGGATGCCCACATCGAGTGTCGGGGCATGCCACGGGATGCCCACATAGGGTGCCAGGGCATGCCTACGTCGGGTGCGGGACACGCCGGGGGACACCCACGTCGGGTGCCGGGGCACGCCGGGAGACGTCAACATTGGGTGCCAGGGCATGCCAGGGGATGCCCACATCAGGTGCCGAGGCAGGCCGGGGGATACCCACGTCGGGTGTCGGGACACGTCAAGGGATGCCCACATTGGATGCCGTGACACGCCGGGGGACGCCCACATCGGGTGCAGGGGACACACCCACGTCGGGTGCTGGACAGGCCGGGGGACGCCCACATCAGGTGCCGGGACACGCTGGGGGATGCCCACATCACGTTTCGGGGCACACCGCGGAATGCCCACATCGGGTGCTAGGGCACGTCCACGTCAGGTGCGGGACAGGCTAGGGGATGCACATGTCGGGTGCCGAGGCAGGCCACGTCGGGTGCCAAGACATGCCGGAGGATGCCCACATCGAGTGTCAGGGAACGCCAGGGGACGCTCACGTCAGGTGCAGGGGGCACGCCCACGTCGGGTGCGGGATAGGCTAGGGGACGCCCACGTTGGGTGCTGGGACACATCGGGGGATGCCCATCGACTGCCGGGGCATGCCGCAGGATGCCCACGTCGGGTGCCAAGGCACGCCCATGTCGGTTATGGGACAGGCCAGGGGAAGCCCACATCGAGTGTTGGGGGACGCACACATCGGGTGTCGGGGCACGCCGAGGGAAGCTCACGTCGAGTGCCGAGGCAGGCTGGGGGATGCCCATGCTGGGTGCCGAGACAGGCTGGGGGATGCCCAAGCCAGGTGCCAAGGCACGCCGAGGGATGCCCACAAGGTGCAGGGGCACGCCGGGGGACACCCACGTCGGGTGCCTGGGCATGCCGGGGGACGCCCACGTCGGGCGTCAGGGAACTCTAGGGGACACCCACGTCGGATGCCAGGGCACGCCGGGGGACACTCACGCCGGGTGTCGGGGCAAGCCTGGTGATGCCCATGCTGAGTGCCGGGGCAGTGCCGGGGAAGTCCACGTCGGTTGCCCAGGGATGCCCACGTTGGGTGCCGGGGCACAGTGGGAATTCCCCTTCGGAAGTTGGGGCACGCTGGGAAATCCCCACCGGAACTGTTACCGGAAACTCGATGGTGATCGCTGGAAAAGTGCTCAGACGGAGACCCGAATGGGGCACGGCCGTTGCCTACCCATGGCCTTTTTGATGCTTGGCAACCGTTGCCCATGTGTGCCTTGCTAGCCCCTTGACAGCACATCCCCCCTATATATGTTTTAGGAGGCAAAACCCACAGGGCAGAGGCTACAGACCAGATTGTCTGTTGATAATGTGGTCGATATTGTAGGTAGAATTGTTCCTAGTTGGAATAGTGTGAATAATTTTGATACTGTTGATGGGGTCGTATTGTGGTTGCGTGGGATTCCGCTTTGATTGCTGTTAGTAATGTTATGCTCCATGAGCAATGTATCTCTGGTTTAGTTCGCTGTTTGATTTCTCAACATGAGTTCCTCATCTGTGTTGTGTACGCCCATAATGACGTAGTTGATAGGTGCAGGCTATAGAGTCATCTCTCTTCGGTTGTCCCCGCAGTTAATTCTCCCTGGATGCTTCTTGGAGACTTTAATTGTGTTAGGAAATCGGAAGAGCGATCTTAAATTGTTCCGTCTCATCGGAACTGGTGCAGGGTGGACTTTGAGTAGTTTTGTGTTGATCAGGGGTTGGATGATGCTAAGTCTAAGGGGTGCTTTTTCAGCTGGACGAATGGCAGAGTATGGAGTCGTATTGTTCGAGTACTGGTGAATTCAAACTAGGATATCAGCTCGGGAGTAGTGGAGTTGGAGTTTCTTCCCATGGGTGCCACTTCGTTCTACTACCCTGTCCTAGTTTCCGTGTTTCTCTCCGAGTACTTGAAGGGGAGACCATTCAGGTATGTGAACATGTGGAAGACCAGCGAGGGTGATGAGAGTGAAAATAAGTGTATTTTAATATCCAATTTAACTCCTTTTTGATTGATATTATAGTCTTATATGAGAACAAGTGTCTTATATTCGATATATGTGAGAATTATGTGCACTTGAGGTGTTTTGTTGTGTTTTAGGTGGAAAAATGATGAAAAGTGATATGTTGGAGAAAAGGTGCAATTTGTGCAAAAATGCTGAAAACGCACATCCAACTTTCATAATATTGTGGAGCTCGAAACTATTGGTGTGATATATGGTTCACTGAAGAGAGGGTTGTTTTGGCGTAAAGAACACCATCATTGAAGTCTGAACGAGGAAGTTATGAGCAAAGTGGTGACGCCGCGCGAGCTATGCCGAACAGAATTATAGTGCTACATTCCATGGCCTATTACATATTCAATTCTTTGAGTTTTTGAAATTTCTTTATATGATAGAAAGCTAAGGAAGAGAGGATCGCGTGAGCGCAAAAATCACTCAATTCGGAGGTCGGATGTGAAAGTTATACGCGAAACGGAGAGACTATGCAAATCGGTTCGACCTTCTTGAGGTCGAGCCGAGGTCGAACCCAACAGAAAAAATGCTGGTTCAACCACGACATGCTGGTTCGACCTGTTGGCTGGTCGAACCATGCACCTGTGACATCCAGAGGGGTGGTTCGACCATGGTTCGACGTGTAGGGGTTGGTTCGACCTGTTTGGGAGGTCGAACCGTGCTTCGGGAACTTACCAAATCCGTATTTTTGAGGCCTAAACGCGTGTGATCACTTGAAAAACCCATTTCAAGCCTAGGAGACGTGATTACAAGTATAAAAGGAGGTCTATACAGCCCCAAAAAGAGGAGGAACACAACAACAAGAGAGGAGAAGAGAGGCCACAACATACAACACCCCACAAGGGAGGATCACCCCCCAACCATCATTCTTTCCTCCATCCATCCATCACTTTGAAGATTCGTTTGTGGAATCAAGAGGAGAACCAAGAGGATGATTCAAGAGTGAGAAGGACGCGATGACGCCATATCTAGGGTTTATTCATTTTCTAATTTATCTTGTATTTTTCGAACATCCGGGTAAGATCTATCCAACACCCATGTGTGTTTCCTACAACACCATGGGCTAGAGCCTTTTTGGTAGAACTAGGGTTGTGAAGGTTTTATCTAGTTAATTGAACTTCCATGTGTATACTCTGTACAACATTACTTGTGGTTTATTTTATATAAGATTGTGCCTTTTTAATCCATACTCATAGTCATTTTATGCATCAATAATCGTTGTGTAGAGTCTGAATACATAACATGGTTATTGGTTGAGTGCGTTCACTATTGAGCAGGGTTTTAAGTTATAATTCTAAGTGAAAGAATTCCGAAGTCTTATTAGAACTATCTTATATGAATACTTATTAATTGAATTGAATTCGGGTTAATAAGTAGGATAAAGAGGGTAATTTTATAGTACCTATAAAGGGAGATCATATCGGGTTAGAGTACCAATCCTATGGGGAAATAATTGATACTGATCGTATCTAGAAAGGGGGGTGAAATTATATCTCTTGCTCCGAGGTTATGCACACGTGTTACACGCATGTTTACTTGTGTCTATAGAGTAGATATGCATGGTTTAGTGATGCGTCCATATTTCACAAGGCAGAGTCGGACATTGACACATGGAAGGGAAGTTAATGAGTAAAACTGGATTATCCTAGAGCTACCTATTCTACTACTTGATCCACTTTCATATTCTTTGAGTGGTACTTTATTTTATTTGTTATTTTAATTATTTGTTTAGTAGTTGTTAATTAAATCCATCAAATCTTATTGCCTTGTCTTAATTAGGGGTGTAAACGGGTAGGGTATGGTACGGGTATGCTAAATCCATACCCTACCTTATATCTATTTCCTTCATCCATACCCTACCCTATTACCCTCAAATGTATCATCGGGTAGGGTACGGGTATTATCCATCGGATAAACGGATATCCACTGGGTAAACGGATATCCACCTATTTTAAAATGACCACCCTAATTATCTTACTATTCTCATTTATCCCTATGATGCCAATACTTCTCTTTATCTTATTCGCCTCAAATAAATACAAATGTCCAACATATAAATAAATCATCACTCTTAACCACACAAGAATCATGAATCAAAATACAAAATAAGGCTTCAAGTTATACTAATAGCATTAAAAAAACCCAAGTAGCACGATAAAAACTAATCAAACTAATCAAGCAATGTTTATAAAATCATCTTCAACTGTTGCATGGCTTCAAGTTTACACAGATTTGATAACTTCAAATGTAACAAAGATCTTCATAGTTTCATAATCTCAAATTTAATTGTCAACAGATTCATCCTAAAAAAAATACATATATAAATATTAAAGGACATATTTTAATAACTATCATTATAATAATAATAAGTATAAAGAAATAAATAAATAAATAAATAAATATATATATATATATATACATGGGTAAACGGGTAGGGTAATCGGGTAGGGTAGACGGATATTTTATAAAAACCATATCCTACCCCTACCCTTAACATTTTAAACTGATACGGGTAATACCCTACCCGATACCCGATTATACTCTACCCTACCCTTACCCAATCGGGTATTACCCGCTGGGTACCCGAACCCACGGGTAAAATTGACACCCCTAGTCTTAATTAATTTAGATAATAATTATATTAATAATACGCCGTCCCTTGGGTTCGATATTCACTTGGTCACCTTTCGAGACTACAATTGATATTCTTCATACTTGGGGATTAATTGTGTGTTGAGAAAACGCTCATCAAGTTCTTGGCGCTGTTGCCGGGGACGGCTGTTATTATTGATTTTATTATTTCTAGTTGATTAAGATTTTTTTCTTTTTCTTTTATTTGTGATTATTTATTTCTATCTAACCTTGAATTTTTTCGAGTTACTTGTGCGCTTGTAAAAGGAAAGGAAGGAAAAGAAGGAATAACACATTGATCTAAACATGGCCGGAGCAATGCAGAATCCGGATAATGTTGCCATACGTGAAATTTTCACGAACTTTGGGAATGTCAACATGGGGTTGATAGGAGCAAGGGGGAAGATGATGATTTTGAGATAAATCCCGCTCTTATTAAAATGGTAGAGAAGAATCCCCTTTCTGGAGGTTGTTTTGAAGATCCATATCAGCATCTCCGAAAATTTCTTGGTTATGCAAACACTCATAAGGGAGCTGGAGCTAATGATAATGCTTGGCAGATCGCCTTATTCAAGTTCTCTTTGATTGATAAGGCGGAAGCTTGGTATGAGACTCTTGATGCCACAGATTGCACTACATGGGACCAACTGCAGCAGAAGTTCTTGGAGAGATACATGCCACCCTCAAGGATCTTAAGGATGAGGCAAGAGATCACCCAATTTGTTATGAATCAGGGTGAGAAAATTGATGAGGCATGGGATAGATTTAAAGACATGCTCAGGAGGTGTCCACAACATGGAATGTCTAAGGCTGAATACATAAGCATCTTCTACTATGGATTGGATTGTGAGTCGCGTGTTTTTATTGATGCATCATCAGGAGGAGCGCTGTTATCAAAGACAGCACTTGAAGCAGAAAAGTTATTTAAAGACATCTCTATGAATTTATGTGACTGGCCAGTAGAGAGAGATAGAGGATCATATGTACTTGGCAAGGTGGCACAGGTTGAATATCAAGTGAAGCCGAATAGGGATGATGGGATCGTCTCTAGTCTAGCTAACATCAACAAGCTACTAGATCCCAGCAGAGGCAGATTACAGAGTTGACACTAAGGGGGCCTAGTATGAAGCAGCACGAAGTGAAGAGTGATGAAGATACCTTCAATTGATACATGGTTGAGAACGATGCAAGGGTTGACCACATCGAAACTAGAATGAATGTTGATCATGCACATTTATCTAAGCAGATGAAGGAGCTTACTTTGATTATGGGGCAGATGATCGCGAACGTGAATCAATTGACACAAAAATTAGAAGATAAAGCCATCACGTTAAGGTCTGGAACACAGTATGAAGGAACGATGGAGCCAAAATCAAAATCTGAAGCCAAAGGAGCCCGATTCGACCCTGATTCAACCAACACAAGAGGTCGAACCATGCAGGGTAGGTCGAATCGGAGCACTGGACACGATCAGGAGAAGACTCAGCATTGGTTCGACCAAGCTCCATCTGATTCGACCTGGCTAATAGGTCGAACTTTGGTCGAACCCGACCATTCCGAGCACTCTGTTTTTCCAGAAGACCAGTTCGACCACAACCTTATTGGTTCAACCTGGATACCAAGTCAAACCCTGGTCGAACCGCATCAAGCAAAACACTCTATTTCATATCATCATCGGTTCGACCACGTCACTCATGGTTCGACCACACCTACTGGTCGAACCCAGGTCGAACTGGAGGCCAAAGACCATGCAGAGAGCATATTCGACTTGGGGGAAAGTGGTTCGACCTAGTCACAAGCTCGAACCCAGGTCGAATCACATAATCAGAGAGAGAATCAAGTTTCAGAAGAGTGGTTCGACCACTATGTGCCTGGTTCGACCTGTCGAATAGGTTGAACCCAGGTCGAACCCAAACTGAAAAGTGAGAATGGACTTCCAGGAGCTTGGTTCGACCACTATGTACCTGGTTCGACCAGTACCCCTGGTTGAACCCAGGTCGAATCCTCTCAGAACGCACCTGTTTCTGCGCCGAATGCTCCGCATGATGTTGATGCTACTCCAGTACCATTACATGAGCAGAATACTGAGCTTACAATGGAGAAGAAGTGGGAAAGAGCAAAGAAGTTGAGAGCGGAGAAGCTTAGACTGCAGATGGATAATGAAGATGTGGTTTTCTCTCTTGATCATGCAATGAAGATGCCCATGGAGACTCAATCGTGCAAAAGCATTGATATGGTTTCTAACTTGTTTAATCTTGATTTTTCTAAGACAGGTGATTCTGAATTTAAGTGGAAGGTTGACAAGGAGGAGTCTAGACAGCCATGGGAGGAAGGAAATTTCAATGATCATATTTTTGTGACCAAGAAAGGTGAGGTGTTGAGTGTAGACAAGAAGAGGGAAAGAAAGTATTTGAAGGTGAGAATGCAAGAAGACTATCCTCTACCATCGTGACTCTACGACGTTAAACATGAGTGCCTGTTGGGGGCTTGCCCTTACGTTTTATTACTTTATTTATTTCGTGTGAGTAAGAAATTTTTATATTTAAGGTGCTTATTATTCGGCAATTACTTCTTTGCAAACTTAGTTTCAACTTACGTTTTTACTAAGTTTGGGGGGGTGATGTGCTTACCTCATTGAAGCTCCAAGAATATAATATTTTCTTTGTAATGTTTGCTAGGGGAGTTGATTTTTTGCGGTATATTGAAACTTTAATCGATTTTGATGTGTCGATTTTTTGCAATTTGCCTAGTGTTCAGTGGTGTTTCCAGTGTGTGGAGTCGATTACATAGTCAATTAATTCTTTCTTATAGTTCTCCTATTTTATTATTGATGAATCCTGTGATGATGAGTTTGTTTGAGCTATGATGATAGAAAAAGGTAAAAGAGTGGCAAGACGAGTTCTACATTGAGGCTTTGACTCGAGGAGCTCGTGCGTACGTTGAAGAAAAATCAGGTGCCCTCGTTTCCTTTTTTTAATTTTTATATGTGCTTTTAATTCATTGAGTGGAAGGATTGAGTTTATGGTGGTGATCCATGTGAGCTTATATTGTTAAAATTATCTTTGAAATTCATATGCTCTTGAAATTGATGAAGGAAGTGTACTTCAGTTATATTGTGATATGAAGTACTATGTGTACTTGTGGAATATTACCTACCATGAAAAGTGCTCTGTTACTTGTTAAAAACCCATGTGAGATTTTGAACCTCGTTGATCATGTACATAATCACATGATATTTCTTTTCTGGTGAGTATCGTTCTTGTGTATGTATTCTAGAACTTGCCTCTTGTCTTACTTGAAACTACATGTGTGTATGTATTCCTTTTTATCCCGTTGTCGAATCATAATTTTAGTGGTAGAAAGTTTGAGACGGTTGGCAAGCTTATGGTTACGCATGCACTTGAATTGAATTTGAGCGTAAACACTTTAACCCATAAGTATACATATTTTACATTTGAGTGAGAGATCATATATATACTTCCCGTGAGAACATCTTGATGGAGCATTTGAATTGGTGGTGACTGTCTTAACTTGTATGCTATGAATTGATTATTACATATAATGAGAGTTGCATGACCTAAGTTGAGGACAATTGTATTTTGAATGGGTATTGGTCATAGTCCTTGTTTCCCCACTAATTTTCATACTCTCTTTCTCTTTATCTTTATTTTGTTGCCTCGGGACGAGCAATGGGTAAGTTTGGGGGATTGATGAGAGTGAAAATAAGCGTGTTTTAATATCCAATTTAACACCTTTGTGAGAATTATGTGCACTTGAGATGTTTTGTTGTGTTTTAGGTGGAAAAAGGATGAAAAGTGCAAAGTTGGAGAAAAGGTGCAATTTGTGCAAGAATGCTGAAAACGCACATCCAACTTTTATAATTATTCTGTATTATTGTAGAGCTCAAAACTATTGGTGTGATATATGGTCCACTGAAGAGAGGGTCGTTTTGGCGTAAAGAACACCATCATTGAAGTCCGAACGAGGAAGTTATGAGCAAAGTGGTGACGCCGCGCGAGCTGTGCCGAACAGAATTGCAGTGCTATTTTACCTGGCCTGTTACATATTCAATTCTTGGAGTTTTTGTGATTTCTTTATATGTATAGAAAGCCAAGGAAGAGAAGATCGCGTGAGCTCAAAAATCACTCAATTCGGAGGTCGGATGTGAAAGTTATATGCGAAACAGAGAGACTGTGCAAATCGGTTCGACCTTCTTGAGGTTGAACCGAGGTCGAACCCAACGGAAAAAATGTTGGTTCGACCACGACATGCTGGTTAGACCTATTGGCTGGTCGAACCATGCACCTGGGACGTCCAGAAGGGTGGTTCGACCATGGTTAGACCTGTAGGGGTTGGTTCGACCTGTTTGGGAGGTCAAAGCGCGCTTCGGGAACTTACCAATTCCGTATTTTCGAGGCCTAAACGCGTGTGATCACTTGAAAAGCCCATTCCAAGCCTAGGAGACATGATTACAAGTATAAAAGGAGGTCTATACAGCCCCAAAAAGAGGAGGAACACAACAACAAGAGAGGAGAAGAGAGGCCACAACATACAATACCCCACAAGGAAGGATCACCCCCCAACCATCATTCTTTCCTCCATCCATCCATCACTTTGAAGATTCGTTTGTGGAATCAAGAGGAGAACCAAGAGGAGGATTCAAGAGCGAGAAGGACGCGATGATGCCACATCTAGGGTTTATTCATTTCCTAATTTATCTTGTATTTTCTGGACATCCGGGTAAGATCTATCCAACACCCATGTGTGTTTCCTACAACACCATGGGCTAGAGCCTTTTTGGTAGAACTAGGATTGTGAATGTTTTATCTAGTTAATTGAACTTCCATGGGTATACTCCGTACAACACTACTTGTGGTTTATTTTATATAAGATTGTGCCTTTTTAATCCATACTCATAGTCATTTTGTGCATCAATAATCGTTGTGTAGAGTCTGAATACATAACATGGTTATTGGTTGAGTGCGTTCACTGTTGAGCAGGGTTTTAAGTTATAATTCTAAGTGAAGGGATTCCGAAGTCTTATTAGAACTATCTTATATGAATACTTATTAAATGAATTGAATTCGGGTTAATAAGTAGGATAAAAAGGATAATTTTATAGTACCTATAAAGGGAGATCATATCGGGTTAGAGTACCAATCCTAGGGGGAAATAATTGATACTGATAATACCTAGAAAGGGGGTGAAATTATATCTCTTGCTCCGAGGTTATTCACAAGTGTTACACGCATGTTTACTTATGTCTATAGAGTAGATATGCATGGTTTAGTGATGCGTCCATATTCCACAAGGTAGAGTCGGACATTGACACATGGAAGGGAAGTTAATGAGTAAAACTGGATTATCCTAGAGCTACCTATTCTCCTACTTGATCCACTTTCGTATTCTTCGAGTGGTACTTTATTTTATTTGTTATTTTAATTATTTGTTTAGTAGTAGTTAATTAAATCCATCAAATCTTATTGCTTGGTCTTAATTAATTTAGATAATAATTAAATTAATTATACGCCGTCCCTTGGGTTCGATATTCACTTGGTCACCTTTCGAGACTACAATTGATATCCTTCATACTTGGTGATTAATTGTGTGTTGAGAAAACGCTCATCAGAGGGATTCCTTGATACTGTGCCAGAGGTGTGGGACTCGCAAGTGTGGGGTACAGCTCAGTTCAGTGTTTGTCATAGGTTGAAGTTACTCAAGCCAAAGCTACGTCAGCTTGGCAAGAGGGACATCGACCACATAACAGAAAGAGCAGAGCGGGCTAGAGCGGAGCTAGACAGTTTGCAGTTGGAGAGCCATGCTGATCCTGGTAATGCTGAGAAATGGGATATGGTTCGGGAGGCAGCGAAGAAGGTCGACTTCTTGTGTCACGCCGAACATCTCTTCGTCTCTCAGATGGCCAGAGCCAATTACTTGATCAGTCAGGACAAGCCCATGAAATTTTTCTACAAGAAGATCAAGTCTAATAGCGTGAGAAATATTATCCCCTCCATACGTACGGAATTCGAGGACACTTCCTCCCGTGATGAAGTCGTTGGAGAGTTCATTACATTCTATAGTGACTTGTTGGGTATAGCGGGGGAGTGCGAGGAGATAGATGATAGTGTGTTTGAATGGGGAGCTGTGTTTAGTGATGACTAGGCACAACAGCTCGAAGCGCCTATCACGGCCGAAGAGGTAAAGGGAGTTGTGTGGATATTTCGATGGTAAGAGAGGCTTATGTTAGGGTGATCCATTGTCGTCCTTATTGTTTATCTTAAGCATGGATTACTTCTCCCGTCTCTTCAGGAGAATGACCGTGACGGACAGCTATAAGTATCACTCTAGGCATTGTGCGAAGGTTGGCATTACCCATCTGGTGTTTGCGGACGATTTGATTATCTTTGCTTATGGCAATCGCTCTTCAGAAGAAGTGGTGGCCAAGGCACTTAATCTCTTCGCTCGAATGTCAGATTTGGAGGTTAGTGTGGACAAGTCTCACTTGTTCATGGCAGGAGGTCCGGAGGATTAGGAGCAGGCTATTCATGAGGTGATGCCTTTTCAGGAAGGCACCTTTCCCGTACGTTATTTGGGAGTTCCGCTACAGGGAAGTAAGCTCAGGGAGTCTTCGTTTGAGCCGCTCATCACGCAGGTTACTAATTTCATCAAGGGGTGGTCCACTCATCTGCTCTCGTATGCAGGCCGATTGGAACTCATTAGATCGGTTGTGCACAGGTTGATGAATTTCTGGACGTCGATGGTGAAGATCCCCGAAGGAGTTGTGGACAGAATAGAGAGGATGATACAGAAATTCCTTTGGGGAGCCACAAGGGGTGCAGTTCGTTGGGAGGAGGTCATTCTCCCTAAGGAACAGGGTGGCCTGGGACTTAGGGGACTCGACCTGCTGAATGATGTAGCTCTTTGTGGTGTGCTGTGGGATGTGCATCAGGAGAAGAGATCGCTGTGGATCAAATGGATTAATGCCTTTTATCTGCAGTCTTCTTCGTGTTGGGATGTTGAGGTGAATTATAGCGCCTCAATTGTGTAGATGAATATCCTCCGTGCGAGGGATAAGGTCAGAGCACGGATTGGTGGGGACATGGTTTCCACTTTGGGTTTATGTTCGGAGATGGGAAGGCTTCGTGCAGGTGATGAGCGTTTTCTCAACACACAATTAATCCTCAAGTATGAAGGATATCAATTGTAATTTCGAAAGGTGACCAAGTGAATATCGAACCCAAGGGACGGCGTATTATCAATTAAATTATTATCTAAATTAATTAAGACAAAGCAATAAGAGTTTGATGTTTGATTATAACTAAAATACTAAATTAAATAACAAATAAAATAAACTATCACTTGAAGAATACGTAGGTGGATCAAGTAGGAGAATAGGTAGCTCTAGGATAAACCAGTTTTACTCATTAACTTCCCTTCCATGTGTCAATGTCCGACTCTGCCTTGTGGAATATGGACGCATCACTAAACCATGCATATCTACTCTATAGACACAAGTAAACATGCGTGTAACACGTGTGAATAACCTCGGAGCAAGAGATATAATTTCACCCCCCTTTCTAGGTACTATCAGTATCAATTATTTCCCCCTAGGATTGGTACTCTAACCCGATATGATCTCCCTTTATAGGTACTATGAAATTATCCTCTTTATCCTACTTATTAACCCGAATTCAATTCAATTAATAAGTATTCATATATGATAGTTCTAATGAAGCTTCGGAGTCCCCTCACTTAGAATCATAACATGAAATCCTGTTCAGCGGTGAACGCACTCAATCTACAACCAAGATATATATTCAGACTCTATATACCAATTGAAGATGCACAAAACGACCGTGAATATGGATTAAGAAAGTACAATCATATATAAAATAAACCACAAGTAGTGTTGTACGGAGTGTATACATGGAAGTTCAATTAACTAGATAAAACCTTCAAACTCCTAAATCTACCAAAAAGGCTCTAGCCCATGATGTTTCAAAGAACAATCATGGGTGTTGGATAGATCTTACCCGGATGTCCGGAAAATACAAGATAAATTAGGAAACGAATAAACCCTTGATATGGCGTCTTCATGCCCTTCTCCATCTTGAATCCTCCTCTTGGTTCTCCTCTTGATTCCACAAACGAATCTTCAAAGTGATGGATGGATGGAGGAAAGGAAGTGGTGATGGATGGGGGGTGATCCCCCCTTGTGGGGTGTTGTATGGTTGTGGCCTCTCCTCGGTGATTGGTGACGTTTTCCTTGACTGCATGAGCCTACTTTTATACTTGTAATCACGTCTCTAGGGCTTGGAATGGGCTTTTCAAGTGATCCCACACGTTTTGGCCTCGAAAATACGGATTTGGTAAGTTCCCGCATGTAGGTTCGACCTCGTCAAACAGGTCGAACCACTCCCTCTTTGGTCGAACCACAGGTCGAACCCTGCTACTGGATTTGCGTAGTCTCTCCGTTTCACGTATAACTTTCACATCCAACCTCCGAATTGAGTGATTTTTACGCTCACGCGATCCTCTCTTCCTTGCTTTCTCAAAATATAAAGATGTCACAAAAAATTTAAGAATTGAATATGTAACAGGCCATGGAAAGTAGTACTGTAATTCTGTTCGGCACAGCTCGCGCGGCGTCACCACTTTGCTCATAACTTCCTCGTTCGGACTCCGAATGGGATGTTCTTTACGCCAAAACGACCCTCTCTTCAGTGGTTTTCCAACTATATGTCACAAATCCAATTCAGAGCTCCACATCAATACAGAATAATTACACAAGTTCGACGTGCGTTTATCAGCATTCTTGCACAAATTGCACCTTATCTCAAACTTGGCTCTTTTGATCCTTTTTCCACCTAAAACACAATAAAACACCTCAAGTGCACCTTTTTCTCACATATAATGAATATAAGACCATTGTGCTAATATATGACAAGAATATCAATCAAAAAGGTGTTCAATTGGACACTAAAACACGCTTATTTTCACTCTCATCAATCCCCCAAACTTACCCGTTGCTCGTCCCGAGGCAACAAAATAAAAATAAAGAGAGAGAGAGAGTAAGAAAATTAGCAGGGAAACTAGGACTATGAGAAATACCCCTCTTCAAAATACAATTGTCCTCAACTTAGGTCATGCAACTCTTATTACATGTAATAATCAATTCGTAGCATACAAGTTAAGACAATCACCACCAATTCAAATGCTCCATTGACATGTTCTCACGGGAAGTATATATTACTCACACTCAAGTGTAAAAGATGTACACTTATGGGTTAAGGTGTTTACGCTCAGATTCAATTCAAGTGCATGCGTAACCATAAGCTTGCCAAAAGTCTCAAACTCTCCACCACTAAAAGTATGATTCGACAATGGGATCAAAAAGGACTTTTCTTTTGGATGTAATGTTGGCTCTTTGGTTAAGGTAGGAAATATATGGACAATGTGACTCAAATAGTGGAGAACTAAAGCTGATTAATTACTTCAACTTTCATCCTCTCTTCCTTTTCAATGCAGACGATTTTCATTCCTTCTTCACCTTCAAGCACAATTATTTTTCTTTTCTCAAGCTCATCCGTTTTTTCCTTCTCTTTTTCTGCTTTTTCTCTTGAGGTACCAGTTTCGGGCACTACCTCACGCATCCTCCATAGGGTACTAGATTTAAGCACTATCCTAGGGTATTTGATTCAATGGAGTACTAGATTTAAGCACTACTCCATGCTTCTCCTTAAATGCACTATCAAAATCCATCACTAATTCAATACCAATTTCATTCCTTCCCAAGCTGTTCGTTATCAAGCTCTATCAACACACTTTGAAATGCCATTAATTCTCCACTAATAAGACAATCAAGGCTCAAAAAATTCAGATGCGCAAAGTGGATATTTCACGTAGGCTGCCAAAGAATGAGGTTTTTAGGCTCAACGGGGCTAACTACGGATAAACAATCATATGGTATAGGGAATTATTTGGCTAAGTGACTTATAAATTCAAAGATGGCCTAAAATCATCTCCCATTATCTATCACACATGTAGTTTCAAGTAAGACAAGAGGCAAGTTCTAGAATACACACACAAGAACGATATTCACCAGAAAGAAATATCATGTGATTATGTACATGATCAACGAGGCTCATAATCTCACATGGGTTTTTAACAAGTAACAGAGCACTTTTCATGGTAAGCAATATCCCACAAGTACACATAGAACTTCATATCACAATATCTCAAATACACTTCCTTCATCAATTTCAAGAGCATATGAATTTCAGCATAATTTTAACAATATAAGCTCACATGGATCACCACCATAAATACAATCTTTCACTCCATGAATTAAAAAGCACATATAAAATTAGAATAAGGAAACGAGGGAACCTGATTTTTCTCCTTCAAAACGCACGAGCTCCTCGAGTCAAAGCCTCAATGTAGAACTCGTCTTGCCACCTAGTTACCTTTTTCTATCATCAAAGCTCAAACAAACTCATCATCACAAGATTCATCAATAATAAAATAGGAGAACTATAAGAAATAATAAATTGACTATCTAATCGACTCCACACACTAGAAACTCCACTGAACACTAGGCAAATTGTAAAAAATCGACACATCAAAACCGATTAAAGTTTCAACATACCGCAAAAAATCAACTCCCCTAGCAAACATTACAAAGAAAAGATTATATTCTTAGTGCTTTAATGAGGTAAGAACATCACACCCCCCCAAACTTAGTAAAAACGTAAGTTGAAACTAAGTTTGAAAAGAGATGTAATTTCCGAATAATAAGCACGCCAAATATAAAAATTTCTTACTCACACAAAATAAATAAAGCAATAAAATGGAAGGGCAAGCCCCAACAGGCGCTCATGTTTAATGTCGAAGAGTCACGACGGATTACCGCTTTGTAGACTACTTGATCGGAGGACCATCTTGTCGCATCCTCACCTTCAAATACTTTCTTTCCCTCTTCTTGTCTACACTCAACACCTCACCTTTTTTGGTCACAAGTATATGATCATTGAAATTTCCTTCCTCCCATAGCTGTCTAGACACCCCCTTGTCAATCTTCCACTTAAATTCAGAATCACCTGTCTTAGAAAAATCAAGATTAAACAAGTTAGAAACCATATCAATGCTCTTGTACGATTGAGTCTCCATGGGCATCTTTATTGCATGATCAAGAGAGAAAACCACATCTTCATTATCCATTCGCAGTCTAAGCTTTCCTTCCTTAACATCTATCATAGCTCCAGCTGTGGCAAGGAACGATCGTCCCAAAATAAGGGGAATGTCACCCTTATCATCTTCCATCTCAAGTACAAGAAAATCCACGGGAAAAACTAACTTATCCACTCTCACTAAAACATCTTCAATTAAACCCTTCAGACAAGTCATGGATCTATCCGCCAATTGAAGAGCAATATTCGTGGGTTTAAGATCCCCCAAACCAAGCTTTTTAAATATGGACACAGGCATCAAGTTAACGCTTGCCCCCAAATCACACAAGGCTTTATGCGCCGAACCTTTTCCAATGTCACAAAGAATGGTGAAGCTTCCCGGATCCTTTAACTTTGTAGGCAACTTCCTTTGAAGGATCGAGCTGCAATTCTCTAATAGGTTCACCGTCTCCACTCCGTTCAAGCTTCTCTTCTTTGATATAATATTCTTGAGGAATCGGGCATAGTATGGCATCTCCATGATTGCTTCAGAGAAAGGAATGTTCAAGCTTACTTTGCTCATGACATCGTGAAACCTCTTGAACTTTTCTTCCAATCCCTTCTCGGCCAATCTCGAAGGAAACGGAGGAGGTATATTGGTCTTTGGTCTTCCCCATTCATCACGTTCAACCTCCTTCGCTTTATCCTTCTTGGCTCTCAATCTCTTTGCTTCTTCCCACTTCTTCTCCATTGTAAGCTCAGTATTCTGCTCATGTAATGGTACTGGAGTAGCATCAACATCATGCGGAGCATTCAGCACAACAATAGGCATGTTTTAGATGGGTTCGACCTGAGTTCGACATGTGGAACAGGTCGAATTGGGTTCGTCGTGGTCGAATCGAGCACCTGGAAGTCCATTCTCACCTTGCATGTTGGATTCGACCTGGATTCGACCAGGGGTACTGGTCGAATTGGCTACGTCGTGGTCGAATCGAGCACCTGGAAGTGCATTCTCACCTTGCATGTTGGGTTCGACCTGGGTTCGACCAGGGATACTGGTCGAACCAACTCCCCCCAGGTCGAATCGGCTCACTGGATGATTTCTGCCTACTAGTTCGACCTTGGTTCGACCAAGGGTACTGGTCGAATCTATTATGTCGTGGTCGAATCAAGCTGCTGACGAAACAGAGTACTTCGGAGGGTGCGGTTTGACCAGGATTCGATTTGAGGGCCAGGTCAAATCGACTGGCTGTTGGTCGAATCGAGGCTTTGTGAAAATAGAGTGCTCCAGATGGGGTGGTTCGACCTGGGTTCGACCAGATGGCCTGGTCGAATCGATGCCCCCTAGGTCGAACCGAGTGCCTGCTGCTCTTGAAACACTTCCAGAAGCCCAGTTCGACCTCCCCTGCACGCTTCGACCTATGGGACAGGTCGAATCACATTGTTTTTGGTCGAATCCACTTGCTCTCACCTCAAACTTCGACTCTGGCTTCATTGCTCCCTCGTACTGTGTTCCAAACCTTAGCGTGATGGCTTTATTCTCCAATTTTTGTGTTAATTGATTCACGTTTGCGGTCATCTGCCCCATAATCAAAGTAAGCTCCTTCAATTGCTTAGATAAATCTGCACGATCAACATTCATGGTATCCTCAAGATGATCAATCCTTGCATCATTCCCAGCCATGTATCGATGGAATGTAACTTCAACACTCTTCACTTCTTGCTGCTTCATACTAGGCCCCCTTAGTGTCAACTCTGTGATCTGCCTCTGCTGGAACTCTAGTAGCTTGTTGATGTTAGCTAGACTATAGACGATCACATCATCCCTATTCGGCTTCACTTGATATTCAACATGCGCCACCTTGCCAAGTACATATGATCCTCTATCTCTCTCTACTGGCCAGTCACGTGAATTCATAGAGATGTCTTCAAATAACTTTTCCGCTTCAAGTGCTGTCTTAGATAACAGCGCTCCTCCTGATGATGCATCAATAAAAACACGCGACTCACAATCCAATCCATAATAGAAGATACTTATGTAGTCAGCCTTAGACATTCCATGCTGTGGGCACCTCCTGAGCATGTCTTTAAACCTATCCCACGCCTCATAAAATTTCTCACCTTGATTCATAACAAATCGGGTGATCTCTTGCTTCATTCTTAAGATCCTTGAGTGTTGCATGTATCTCTCCAAGAACTTCTGCTGCAGTTGGTCCCATGTAGTGCATTTTGTGGCATCAAGAGTCTCATACCAAGCTTACACCTTATTAATTAAAGAGAACTTGAATAAGGTGATCCGCCTAGCATTATCATGAGCTCCAGCTCCTTTTTGAGTGTTTGCATAACCAAGAAATCTTCGGAGATGTTGATATGGATCTTCAAACCAATCTTCAGAAAAGGGATTCTTTTCCACCATGTTAATAAGAGCGGGATTTATTTCAAAATCATCATCTTCCCCCCTTGCTCCTATCAACCCCATGTTGATATTCCCATAGTTCGTGAAAATTTCACGTATGGCAACATTATCCGGATTCTGCCTTGCTCCAGCCATGTTTAGCTCAATGTGTTATCTGTTCCTTTCCTTCCTTTCCTTTTTTCAAGCGCACAAGTAACTCGGAAAAATTCAAGGTTAGATAGAAATAAATAATCACAAATAAAAGAAAAAGAAAAAAAATCTTAATCAACTAGAAATAATAAAATCAATAATAACAGCCATCCTCGGCAACGGCGCCAAGAACTTGATGAGCGTTTTCTCAACACACAATTAATCCTCAAGTATGAAGGATATCAATTGTAGTTTCGAAAGGTGACCAAGCGAATATCGAACCCAAGGGACGGCGTATTATCAATTAAATTATTATCTAAATTAATTAAGACAAAGCAATAAGAGTTTGATGTTTGATTATAACTAAAATACTAAATTAAATAACAAATAAAATAAACTATCACTCGAAGAATACGTAGGTGGATCAAGTAGGAGAATAGGTAGCTCTAGGATAATCCAGTTTTACTCATTAACTTCCCTTCCATGTGTCAATGTCCGACTCTGCCTTGTGGAATATGGACACATCACTAAACCATGCATATCTACTCTATAGACACAAGTAAACATGCGTGTAACATGTGTGAATAACCTTGGAGCAAGAGATATAATTTCACCCCCCTTTCTAGGTACTATCAGTATCAATTATTTCCCCCTAGGATTGGTACTCTAACCCGATATGATCTCCCTTTATAGGTACTATGAAATTATCCTTTTTATCCTACTTATTAACCCGAATTCAATTCAATTAATAAGTATTCATATATGATAGTTCTAATGAAGCTTCGGAGTCCCCTCACTTAGAATCATAACATGGAATCCTGTTCAGTGGTGAACGCACTCAATCTACAACCAAGATATATATTCAGACTCTATATACCAATTGAAGATGCACAAAATGACCGTGAATATGGATTAAGAAAGTACAATCATATATAAAATAAACCACAAGTAGTGTTGTACGGAGTGTATACATGGAAGTTCAATTAACTAGATAAAACCTTCAAACTCCTAAATCTACCAAAAAGGCTCTAGCCCATGATGTTTCGAAGAACAATCATGGGTGTTGGATAGATCTTACCCGGATGTCCGGAAAATACAAGATAAATTAGGAAACGAATAAACCCTTGATATGGCGTCTTCATGCCCTTCTCCATCTTGAATCCTCCTCTTGGTTCTCCTCTTGATTCCACAAACGAATCTTCAAAGTGATGGATGGATGGAGGAAAGGAAGTGGATGATGGATGGGGGGTGATCCCCCCTTGTGGGGTGTTGTATGATTGTGGCCTCTCCTCGGTGATTGGTGACATTTTCCTTGACTGCATGAGCCTCCTTTTATACTTGTAATCACGTCTCTAGGGCTTGGAATGGGCTTTTCAAGTGATCCCACGCGTTTTGGCCTCGAAAATACGGATTTGGTAAGTTCCCGCATGTAGGTTCGACCTCGTCAAACAGGTCGAACCACTCCCTCTTTGGTCGAACCACAGGTCGAACCCTGCTACTGGATTTGTGCAGTCTCTCCGTTTCGCGTATAACTTTCACATCCAACCTCCGAATTGAGTGATTTTTGCGCTCACGCGATCCTCTCTTCCTTGGCTTTCTCAGAATATAAAGATGTCACCAAAAATCTAAGAATTGAATATGTAACAGGCCATGGAAAGTAGCACTGTAATTCTGTTCGGCACAGCTCGCGCGGCGTCACCTCTTTGCTCATAACTTCCTCGTTCGGACTCCGAATGGGATGTTCTTTATGCCAAAACGACCCTCTCTTCAGCGGCTTTCCAACCTAATATCACAAATCCAATTCAGAGCTCCACATCAATACAGAATAATAATACAAGTTCGATGTGCGTTTATCAGCATTCTTGCACAAATTGCACCTTTTCTCAAACTTGGCTCTTTTGATCCTTTTTCCACCTAAAACACAATAAAACACCTCAAGTGCACCTTTTTCTCACATATAATGAATATAAGACCATTGTGCTAATATATGACAAGAATATCAATCAAAAAGGTGTTCAATTGGACACTAAAACACTCTTATTTTCACTCTCATCAGTAGGTAAGTTGTATTGGCTCGTTTCAGACTCTATGCCGGTATAGCCTATTTACAAGAAGTTGTGGAGTCCATGGGTTCCTTAGAAGCATGCGTTCAGAACGTGGCTCGCTGTGAGGAACCACCTGTTTACCATGGACATATGGAGACACTACGAAGGCCCAATTGAGTGCGTATTGTGCGTGGGGACCCCAAATCAAGAGATCACCTTTTCTTTGGGTGTCCGTTCATGAGGCATGTACGAAGGCCCATGCACAGGCCATGCTTGCATGGCCCATGCCAATGGCCGCTGCCTCTGCTTGCCCATGCCATGGCCCATTTCCAACTCCCGTTGCCCACGGTTGCCCACAGGGGTCTCGCACGTATGCCCACGCCCGTTGCCACAGGTTGCCCATGCACAGGCAATGCTTGGACGGCCCATGCCCCCGGCTTGCACACTGCCGTTGCCTTGGCTTGCCCATGC
>CM042955.1:40520087-40530087 GCA_023678885.1 Pogostemon cablin
ACGCCCACGTCAGGTGCGGGACAGGCCAGGGGACGCCTACATCGGGTGCCAGGGGGCACGCCCATGTCAGGTGCAGGACAGGCCGGGGCACGCCCACGTCGAGTTCGGGACAGGCGGGGCACGCGAGCGTCAAGTGCCGAGGCAAGCTGGGGGAATGCCCATGTCGGGTGTGGGACAGGCAGGGGCATGCCCACGTCGGGTAAGGGCAGGCTGAGGGACGCCCACGTCGGGTGCCGGGGCACGTCGGGGGATGCCCACGTCGGGTGCCGAGGCACGCCGAAGAATGACCTCATCGAGTGCCGAGACATGCCGAGGGACGATCACGTCGAGTGCCGGGGCAAGCCTCGGGATACCCACGTCGGGTACTGGGGGCACGCCCATGTCGGGTGTGGGACAGGCCGAGGTTGCCGGGACATGCCGGGGTACGCCTAAGTCGAGTGCTGGGGCACGCCGCAGGATGCCCTCATCATGTGCCAGGGTACGCCATGGGACGTCCACGTCTGGTGCCGGGGGCACGCCCACGTCTGGTGCGGGACAAGCGGGGGACGCCCACGTCGGGTGCCGGGACACGCCGGGGATGCCCATGTTGAGTGTTGGGGCACGCCGCGGGATGCCCACGTCGGGTGCCTAGGCATGCCCACGTCGGGTGCGGGACAGGCTGGGAGACACCCACGTCGGGTGCTAGGGCACGCCGAGGGATGCCCACGTCGGGTGTTGAGGTTGGCCGGGGGATGCCCACGCTGGGTGCCGAGGCAGGCTGGGGGACGCCCACACCGGGTGCCGGGGCATGCCGGGGGACACCCGCATCGGGTGCCAGGGCACGTCGGGGGATGCCCACGTCGGGTGCCGGGGCACGCCCACGTCGGGCGCCTGGGCACTCCGGGGGACACCCACGTAGGGCGCCGGGGCATGCCGGGGGACGCCCACGTCAGATGTTAGGGCACGCCGGGGATGCCCATGTCGGGTGCCGTGGTAAGCCGGGGGATGCTCACGCCGAGTGCCGGGGCAAAGCTGGGGAAAGCCCACGTTGGTTGCCGGGGGATGCCCACGTCGGGTGCTGGGGCACAGCATGAATTCCCCACCGGAAGTTGGTTCACGTCGGGAAATCCCCACCGGAACTGTCGCTGGAAACTCACTGGCTATCGCCGGAAAAGTGCCCGACTGGAGACCCAAATGGGGCACGGCCGTTGAATACCCGTGGCCTTAGTGCTTGGCAATCGTAGCCAATGTGTGCCTTGCCAGCCCCTTAACAGCACACTCCCCCATATATATGTTTTAGGAGGCGCAACCCAGATGTAGGAGTCATTGCGCGTGTAAAATTTTCGGAACCCTAGTTCCAAAATTCACTCCTTAGCTTCTTGCGCAAGTTACCCTGCGACTTTCGGTGCCTCTTGCCCGCGGCCTTGGAGAACATCGACGGTCATCGTTCGGCGCCACCTGACCACTCCCAATGTTGCCGGCACCACTCGCCGGTGACACCCGTTTGATCTCACCTCTTCCCACGGCGGTGAAAGTGTCTTCTCACTTGTTCATGTGATTTGCCTAGATCGATTCTCTAATGGGGAAGAAATCTAGGAGTTGAACGCCCTCAAAAGCATTACCGGATATGCATGTGAGTGAGGAAACGTTCAAATCGGTGAAGGATCAGGCTAAGGAGATCGAATGGAAAAAGACATTGAAGGATGCGGTATTGGCGGATAACTGCAATTGGGCGACGGTGCCGCCTTGGCACGCTCTATTGCAGTGGATCATACGGAGATGGAGTCGAAAATTACCGTCAAGTCCATGGCCCTTGTCGTGGCCAACACGCAAGAGGCTCGCGACCCCAGCAGTCCTACGCAAGGCCTAGTGGACGTGGCCATGGACGACTCGACCCCGGTGGTGCCCATCGTGCGAAACCCAACCACCAAGCAGAAACCCTCGGCGAAGCAGCAGCGCAGCACCACCCCAGGCACTCAGCGTTAGCTGGACGTGGCGATCCCCCTACCTCTCCCTCTTGGCAGGCGGTATGTCGGCGACGCACCTCAGTAGGGGCAAGAAATAGCAGAGGGGTCTCAGCAGGGTGCCAAGAACTCTCGGTAGATGCAGGGCGCTACCCGCCAACATAGGCCGGCACGCGCGTCCACCTCCCTATCTCGGCAGAGTGCACTGAGCGTGGGCACCAGTACTGGGCGAGGCCCAAGCGACACAGGTCAGCACGGGGGCGAGGCGGCAGGCCCTCGGTAGCAAGGCGGGCAGCGCGACCAGCGTGCATAGTAGGGCGAATCGTGTGGAGGTTTCGCTCCCAAGGAACCGGTTGACTACGACAAGTTTGTCAACAAAATAACATTGATCCAGATAGGAAGCTTGAATACATTGCGCCATGCGATGGAGTGGCCTATCTTGATCCAAAGGATGATTCTGATGCATGGAAATACAAGTTGGTGGGGTATTTCTCGGGATATTTCCTGGGTACGCAAGCCCTCCATACCATCTGCCGAGCATGGGGTGTCAAGTATACCATTTTCATGTATCAGTCGAGGTGGATTATCTTCCGGCTTTTCTTGGAGGAGGACGTGCGGAAGGTGCTTGACAGTGCTCCCCACTCCATATAGGAACGATATCTTATGCTCGAAAGGCTCCCACGAGCCTTTCAATTTGATGATCGGGAAATCTCTCATGTCTCGATCTGGATTCGGTTGCCTTCGTTCCCATTGGAGCTGTGGTCGAAGAACCACATTAGTAAGGTGGCTTCACTGGTTGGTAGACCTATCATGGTGGATGATACTTCTGTCAAGGCGGATAGGGTATCGTTTGTGCGTGTGCGAGTGGATATTGATGTCTCACAGGAACTCCCAAAGGAGGTCACTTTCAACTATCGAGGAGCTAACTTTTCCCAAACTGTGTTGTACGAACGCCTTCCGGCGTATTGTACTAAGTGCAGGAAATTTGGCCACCTAGTTAGTGATTGTGATGATCTTGCTAGAGGTGATAAGGGGGAGAAAGGGATGGACCAGCCTCCGGAGACCACACGAGCAGATGCTATGGAACGTATGAGGGCTCGCAGCCACTCGTGCGCAGCGAGCAGCCTGCAGGTTAGTTTGCAAGAATAAAGTATGCTTAGTGGGCTTTCTTGAAACTAGATTGTCTACGGATAATATGGTGAATATAGTGGGTAGAATTGTTCCTAGTTGGAATAGTGTGAATAATTTTGATACTGTTGATGGGGGTCGTATTGTGGTTGCGTGGGATTCCACTTTGATTGCTGTTAGTAATGTTATGCTCCATGAGCAATGTATCTCTGGTTTGGTTCGCTGTTTGATTTCTCAGCAGGAGTTCCTAATCAATGTTGTGTACGCCCATAATGGCGTAGTTGATAGACGCAAGTTATGGAGTCATCTCTCTTCTGTGTTCCCCGCATTTAACCCTCCCTGGATGCTCCTTGGAGACTTTAATTGCATTAGGAAACTAGAAGAGCAATTTGAAATTGTTCCGTCTCATCGGAACTTGTGCAGGGTGGACTTTGAGGAGTTTTATGTTGATCGGGGATTAGATGATGCTAAGTTTAAGGGGTGTTTTTTCACCTGGACGAATGGTAGTATGGAGTCGTATTGATCGAGTACTGGTGAATTAGAACTGAGATATCAGCTCGGGAGTAGTGGAGTCGGAGTTTCTACCCATGGGGGCCACTTTGGACCATTGCCCTGTCCTAGTTTCCGTGTTTCACTCCAAGTACTCGAAGGGGAGACCGTTCAGGTATGTGAACATGTGGAAGACCAGCGAGGGATTTCTGGATACTGTGCGAGAGGTGTGGGACTCAAGCCAAAGCTACGTCAGCTTGGCAAGAGGGACTTCGATCACATAGCCGAGAGAGCAGAGCGGGCTACAGCGAAGCTAGACAGTCTGCAGTTGGAGAGCCATGCTGATCCTGGTAATGTTGAGAAATGGGATAGGGTTCAGGAGGCAGCGAGAAGGTCGACTTCTTGTGTCACGTCGAACATCTCTTCTTCTCTCAGATGGCAAGAGCCGATTACTTGATCAGTTAGGGCAAGCCCACGAAATTCTTCTACAAGAAGATCAAGTCCAATAGTGTGAGGAATATCATCCCCTCCATACGTATGGAATCCGGGCACACTTCCTCCCGTGATGAAGTCGTTGGAGAGTTCCTTACATTCTAAAGAGACTTGTTGGGTACAGCGGGGGAGTGCGAGGAGATAGATGATAGTGTGTTTGAATGGGGAGCCATGTTGAGTGATGAACAGGCGTAGCAGCTTGAGGCGCCTATCACGGCCGAAGAGGTTAATGGAGTTGTGTGGAGCACGAATGGGGATAAGGCCCCCAGTCCGAATGGGTACACGGCTGCTTTCTTTTGGGACGCGTGGGACGTGGTTAGGTCAGATGTCGTGGCGGCTGTCCAGGAATTCTTCCACTGTGGGCAGTTACTATGGCATATGAACGCCACGTTTATTACACTAATCCCGAAAGGTAAGCACGATCCTACTGTCATGGACTTCCGCCCGATTTCGTGTTGCAATGTGCTCTACAAAATCATATCCTGCACCATTGTGACACGAATGACGGACCTGATGGAGGACTTGGTGGCAGAAAATCACTTCGGTTTTGTTAAGAACCGAAGAATGAAGGACTGTGTGATGCTGGCCCAGGAGATAGTGAAGAATTATGGGTGGGCTAGGCATCGTCAGTACAGGAGAATGGCGATTAAGGTGGATATTAAGAAGCATATGATTCGGTGGATTGGGGGTTTCTGCGTGGAGTGCTTACAGGTTTGAAATTTACTCAGTGTATGATAGGTTGGATCATGGAATGTGTCACCACCACCTCATTCTCCAACCTTATCAACTGCACACTTGAGGGATATTTCGATGGTAAGAGAGGCTTGCGTCAGGGTGATCCGTTGTCATCCTTATTGTTTGTCTTGTGCATGGATTACTTATCCCGTCTCTTCAGGAGAATGAACGTGATGGACAACTATAAGTATCACTCTAGGTATTGTGCGAAGGTTGGCATTACCCATCTGGCGTTTGTGGATGATTTGATTATCTTTGCTTATGGCAATCGCTCTTCAGCAGAAAGTGGTGGCCAAGGCACTTAATCTCTTCGCTCGAATGTCAGGTTTGGAGGTTAGCGCGGACAAGTCTCACTTGTTCATGGCAGGAGTTCCGGAGGATGAGGGCAGGCTATCTGTGAGGTGCTGCCTTTTCAGGAAGGCACCTTTCCTGTACGTTATTTAGGAGTTCCGCTATAGGGAAGTAAGTTTCGAGAGTCTGCATTTGAGCTGCTCATCACGCAGATTACTAATTTGATCAGGGGGTGGTCCATGCATCTGCTCTCATATGCAGGCCGATTGGAACTCATTAGATCGGTTGTGTATGAGTTGATGAATTTCTGGACGTCGATGGTGAAGATCCCCAAAGTAGTTGTGGACATAATAGAGAGGAAGATACAAAAATTCCTTTGGGGAGCCACAAGGGGTGCAGTTCGTTGGGAGGATGTCATTCTCTCTAAGGAACAGGATGGCCTGGGACTTAGGGGACTCGACCTGCTGAACGATGTAGCTCTTTATGGTGTGCTGTGGGATGTGCATCAGGAGAAGAGATCGCTGTGGATCAAATGGATTAATGCCATTTATCTGAAGTCCTCTTCGTGTTGGGATGTTGAGGTGAATTGCAGTGCCTCAATTGTGTGGAAGGATATCCTCCATGCAAGGGATAGGGTCAGAGCACGGATTGGTGGGGACATGGTTTCCACTTTGGGTTCGTGTTCAGAGATGGGAAGGCTTTGCATAGGTAAGTTGTATTGGCTCGTTTCAGACTCTATGCCATTACAACCTATTTACAAGAAGTTGTGGATTCCTCAAAAGCATGCGTTCAGGACGTGGCTCGCTGTGAGGAACTGACTGCTTACCATGGACAGATGGAGACACTACGAAGGCCCAGTTGAGTGCATGTTGTGCGTGGGGCCCCCCGAATTGAGAGATCACCTTTTCTTCGGGTGTCCGTTCATGAGGCATGTATGGAACTGGGTTTGGCATGAAGTGGAGTGGAGGAGACAAGTTACCACGTTGAAGGCCAGCTTCAAGTGGCTCAGCAAGGACCGGCGAGTGCGTGTTCGTGATAGGAGGAGGTGGATGCTCGCTCTCTATGGAAACGTCTTCCTCATTTTGAAGGCTCGGAATGAAGTACTCTTCGAGGGTGCCCGACCTTCTACGAATGGCTTGATTAATTCCATACTTATGCGTGTAATAAGATTCGAGTATTTGTTATCTAGATAGGTGTAGTTTCTTTGGTTGCTTCACTTTGGAGTTGTAATTATATGTACTTGTGACTCTGGCTTCGGCCTCACATTTTTGAATAATTAACATATCGTTCATAGGCAAAACCCAGGTGACAGCAGTAGATATTGAAATTCCCTGGGAGGTAAGTTTTTGGTTCCCGTCGATCCGGACGTCCGTTTGGCACGAAACTTTGTATGCCCTGCCAAAATCGCGCAAGGAATTCATTTTTGAAGTTGGAATTTAGTTTCGAGTTTCTGATTTTTTTTATAATTTTTTTATTTCAGCGCATTCAATATGTCAGGCGACATCGAACGTGCCCACATATCGACGGATGGAGGTCGGTTGAGATTGCACGACCCATCAAAATCGAGCAAGGAATACATTTTTTGAGTCAGATTTCACTTTTGAGATTTGAATTAATTTTTAGTAGTTTGCCCACGCACGCCCATTGCCTAGTATTACCGGGAGTTGCCTAGGATTGTCCATGCCCGTTGCATCGGATTTGCCCATTCTGGGGGTTGCCTAGGAAGAACCTCGTCGGGTTGCTCATGGCAGCCCATGGTTGCCCACGGTTGCCCAGGTTGGTTGCCTAGGATTGCCCGTGCCGAGCCCTGTCGGGTTGCCCATGGCTGCCTACGATTGCCCACGCTTGGGAAGAACCCCGTCGGGCAGTCCTTGGTTGCTGCGGATTGCGCATGCCGGGTGTCGGGGGTTGCCCAGGAAGAATCTCATCGGGTTTCCCATGGTTGCCTAGGAATGCCCACTCCCATCGCCTGGGGTGCCCACGGGGGTTGCCCACGCCCGTTGCCTAGGATTGCCCACGGCAGGTGCCTAGGCGTGCCCACGCCATGGCCCATGCCCACGGTTGGCCACGTAGTCTCCCACGTATGCCCACACCCATTGCCACGAGTTGCCCATGCACATGCCATGCTTACACGGCCTATGCCCACGGCTTGTCCACGGCTTGCCCACGGCCGTTGTCATGGCTTGCCCATGCCATGGCCCATGCCCAACTCCTGTTGCCCACGGTTGCCCATAGGTTGCCCACGCCCATTGTCACGGGTTGCCCATGCACAGGCCATGCTTGCACGGCCCATGCCCACACTTTGCCCACGGCCGTTGCCATGGCTTGCCCATGCCCAACTCCCGTTGCCCACGATTGCCCATGGGGTCGCCCATGTATGCCCATGTCCATTGCCACGCGTTGCCCATGCACAGGCAATGCTTGCACGGCCCATGCCCACGGCCGTTGTCTTGGCTTGCCCATGCCATAGCCCATGCCCAACTCCCATTGCCCACGGGATCACCCACGTATGCCCACGCCCGTTGCCACGGGTTGCCCATGCATAGGCAATACTTGCACGGCCCATGCCCACGGCTTGCCCACGGCCGTTGCCTTGGCTTGCCCATGCCATGGCCCATGCCCAACTCCCATTGCCCACGGGGTCGCCCACGTATTCCCACGCCCGTTGCTACGAGTTGCCCATGCACAGACAATGCTTGCACGGTCCATGCCCATGTCTTGCCCACGGCCGTTGCTTTGGCTTGCCCATGCCATGGCCCATGCCCAACTCCAGTTGCCCACGGTTGCCCACGGGGTCGCCCAAGTATGCCCACGCCCATTGCCACGGGTTGCCCATGCATAGGCAATGCTTGAGCGACCCATGGCTTGCCCACGACCGTGGCCTTGGCTTGCCCATGCCATGGCCCATGCCCAACTCTCGTTTCCCACAGTTGCCCACAGAGTCGCCCACGTATGCCCACGCCCATTGCCACGTGTTGTCCATGCACAGGCAATGCTTGCACGGCCCATGCCCACGGCTTGCCCACGGCCGTTGCCTTGGCTTGCCCATGCCATGGCCCATGCCCAACTCCCGTTGCCCACGGGGTCGCCCACATATGCCCACGCTCGTTGCCACGTGTTGCCCATGCACAGGAAATGCTTGCACGGCCATGCCCATGACTTGCCCATGGCCGTTGCCTTGGCTTGCCCATGCCATGGGCCATGCCCAACTCCCATTGCCCACGGTTGCCCACGGGGTCGCCCACGTATGCCCACGCCCGTTGCCATGGGTTGCCCATGCACATGTAATGCTTGCACGGCCCATGCCCACAGCTTGCCCGGCTGTTTCCTTGGCTTGCCCATGCCATGGCCCATGCCCAACTCCCGTTGCCCACGGTTCCCCACGGTCGCCCACATACGCCCACGCCCGTTGCCATGGGTTGCCTAAGCACAGGCAATGCTTGCACGGCCCATGCTCACGGCTTGCCTATGGCCGTTGCCTTGGCTTGCCCATGCCATGGCCTAGGGATGTAAACGAACCAAGCCGCTCGTAAACTATTCGAGACTCGATTCGAAAAAAATTCGTTCGAGTTCATTCGTGGAAAAAATGAGCCGAGCCTAGCTCGATTTTCAAGCTCGATTATTTTTACGAGCCGAACTCGAGCCCGGGGGTGTTTAGCTTGAAAGCTCGTGAACGTGTTCGTTTACAGACTCGCGAACGTGTGCGCGAACTTGTTCGTTTAAAAGCTCGCGAACATGTTCGTTTATAGGCTCACGAACATGTTTGTTTATTAAGCTCGCGAACGTGTTTGATTATAGGCTCGTGAACGTGTTCGATAATAGGCTCAAATAGTGGTCAATATGCTCATTCTTCATATTATTACTCCATTATTATTAATATTATTGTTATTATTATTATTATCAATATTATTATTATTGTTGTTATTATTTATTATAACATATTAATAGGTAATTTTAGAGTTTAAAATTTTATATATATATATATATATATATATATATATATATATATATATATATATATATATATATATATATATATATATATATATATATACTTTTTTCAATATAATTTATAAGGAATATAAATTTATAATTTTAAAAATATAGTATACTTTAAATTAAAGAAAATTTTTAAAGTATGACAATGAAAATAATGAAATTATTAAAACGTAATTAATAAAAATAAAATTAAAAAGAGATCGCATGTTATTAATTCTAAATAATGAATTGAAAGTCATATTTATAATGAGTTTAAAGATCTAAATTTTTTATTTTTTATTGCTATAAAAGATTTAGTTTTGATTTGTTTATACTTAAATTTGAATAAATATATGTATTTATATACATTAAATTTTAACTAATACTCTCTCCATTACGAAAATTTTCACCTTTACTGTTTCACGTTATTTAAGAAAAGTTGCACTTTTTGACCAATTTTATTGACTTTGGAGGGTATTGTAGTATTTTTAGGTAATAAAAAAGCATAAAGTAATGATATGTGTACAAAAAATGAGTAGCAAATTTGAAATTAGAGTAACTTTTGAGATTGTTGGATAAAGTGATGTTCCCTTTGTTAGGGGGTGAAAGATTTTGTGGGACAAACAAATGAGGAAAGTGAGAAAAGTATTATGGGACAAAAGGAGTAGTAATTAATAAAATTGTAAGTATTTTAAAGTCGACACCTCATTAATACTATATATATATATATATATATATATATATATATATATATATATATATATATATATATGTATATATATAATTATATGCAAAAATTAATTAATTTAATATAATTATTTATTTATATTTTAATAATATAATTTTATTTAAATGAGAAATTTTGAATTTATATACACCCGTTTTTGCCTTTTAATATTATTATTATTATTATTAATATTATTATTATTATAGTTAATGGGATA
>CM042955.1:40535087-40560087 GCA_023678885.1 Pogostemon cablin
ATGCCCACGTAGGGTGCCGGGGGATGCCCACATCGGGTGTCAGAGCACGATGGGAACGCCCACGCTAGGTACCGTGGCAAGCCGAGGGACACTCATGCCAAGTGCCAGGGCATGGCCAGAGGAAGGCCACGTCGGTTGCCGGGGGATGCCCACGTCGGGTGCCGGGGCATGGCAGGAATTTCCCACCGGAAGCCAGGGCACGCCGGGAAATCCCCACTGGAATTGTCGCTGGAAACTCATTGGCGATCTTCGGAAAAGTGTCCGGCTGGAGACCCAAATGGGGCACGGCCGTTGCCTACCCATGGCCTTGGTGCTTGGCAACCGTTGCCCATGTGTGCCTTGCCAGCCCCTTGACAGCACACTCCCCCCTATATATGTTTTAGGAGGTGAAACCCCAGTAAGAAAAGAGTCATTGCGCCTGCAAAATTTTTGGAACCCTAGTTCCAAAATTCGCTCTCTAGCTTGTTACGCAAGTTTTCCCTATGGCTGCCAGCGCCCCTCGCCCACGGCCTCAGAGAACATCAACGATCACCGTCCGGTGTTGCCCGATCACTCCAAACATTGCCGACGCTTCTCGCCAGTGGCGGCTGATTGATCTCACCGCTCCCTACGGCGGTGAAAGAGTCTTCTCTCTTGTTCATGTGATCCACCTAGATTGTTTCTCGTGGGGAAAAAATCTAGGAGTCGAACGCCATCAAAAGCATTGCTGGATATGCATGTGAGAGAGGAGATGTTCAAGTCGGTGAAGGATCGGGCTAAGGATATCGAACAGAAAAAGCAATTGAAGGATGCGGTATTAGAGGAGATCCCACAATTGGACGACAGTGTCGCCTTGGCGCGCTCAATTGTAGTGGATTGCACAGAGATGGAAGCGGATATATCTATCGGAGGCTCGCGGCACTGGCAGTCCCATGCAAGGTCTTGTGGATACGGCCATGGACGACGCGACCCTGGTGGTGCCCATCGTGCGCAACCTAACCACCAAGCAGAAACCCTCGGCGGAAAGGCGGCGCAGCACCACCCAAGGCACTCGGCGTCGGCTGGATGTGGAGATCCCCCTACCTCTCCCTCTCGGCAGGTGGGCGGAGGGCCTCGGCAGGTTGGCGGCGTCTCTCGGCAGAGACAGGATTTAGCGGAAGGGTCTCGGCAGGGTGCCGAGATTATAGGCAGCACCGAAATTCCTCAGCAGGCGCAGGGCACTTCCCACCAGCGCAGCCCAGTGCATGCATCCAGTTCCCTATCTCGACAGAGCGCGCCGAGCGTGGGCAACAATGCTAGGTGAGGCCCAGGCGACACAGGTCAACGCGAGGGCGAGGCGACAATCCCTCGATAACATGGCAGACAGCGCGACCAACACGCACGGCAGGGTACATCGGGTGCCGGTTCTGCTCCCAAGGAACCAGTTGACTATGATAGGTTCATCAACAAGAGTAACATTGATCCAAACAGAAAACTGGAATACATTGCACCATGCGATGGAGTGTCCTACCTTGACCCGAAGGATGATTCTGATGCTTGGAAATACACGTTGGTGGGGTATTTCTCAGGATGGTTCCCAGGTATGCAGGCCCTCCATGCCATCTGCCGGGCATGGGGCGTCAAGTATCCCATTATTATGCATCAGTCGTGGTGGATTATCTTCCAACTTTGCTCGGAGGAGGATGTGTGGAAGGTGCTAGACAGTGCGCCTCACTCTATATGGGAACGTTATCTTATGCTCGAAAGGCTGCCACGAGCCTTTTAATTTGATGACCGGGAAATCTCCCATGTTCCGATCTGGATTCGGTTGCCTTCGTTCCCATTGGAGCTGTGGTCGAAGAACCACATTAGTAAGGTGGCTTCACTGGTTGGTAGACCAATCATGGTGGATGATACTTCTGTTAAGGCGGACAGGGTATCGTTTGTGCATGTACGAGTGGATATTGATGTCTCGCAGGAACTCCCGAGGGAGGTCACGTTTAACTATCGAGGGGCCAACTTCTCCCAAACTATTTTGTACGAACGCCTTCCAGCTTATTGTACTAAATGCAGAAAATTTGGCCACCTAGTTAGTGACTGTGACGATCTTGCTAGGGGTGATAAGGGGGAGAAAGGGATGGACCATCCTCCAGAGACCACACGAGCTAATGACACGATCGACGAGGAGGGATTTCAGCACGTTGGGGCTAGGAACATGAGGCCGAGGAAAAAGAGGAATCGAAACAGAAAGAAAAAGGCCGCGGGTCATAAACTATCCCAAGTGTAGAAACATAAGGTCATGACAGGGAAATACCAAATCCTAGACGACCTTGATCCTGATGATTGGAGGACCAATAGAAGAGAGGGGAAACAGCCCGCTCAAGTGAACACTAGGAAGACTTAGGCATCGGAAATGGATCAGGAGGACGAAGAGGGCATAGGCTGCTCGGGGCACTCCCCACCTCCCACTCTCACCCACAGGGCGGATGGCACTAAGAGAGGCACTGGAATCATCATCCAGGAGCCGCAGGGAACAGGTAATGGACCAGGATGAGGCGGGGGCTCCTCCCCCAATGTTCGTCAATGAGGTGCCTAGCATGGAACGTACGAGGGCTTGCAGCCACTCGTGCACAGCGAGCAACCCGCAGGTTAGTTCGCAAGAATAAAGTATGCTTTGTGGGTTTTATTAAAACTAAATTGTCTGATGATAATGTGGTGGATGTTGTGGGTAGAATTGTTCCTAGTTGGAATAGCGTGATTAATTTTGGTTTTGTTGAGGGGGGTCGCATTGTGGTTGCGTGGGATTCCACTTTGATTGCTGTTAGTAGTGTTGTGCTCCATGAGCAATGTATCTCTGGTTTGGTTCGCTGTTTGACTTCTCAGCAGGAGTTCCTCATCAGTGTTGTGTACGCCCGTAATAGAGTAGTTGATAGGCGCAGGCTATGGTGTCATCTCTCTTCGGTTGTCCCTGCAGTTAACTCTCCCTGGATGCTCCTTGGGGACTTTAATTACGTCAGGAAACCGGAAGAGAGATCTGAAATTGTTCCGTCTCATCGAAACTGGTGCAGGGTGGATTTTGAGGAGTTTTGTGTTGAACGAGGGTTGGATGATGCTAAGTCTAAGGGGTGTTTTTTCACTTGGACGAATGGCAGAGTATGGAGTCGTTTTGATAGAGTATTGGTGAACTCGAACTGGGACACCACCTCGGGGGTAGTGGAGTCGGAGTTCCTACCCATGGGGGCCACTTTGGACCACTGCCCTGTCCTAGTTTCGGTGTTTCATGCTGAGTGCTCGAAGGGCAGACCGTTTAGGTATGTGAATATGTGGAAGACTAGCGAGTGATTCCTGGATACTGTGCGAGAGGTGTGGGACTCGCAGTGTGGGGTACGGCTCAGTTCAGTGTTTGTCGTAGGTTGAAGTTACTCAAGCCAAAGCTACGTCAGCTTGGCAAGAGGGACTTCAGCCACATAACAGAGAGAGCAGAGAGGGCTAGAACGGAGCTAGATAGTTTGTAGCTGGAGAACCATGCTGAGCCTGGTAATGTTGAGAAATGGGACAGGGTTCGGGAGGCAGCGAAGAAGGTCGATTTCTTGTATCACGCCGAACACCTTTTCTTTTCTCTAATGGCCAGGGTAGACTACTTGATCAGTCAGGACAAACCCACGAAATTTTTCTACAGGAAGATCAAGTCCAATAGTGTGAGGAATATCATCCCCTCCATACGTACAGAATCCGGGCACACTACCTCCCGCGATGAAGTCGTTGGAGAGTTCCTCTCATTCTGTAGAGACTTGTTGGGTACTGCGGGAGAGTGTGAGGAGATTGATGATGATATTGTGTTTAACTAAGGAGCCGTGCTGAGCAATGAATAGGCACAATAGCTCGTAGAGCCTGTCACGGCTGAGGAAGTGAAGGGTGTATTGTGGAGCATGAACGGGGATAAGGCCCCCGGTCCGGATGGGTACACGGTCACTTTATTTCGGGACACGTGGGATGTGGTTGGGGCGGATGTCGTGGGGGCTGTCCAGGAATTCTTCCACTCTGGGCAGCTACTGCGGTAGATGAACACCACATTTATTACACTAATCCCGAAGGGTAAGCATGATCCCACTGTCAGGGACTTTCGCCCGATTTCGTGTTGCAATGTGATCTACAAAATCATATCTCGTATCATTGTTACACGAATGACGGCCCTAATGGAGGACTTGGTGGCGGAGAACCACTTTGGCTTTGTTAAGAATTGAAGAATGAGGGACTGTGTGATGCTAGCCCAGGAGATTGTGAAGAATTAAGGGTGGGCTAAGCATCATCAGTACAGGAGAATGGTGATCAAAGTGGATATAAAAAAGGCGCATGATTCGGTGGATTGGGGGTTTCTGCGTGGAGTGCTTACAGGTTTGAGATTTCCTCTGCGTATGATAGGGTGGATCATGGAATGTGTCACCACCACCTCATTCTCCATCCTTATCAATGGCGCACCTGAGGGATATTTCGATGGTAAGAGAGGCTTGCGCCAGGGTGATCCTTTATCGCCCTTACTGTTTGTCTTATGCATAGATTACTTCTCCCGCCTCTTCAGGAGAATGACCGTGATGGACGACTATAAGTACCACTCTAGACATTGTGCGAAGGTTGGAGTTACTCTCCTGGCATTTGCGGACGACTTGATTATCTTTGCTTATGGCAATCGCTCTTCGGCAGAGGTGGTAGCCAAAGCCCTTAATCTCCTCGCTCGAATGTCAGGTTTGGAGGTTAGTGAGGACAAGTCTCACTTGTTCATGGCAGGAGTTCCGGAGGATTAGGAGCAGGCTATCCATGAGGTGCTGCCTTTTCAGGAAGGTACCTTTCCTGTATGTTATTTGGGAGTTCCGCTACAGGGAAGTAAGCTCAGGGAGTCTGCGTTTGAGCCGCTCATCACGCAGGTCACTAATTTGATTAGGGGGTGGTCCACGCATCTGCTCTCATATACAGGTCGATTGGAACTAATTAGATTGGTTGTGTATGTGTTGATGAACTTCTGGACTGCGATGGTGAAGATCCCCAAAGGAGTTGTGGACAGAATTGAGAGGATGATACGAAAATTCCTTTGGGGAACCACAAGGGGTGCGGTTCGTTGGGAGGAAGTCACTCTCCCTAAGGAACAGGGTGGCCTGGGACTTAGGGGACTCGACCTCCTGAACAATGTAGCCCTTTGTGGTGTGCTGTGGGATGTGCATCAGGAGAAGAGATCGATGTGGATCAAATGGATTAATGCCATTTACCTGTAGTCCTCTTCGTGTTGGGATGTTGAAGTGAATTACAGCACCTCAATTGTGTGGAAAGACATCCTCCGAGCAAGGGATAGGGTAAGAGCACGGATTGGTGGGGACATGGTTACCAATTTGGGTTCGTGTTTGGAGATGGGAAGGCTTCGTGTGGGTAAGTTGTATTAGCTTGTTTCAGACTCCATGCCGATACAGCCTATCTACAAGAAGTTGTGGAGTCCATGGGTTCCTCAGAAGCATGCGTTCAGGATGTGGCTCGCTGTGAGGGATCGCCTGCTTACCATTGACAGATGGAGACACTATGAATGCCTGATTGAGTGTGTGCTGTGCGTGGGGACCATCGAATCGAGAGATCATCTTTTCTTCAGATGTCCATTCACGAAGCATGTATGGAACTGGGTAAGGATCGAAGTGGAGTGGAGGAGACAGGTTACCACGTTGAAGACCAGCTTCAAGTGGCTCAGCAAGGACCGGCAAGTGCATGTTCGTGATAGGATGAGGTGGACGCTTGCTCTCTATGGAAGCATCTTCCTTATATTGAAGGCTCAGAACGAAACGCTCTACGAGGGTGTCCGACCTTCTACTGATGGCTTGATTAATTCCATACTTATGCATGTAATTAGATTCGAGTATTTGTTGTCTAGATAGGCGTGCTTTTTCTTTGGTTGCTCCGCTTTGGAGTTGTAATTATATGTACTTGTGACTCTGGCTTCGGCCTCTCATTTTTGAATAATTAACATATCATTCAGAGGCGAAATCCTGGTGTAGGAGTCATTGCGCGTGCAAAATTTTTGGAACCCTAGTTCCAAAATTCACTCCTTAGCTTCTTACGCAAGTTACCCTAGGGCTGCCGGTGCCTCTCGCCCGTGGCCTAAGAGAACATCGACGCTCATCATTCGGCACCACTCGACCACTCCCAACATTGCCGACGCCTCTCGCCGGCGACACCCATTTGATCTCACGACGGTGAAAAAGTCTTCTCACTTGTTCATGTGATCCACCTAGATTGATTCTCTAATGGGGAAGAAATGTAGGAGTCGAACGCCCTCAAAAGCATTGCCAGATATGCGTGAGAGTGAGGAAACATTCAAATCAGTGAAGGATCGGGCTAAGGAGATTGAACGGAAAAAGACATTAAAGGATGCGGTATTGGCGGATAACCCGCAATTGGGCAACGGCACCGTCTTGGCGCGCTCTATTATGGCGGATCGTACGGAGATGGAGGCAGAAATTACCATCGGGTCCATGGCCCTTGTCGTGGCCAACACGCCGGAGGCTCGCGGCCCCGGCAGTCCCATGCAAGGCCTAGTGGACGTGGCCATGGATGACTCGACCACGGTGGTGCCCATCGTGCGAAACCCAACCACCAAGCGGAAACCCTCGGTGGAGCAGCGGCGTAGCACCACCCCAAGCACTTAGTGTCGGCTGGACGTGGCGATCCTCCTGCCTCGGTAGGTGGGCGGGGAGTCTCGGTAGGTGGGCGAGGAGTCTCGGTAGGTCGGCGATGCAACTCGATAGGGGTAGGAAATAGTGGAGGTGTCTCGGTAGGGTGTCGAGACTGTAGGCAGTGCCGAGAATTCTCGGCAGATACGGGGAGCTACCTGCCAGCGTAGCTCGGCGCACGCATCCACCTCCCTATCTCGGTAGAGTGCGCTGAGCGTGGGCACCAGCACTGGGCGAGGCCCAAGCGACACAGGTCAGCACGGGGGCGAGGCGGCAGGCCCTCGGCAGCAAGGTGGGCAACGCGACCAGCGCGCGCGGTAGGACGAATCGGGTGGAGGTTCCACTCCCAAGGAACCGATTGACTATTACAAGTTTGTCAACAAAAATATCATTTATCCAAATAGGAAGCTTGAATACATTGCGCCATGCGATGGAGTGGCCTATCTTGATCCGAAGGATGATTCTGATGTATGGAAATACACGTTGGTGGGGTATTTTTCGGGACATTTCCCGGGTATGCAAGCCCTCCATGCCATCTACCGAGCATGGGGTGTCAAGTATACCATTGTCATGCATCAGTCGGGGTGGATTATCTTCTGGCTTTGCTTGGAGGAGGACGTGCGGAAGGTGCTTGACAAGGCTCCCCACTCCATATGGGAATGATATCCTATGCTCGAAAGGCTCCCATGAGCCTTTCAATTTGATGACCGGGAAATCTCTCATGTCCCGGTCTGGATTCGGTTGCCTTCATTCCCATTGGAGTCGAAGAACCACATTACTAAGGTGGGTTCACTGGTTGGTAGACCTATCATGGTGGATGATACTTCTGTCAAGGCGGATAGGGTATCGTTTGTGCGTGTGCGAGTGGATATTGATGTCTCACAGGAACTCCCAAAGGAGGTCACTTTCAACTATCGAGGAGCCAACTTTTCCCAAACCGTGTTGTACGAACGCCTTCCGGCGTATTGTACTAAGTGTAGGAAATTTGGTCACCTAGTTAGTGATTGTAATGATCTTGCCAGAGGTGATAAGGGGAAGAAAGGGATGGACCAGCCTCCGGAGAATGCACGAGCAGATGATATGGTCGATGAGGAGGGCTTTCAGCAAGTTGGGGTTAGGAACACGAGGCCGAGGAAGAAGAGGAATCGAAATGGGAAGAAAAAAGTCGCGGGTCCTAAACTATCCCATGCCCAGAAAGAGAAGGTTATGTCAGGGAAATACCAAACCCTGGACGACCTTGATCCTTATGACTGGAGGATCAACAGACGAGAGGGTAAACAACCAGCTCAGGTGAATACTAGAAAAACTTGGGCATTAGAAATGGAGGAGGAGGATGAAGAGGTTGTAGGGCAATCGGGGCGCTCCCTGCCTCCCACTCTCACCCACAGGGTAGACGGAACTAGGAGAGGCACTGGAATCATCATCCAGGAGACGTAGGGCAGAGGCAGTGGACCAAGACGAGGCGGGGGCTCCTCCTCCAATGTTCGTCAATGAGGTGTCTAGCATGGAACGTACGAGGGCTTACAGCCACTCGTGCGCAGTGAGCAGCCTGCAAGTTAGTTCGCAAGAATAAAGTATGCTTAGTAGGTTTTCTTGAAACTAGATTGTCTATGGATAATGTGGTGAATATTGTGGGTAGAATTTTTTCTAGTTGGAATAGTGTGAATAATTTTGATACTGTTGATGGGGGTCGTATTGTGGTTGTGTGGGATTCCAATTTGATTGTTGTTAGTAATGTTATGCTCCATGAGCAATGTATCTCTGGTTTGGTTCGCTCTTTGATTTCTCAGCCGGAGTTCCTTATCAGTGTTGTGTACGCCTGTAATGGCGTAGTTGATAGGCGCAGGTTATGGAGTCATCTCTCTTCTGTTGTCCCCATAGTTAACTCTCCCTGGATGCTCCTTAGTGACGTTAATTGCATTAGGAAACTAGAAGAGCGATCTGAAATTGTCCCGTCTCATCGGAACTGGTACAGGGTGGACTTTGAGGAGTTTTGTGTTGATCGGGGTTGGGTGATACTAAGTCTAAGGGGTGTTTTTTCACCTGGATGAATGGTAGTATGGAGTCATATTGATCGAGTACTGGTGAATTCAAACTGGGATATCAGCTCGGGAGTAGTGGAGTCGGAGTTTCTGCCCATGGGGGCCACTTTGGACCACTGCCCTGTCCTAGTTTCCGTGTTTCACTCCGAGTACTCGAAGGGGAGACCGTTCAGGTATGTGAACATGTGGAAGACCAACGAGGGATTCCTGGATACTGTGCGAGAGGTGTGGGACTCGCAAGTGTGGGGTACAGCTCAGTTCAGTGTTTGTCGTAGGCTGAAGTTACTCAAGCCAAAGCTACGTCAGCTTGGCAATAGGGACTTTGGTCACATAGCCGAAAGAGCAGAGCGGGCTAGAGCGGAGCTAGACTGTCTGCAGCTGGAGAGCCATGCTGATCCTGGTAATGTTGAGAAATGGGACAGGGTTCGGGAGGTAGCAAAGAAGGTCGACTTTTTATGTCACACTGAACATCTCTTCTTCTCTCAGATGGCCAAAGCCGATTACTTGATCAATTAGGACAAGCCCACAAAATTCTTCTACAAGAAGATCAAGTCCAATAGTGTGAGGAATATCATCCCCTCCATACGTACAGAATCCGGGCACACTTCCTCCTGTGATGAAGCCGTTGGAGATTTCCTTACATTCTAAAGAGACTTGTTGGGTACTGCGGGAGAGTGTGAGGAGATTGATGATGATAGTGTGTTTGAATGGGGATCCGTGTTGAGTGATGAACAGGCGCAGCAGCTTGAGGCACCTATCACGGCCGAAGAGGTGAAGGGAGTTGTGTGGAGCATGAATGGGGATAAGACCCCCGGTCTGGATGGGTACACTACTGTTTTCTTTCGGGATGCGTGGGACGTGGTTGGGTCAGATGTCGTGGCGGCTGTCCAGGAATTCTTCCACTTTGGGCAGTTACTGTGGCATCTGAACGGCACGTTTATTAAACTAATCCCTAAAGGTAAGCACGATCCTACTATCATCGACTTCCACCCGATTTTGTGTTGTTATGTGCTCTATAAAATCATATCCCGTATTATTGTGACACGAATGACGGACCTGATGGAGGACTTGGTGGCGAAAAATCACTTCTGTTTTATTAAGAACCAAAGAATGAGGGACTGTGTGATGCTGGCCCAGGAGATAGTGAAGAATTATGGGTGGGCTAGGCATCGTCAGTACAGGAGAATGGCGATTAAGGTGGATATTAAGAAGGCATATGATTTGGTGGATTGGGGGTTTCTGCGTGGAGTGCTTACAGGTTTGAAATTTTCTTATCGTATGATAGGGTGGATCATGGAATGTGTCACCACCACCTTATTCTCCATCCTTATCAACGGCACACCTTAGGGATATTTCGATGGTAAGAAAGGCTTACGTCAGGGTGATCCATTGTCATCCTTATTATTTGTCTTGTGCATGGATTACTTCTCCTGTCTCTTCAGGAGAATGAACGTGAAGGACAACTATAAGTATCACTCTAGGCATTGTGCAAAGGTTGGTGTTACCCATCTAGCGTTTGCGGACGATTTGATTATCTTTGCTTATGACAATTGCTCTTCAGTAGAAGTGGTGGCCAAGGCACTTAATCTCTTCGCTCGAATGTCAGGTTTGGAGGTTAGCGCAGACAAGTCTCACTTGTTCATGGCAGGAGTTCCGGAGGATGAGGAGCAGGCTATCCTTGAGGTGCTACCTTTTCAGGAAGGCACCTTTCCTGTACGTTATTTGGGAGTTCCGCTACAGGGAAGTAAGCTCCGGGAGTCTGCATTTGAGCCGCTCATCATGCAGGTTACTAATTTGATCAGGGAATGGTCCACGCATCTGCTCTCGTATGCAGGCCGATTGGAACTCATTAGATTAGTTGTGTATGAGTTGATGAATTTCTGGACGTCGATGGTTAGTACGAGAAGAACCATTGATTCGGATAATTGGTCATCGCGCTTGGTTGAAAAGCCAGTGGCGCGAAGCTACCGTGCGTTGGATTATGACTGAACGCCTCTAAGTCAAAATCCGAGCTAGACGCAACGCATGTGCCCGCCGTCCGCTCCCCGACCTGCAGTAGGGGCCCCCAGGCCCCCAAGGGCATGTGTTGTTGGCCAAGCCCCCGTGGCAGACGAGCCGCGTGAGTCGCCTCAAAGTACAATTCCAATCGAGCGACAGGTAAATCCTTTGCAGAGTGGCCTTGCTGCCACGATCCGCTGAGACTCAGCCCTTCGTCGCTTTGATTTGTCCCCTCCGGTCCCCCCACTTAAAACCTCGTTCCCACCGCGAGGTTCAGTAGCTTTTGGATCGGAAACATGCAAGTCCCAGAAAAAATTCTAGGTCACGAGACTGCACTGACCCACCCCAACACGTTCCGAGGGAAAAATCGAATGGTATCTCAAGAGAACGCACAAGTACAAAGTCGTGGGCAATCCCAGGCACCACCCGTGGGCAATCCCAGGCAACGGGGATGGGCAACTATGGGCATGGGCCATGGCATGGGCAAGCGTGGCCTTGGCACGGGCAAGCTGTGGCCCATGCATGGGCCACGACATGGGCAAGCCTAGGCAACGGCCCTGGTCAAGCCGTGGGGGCATGGGCCATGCAAGCATGGCCTGTGCATGGGCAACCCGTGGGCAACGGGAGTTGGCCATGGTTCAAGGCATGGGCAAGCCAAGGCAACGGCCGTGGGCAAGCCGTGGGCATGGGCTGTGCAAGCATGGCCTATGCATGGGCAACCCGTGGCAACGGGCGTGGGCAACCCATGGCAATAGGTGTGGACATACGTGGGCGACCCCCATGGGCAACCGTGGGCAACAGGAGTTAAGCATGGGACATGGCATTGGCAAGCCAAGGAAACGGCCGTGGGCAAGCCGTGGGCATGGGCCGTGCAAGCATTGCCTGTGCATGGGCAACTCGTGGCAACGGGCGTGGGCGACCCCGTGGGTAACCGTTGGTAACGGGAGTTGGGCATGGGCCATGGTATGGGCAAGCCAAGACAACGGCCGTGGGCAAGCCGTGGACATGGGCCGTGCAAACATGGCCTGTGCATGGGCAACCCGTGGAAACGGGTGTGGGCATACATGGGCGACCACCGTGGGAAATCCTGGGAAACGGGAGTTGGGCATGGGCATGCCAAGGCAACGGCCGTGGGAAAGCCATGGGCATGAGCCGTGCAAGCATGGCCTGTGCGTGGGCAACCCATGGCAACGTGCATGGGCATACGTGGGCGACTGTCGTGGGCGACTGTGGGCAACGGGAGTTGGGCATGGGCCATGGCATGGGCAAGCCAAGGCAACGGCTGTGAGCAAGCCATGGGCATGGGCTGTGCAAGCATTGTCTATGCATGGGCAACCCGTGGCAATGGGCGTGGGCATACTTGGGTGACCCCCATGGGCAACCGTGGGCAACAGGAGTTGGAAATGGGCCATGTCATGGGCAAGCTAAGGCAATGGTCATGGGCCGTGCAAGCATGGCCTGTGCATTGGCAACCCGTGGCAATAGGACGTAGGCAAGCCGTGGGCGACCCTCGTGGGCAACCGTTAGCAATGGGATTTGGGTATGGGCCATGACATGGGCAAGCCATGGCAACGGCCGTGGGAAAGGCGTGGGCATGGGCCGTACAAGCATGGCATGTGCATGGGCAACCTATGGCAACGGGCGTGGGCAATCCGTAGGCAACGGGAGTTGGGCATGGTCCATGGCATGGGCAAGACATGGCAACGGCCATGGGCAAGGCGTGGGCATGGGCCGTGCAAGCATGGCCTGTGCATGGGCAACCCGTGGCAACAGGCGTGGGCAACCCATGGCAATGGGTGTGGGCATACGTGGGCGACCCCCGTGGGCAACCGTGGGCAACGGGAGTTGGGCATGGGCAATGGCATGGGCAAGCCAAGGCAACGGCCGTGGGCAAGCCGTTTGCATGGGCCGTGCAAGCATGGCCTGTGCATGAGTAACCTGTGGCAACGGGCATGGGCAACCGTGGGCAATGGGAGTTGGGCATGGGGCATGGCATGGGCAAGCTAAGGTAACGGCCGTGGTGAAGCCGTGGGCATGGGCCGTGCAAGCATTGCATGTGCAAGGGCAACCCGTGGCAACAGGCATGGGCATACATGGGCGATCCTCGTGGGCAACCGTGGGCAATGGGAGTTGGGATTGTGCCATGGCATGGGCAAGCAAAGGCAACGGCCGTGGGCAAGCTGTGGGCATGGGCCGTGCAAGCCTTGCCTGTGCATGGGCAACCCATGGCAATGGGCGTGGTTATACGTGGGCGACCCCCGTGGGCAACTAGAGTTGGAATTGGGCCATGGCATGGGAAAGCCAAGGCAACGGCCGTGGGCAAACCATGGGCATAGGCCATGCAAGCATGGCCTGTGCATGGGCAACCCGTGGCAATGGGCTTGGGCAAGCCGTGAGCATGGGCTTTGCAAGCATAGCCTGTACATGGGCAACTCGTGGCAACGGACGTGAGCATATGTGGGCGATCCCCAAGGGCAACTGTAGGTAACGGGAGTTGGGCATGGGCCATGGCATTGGCAAGCCATTGTAATAGCCGTGGGCATGCCGTGGGCGTGGGTCGTGCAAGCATAGCCTGTGCATGGGCAACCCATGGTAACGGGCGTGGGCAACCCATGGCCGACGCCCGTGGGCATATGTGGGCGACCCCCATGCGCAACCGTGGGTAACGGTAGTTGGGCATGGGTCATGGCATGGGCAAGCCAAGGCAACGGCCATGGGCAAGCCATGGGTATGGGCGGTGCAAGCATTGCCTGTGCATGGGCAACCCGTGGCAACGGGCGTGGGCAACCCATGGCAACGAGCGTGGGCATACGTGGACCACGCAAGCATGACCTGTGCATGGGCAACTTGTGACAACGGGCGTGGGCAACGGTGGGCAACGGGAGTTGGGCATGGGGCATGGCATGGGCAAGCCAAGGCAACGGCCTTGGTGAAGCCTTGGGCATATGCCGTGCATGCATTGCTTGTGCATGGGCAACCCGTGGCAACTGGCGTGGGCATACGTGGGCGACCCTCGTGGACAACTAGAGTTGGAATTGGGCCATGGCATGGGAAAGCCAAGGCAATGGCCGTGGACAAGCCGTGGGCGTGGGCCGCGCAAGCATGGCCTGTGCATGGGCAACCCGTGGCAACGGGCGTGGGCAAGCCGTGGGCATGGGCCGTGCACGCATAGCCTATACATGGGCAACTCGTGGCAACGGGCGTGAGCATACGTGGGCGACCCCATGGGAAATCGTAGGCAATGGGAGTTGGGCATGGGCCATGGCATGGGCAAGCCATGGCAACAGCCGTGGGTAAGCCTTGGGAGTGGGCCGTGCAAGCATAGCCTATGCATGGGCAACCCATGGTAACGGGCGTGGGCAACCCGTGGCCGACCCCGTGGGCATATGTGGGCGACCCCCGTGGGCAACCTTGGGTAACAGTAGTTGGGCATGGATCATGGCATGGGCAAGCCAAGGCAATGGCCGTGGGCAAGCCGTGGGCATGGGCTGTGCAAGTATTGCCTGTGCATGGGCAACCCGTGGCAACAGGCGTGGGCATACGTGGGTGACCGCCATGGGTAATCGTGGGCAACAGGAGTTGGGCATGGGCTGTGCAAGCATGGCCTGTGCATGGGCAACCCGTGGCAACGGGTGTGGGCAACCCGTGGCAACGAGCGTGGGCATACATGGGCGACCCCCATGGGCAACCGTGGGCAACGGGAGATGTGCATGGGCCATGGCATGGGTAAGCCAAGGCAACGGCCGTGGGCAAGCCGTGTGCATGGGCCATGCAAGCATGGCCTGTGCATGGGCAACCCTTGGCAATGGGCGTGGGCAACCATGGACAACGGGAGTTGGGCATGGGGCATGGCATGGGCAAGCCAAGGCAACGGCTGTGGGCAAGCCGTGGGCATGGGCCATGCAAGCATTGCCTGTGCATGGCCAACCTGTGGCAACAGGCGTGGGCATACGTGGGCGACCCCCGTGGGCAACCGTGTGCAACGGGAGTTGGGCATGGGCCATGGCATGTGCAAGCCAAGGCAACGGCCATGGGCAAGCTATGGGCATGGGCCGTGCAAGCATTGCCTGTGCATGGGCAACCCGTGGCAACGGGCGTGGGTATACGTGGGCGACCCCCGTAGGCAATGGGAGTTGGAATTGGGCCATGTCATGGGAAAGCCAATGCTACGGCCGTGGGCGTGGGCCGTGCATGCATGGCCTGTGCATGGACAACCCGTGGCAATGTGTTTGGGCAAGCTGTGGGCATGGGCTGTGCAAGTATTGCCTGTGCATGGGCAACCCGTGGCAACGGGCGTGGGCATGCGTGGGCGACCCCGTGGGCAACCATGGACAGCGAGAGTTGGGCATGGGCCATGGCATGCGCAAGCCAAGGCAACGATCGTGGGCCAGCCGTGTGCATGGGCCGTGCAAGCATGGCCTGTGCATGGGCAACCCATGGCAATGAGCGTGGGCAACCATGGGCAACGGGAGTTGGGCATGGGGCATGGCATGGGCAAGCCAAGGCAATGGCCGTGGGCAAGCCGTGGGCTTGGGCCATGCAAGCATTGCTGGTGCATGGGCAACCCATGGTAATAGGCGTGGGCATACGTGGGCGACCCCCGTGGGAAACCGTAGGCAACGGGAGTTGGGCATGGCATGGGCAAGCCAAGGCAATGGGCGTGGGCAAGCCGTGGGAATGGACCGTGCAAGCATTGCCTGTGCATGGGCAACCCGTGGCACCAGACGTGGGCAACTGTGGGCAACAGGAGTTGGGCATGGGCCATGCAAGCATTGCTCGTGCATGGGCAACCCGTGGCAACTGGCGTGGGTATACGTGTCTGACCCCCATGGGAAATCGTGGGCAACGGGAGTTGGGCATGGGGCATGGCTAGGCAAGCCAAGGCAACGGCCGTGGGCAAGCCGTGGGAATGGGCCGTGCAAGCATTGCCTGTGCATGGGCAATCCGTGGCACCAGACGTGGGTAACCGTGGGCAACAGGAGTTGGGCATGGGCCATGGCATGCACAAGCCAAGGCAATGGCCATGGGCAATTCGTGGGCGTGGGCCGTGCAAGCATTGCTTATGTATGGGCAACCCGTGGCAACGGGCGTGGATATACGTGGGTAACTCCCATGGGAAACCATGGGCAACGGGAGTTGGAATTGGGCCATGGCATGGGCAAGCCAAGGCAACAGCCGTGGGCAAGCTGTGGGCATGGGCCATGCATGCATGGGCCGTGCAAGCATGGCCAGTGCATGGGCAACCCGTGGCAACGGGCATGGGTAAGCCGTGGGCAACCATGGGCAATGAGAGTTGGGCATGGGCCATGGCACGGGCAATCCATGGCAATGGTCGTGGGCAAACCGTGGGCATGAGCCGTGCAAGCATAGCCTATGCACGGGCAACCGTGGCAACGGGCATTGGCATACGTGGGCGACCCCCATGGGCAACCGTGGGCAACGGGAGTTGGGCATGGGGCGTGGCATGGGCAAGCCAAGGCAACAGCCGTGGGCAAGCCATGGGCATGGGCCGTGCAAGCATTGCCTGTGCATGGGCAACCTGTGGCAATGGGCGTGGGCATACGTGGGCGACCCCCATGGGCAACGGGGGTTGGGCATGGGCCATGGCATGGGAAAGCCAAGGCAACGTTCGTAGGTAAGCCATAGGCATGGGCCATGCAAGTATTACCAGTGCATGGGCAACCCGTGGCAACGGGCGTGGGCATATGTGGGCGACTCCTGTGGGCAAACGTGGGCAACGGGAGTTGGAAATGGGCCATGGCATGGGCAAGCCAAGGCAACAGCCGTGGGCAAGCCATGGGAATGGGTCGTGCAAGAATGGCCTATGCATGGGCAACCCGTGGCAACGGGCGTGGGCAACCCGTGGCAATAGGCATGGGCTTACATGGGAGACCCCGTGGGCAACCGTGGGCATGGGTCATGGCGTGGGCACGCCCAGGCACCCGTCGTGGGCAATCCTAGGCAACGGGCATGGGCAACTCCCGTGGGCACGCATTCCTAGGCAACCATGGGCAACCCGATGAGGTTCTTCCTGGGCAACCCCCGGTACTCAAAATGCGCAATCTAAGGCAACCATGGGCAGCTAGACGGGGTTCTTCATAGGCAACCGTGGGCAACTGTCGGCAGCCATGGGCAACCCGACGAGGCTCGGTACGGGCAATCCTAGGCAACCACCATGGGCAGCCATGAGCAACCCGACGTGGTTCTTCCTAGGCAACCCCTGGCATGGGCAATCTGATGCAACAGGCATGGGCAATCCTAGGCAACCCCCGACAATATTAGGCAACGGGCGTGCGTGTTCAAACTACTAAAAATGAATTCAAATCTCAAAAGTAAAATCCAACTCAAAAAATGAATTCCTTGCTCGATTTTGATGGGTCATGAAATCTCAACCGACCTTCATCCCTCGATATGTGGGCACATTCGATGTCTCCCAGTATATTGAATGTGCTAAAATAAAAAATTCTAAAAAAATTAGAATCTCAGAACTGAATTATGACTTCAAAAATGAATTATTTGTGCGATTTCGGTGGGGCGTGCAAAGTTTCATGATGAACGGACGTCCGGATCGACGGGAACCAAAAACTTGCCTCTCAGACAATTTCAATATCTGCTATTATCACCTGGGTCCTATGAACGATATGTTAATTATTCAAAAACGAGAGGCCGAAACCAGAGTCACAAGTACATATAATTACAACTCCAATGCAGAGCAACCAAAGAAAAACAATGCCTATCAAGATAACAAATGCTCGAATCTAATTACATGCATAAGTATGGAATTAATCAAGCCATCCGTAGAAGGTCGGGCACCCTTGAAGAGCGCTTCTTTCCGAGCCTTCCATATGAGGAAGACGCTTCCATAGAGAGCGAGCGTCCACCTCCTCCTATCATGAACATGCACTCGCCGGTCCTTGCTGAGCCACTTGAAGCCAGCCTTCAATGTGGTAACCTGTCTCCTCCACTTCACTTCATGCGTAACCCAGTTCCATACATGCCTCATGAACGGACACCCTAAGAAAAAGTGATCTCTCGATTCAGGGGCCCCCACATAGAGCACACACTCAACTAGGCCTTCGTAGTGTCTCCATTTGTCCATGGTGAACAGGCGGTTCCTCACAGCGAGCCACATTCTGAACGCATGCTTCTGAGGAACCCATGAACTCCACAACTTCTTGTAGATAGGCTGTACCGGCATGGAGTCTGAAACGAGCCAATACAACTTACCTACACGAAGCCTTCCCATCTCCGAAGATGAACCCAAAGTGGAGACCATGTCCCCACCAATCTGTGCTCTGACCCTATCCCTCGCACGGAGGATATCCATCCACACAATTGAGGCGCTGTAGTTCACCTCAACATCCCAACATCACCTGGGTTTTGCCTTGAATGTTATGTTAATTATTCAAAAACGATAGGCCGAAGCCAGAGTCACACGTACATATAATTACAACTCCAAAATGGAGCAACCAAAAGAAAAGCAAACCTATCTAGATAACAAGTGCTCGAATCTAATTACATGCATGAGTATGGAATTGATCAAGCCATCAGCAGAAGGTCGGGCACCCTGGAAAAGCGCTTCGTTCCGAGCCTTCCAAATGAGGAAGATGCTTCCATAGAGAGCGAGCGTCCACCTTCTCCTATCACGAACATGCACTCGCCGGTCCTTGCTGAGCCACTTGAAGTTGGCCTTCAAAGTTGTAATATGTCTCTTCCACTCCATCTCAAACCTAACCCGATTCCATACATGCTTCGTGAATGGACACTCGAAGAAAAGATGATCTCTCGATTTGGGGTCCCCACGCATAGCACGCACTCAATCGGGCCTTCGTGTTGTCTCCATTTGTCCATGGTGAGGAGACGGTTGCTCACCGCGATCCACATTCGAAACGCATGTTTCTGAGGGACCCATGGACACCACAACTTCTTGTAAATATGTTGTACCGGCATGGAGTCTGCAGCAAGAAAATACAATTTACCCACAAGAAGTTTTCGCATCAGCGTACACGAACCCAACGTGGAAACCAAGTCTCCACTAATCCGTGCTCTGACCCTGTCTCTCGCTCTGAGGATATCCTTCCAAACAATTGAGGCGCTGTAATTCACCTCAACATCCCAACAAGAAGAGGACTGCAGATAGATGGCGTTAATCCATTTGATCCACACGGACTTCTTCTCCTGATGCACGTCCCACAACACCCCACAGAGAGCTGCATCGTTCAGTAGATCAAGTCCCTTAAGTCCCAGGCCACCCTGTTCCTTAGGGAGAATGACCTCCTCCCAACGAACTGCACCCCTTGCGGTTCCCCAAAGGAATTGCCGTATCATTCTCTCTATTCTGTCCACAATTCCTTTGGGAATCTTCACCATCGATGTCCAGAAGTTCATCACCCCATACACCACTGATCTAATGAGTTCTAAACGGCCTGCGTACAAAAGAAGATGTGTGGACCACCCCCTGATCAGATTAGCAACCTGTGTGAGGAGGGGCTCAAACGTAGACTCCCGGAGCTTGCTTCCTTGCAGCGGTACTCCCAAATACCGAACAGGGAAGGTGCCTTCTTGAAAAGGCAACACTTCACGAATAGATTGTTCCTCATTCTCTGGAATTCCCGCCATAAATAGATGCGACTTGTCTGCACTGACCTCCAATCCTGACATGCAGGTGAACCGATTAAGTGCTGTGGCTACAACCTCTGCCGAAGATCGATTGCCATAAGCAAAGATAATCAGGTCATCCGCAAACGCCAGATGAGTAACTGCCACCTTCTCACACTGCCTCGAATGGTACTTAAAGTTGCCTGCCACAGTCATTTTCTTGAAGAGACGAGAAAAATAATCCATGCACAGCACAAACAGTAAGGACGACAATGGATCACCCTGTCTCAAGCCTCTCTTGCCGTCAAAGTATCCCTCTGGAGAACCGTTGATGAGGATGGAGAATGAAGTAGTGGTAACACATTCCATAATCCACCCTATCATCCGTTGAGGAAATTTCAACCCTGCTAAAACTGCACGCAGGAAACCCCAGTCGACAGAGTCATACGCCTTCTTAATGTCCACCTTAATCGCCATCCTCCTGTACTGACGATGCCTAGCCCACCCGTAATTTTTCACAATTTCCTGGGCTAGCATAACACAGTCCCTCATCCTTCGATTCTTAACAAACCCGAAATGATTCTCTGAAACGAAGTCCTCCATCAGGTCCGACATTCGCTTCACAATGATACGGGATATAATTTTGTAGATCACATTACAACACGAAATCGGGCGAAAGTCCCTGACTATAGGATCATGCTTTCCCTTCAGAATTAGTGTAATAAACATGGCATTCATCTGTCGTAGCAACTGTTCGGAGTGGAAGAATTCCTGGACAGCCTCCACGACTTCCAACCCTACCACATCCCACGCATCCCGGAAGAAAGCGGCCGTGAATCCATCCGGCCCAAGGGCCTTATCCCTGTTCATGCTCCATACCACTCCTTTGACCTCCTCGGCCGTAACAGGCACTACAAGTTCCTGTGCCTGTTCGTCACTCAGTATGGCTCCCCATTCAAAAACACTACCATCAATATCCTCACACTCCTTCGCCGTACCCAACATGTCATGATAGAATGCAAGTAACTCCCCTACGACTTCCTCACGGGAGGTAGTATGCCCGGAGTCCGTTCGTATGGAGGTGATGACATTCTGCACACTATTAGACTTGATCTTCCTATAGAAGAATTTAGTGGGTTTATCTTGACTGATTAGATAATCTGATCTGGCCATCTGAGAAAAAAAGAGATGCTCGGCATGACACAAGAAGTCGACCCTCTTCGCTGCCTCTCGAACCATGTCCCATTTCTCAGTATTTCCAGGATCATCATGGCTTTCCAGTTGTAATCTATCTAGCTCCTCTCTGGCCCTTTCTGCCCTCTCGGCTATGTGCCCAAAGTCTCTCTTACCTAGCTGACGGAGCTTTGGTTTGAGTAGCTTTAGTTTTCGACATACGCTGAACTGGGCTGTTCTCCAAATGGGCGAATCCCAAACTTCCCGTACTACATCAATAAATCCACTACTGGCCTTCCACATGTTCAGATATCTAAATGGTCTCCCCTTCAATTGCTCTGTGTGACTCACGGAAGCAACTGTAGGGCAGTGATCCGAGGTGGCCCCCATGGGCAGAAACTCGGACTCCACCACACCAGAACTGAGGTTCCAGCTCGTATTCACCAACACCCTGTCAATACGACTCCATACTCTGCCATTCGTCTAGGTGAAGTAACATCCCTTGGACTTGGCATCATCAAGCCCCAATTCAACACACACCTCTTCAAAGTCAACTCTGTACCAACTAATGTGAGATGGAAAAATCTGAGACCTCTCTTCCGGCTTCCTGACACAGTTAAAATCTCCGAGGAGCATCCAGGGAGAGTTAACTGGCAGGACAGTCGAAGAAAGGTGATGCCATAGCCTGCGGAGATCAACTATGCCATTTCGGGCGTAAACAATACTGACATAGAACTCCTGTTGGGAAACCAAACAGCGAACCATACCAGAAATACACTGCTCGTGGAGCACAACATTACTAAAAGTAATCATAGTGGTATCCCACGCAACCACAATCCTCCCCCCATCAACAATATCAAGATTTTTAACAATACTCCAACTAGGAACAATTCTACCCAATATGTCAACAACATTATCCACAGATAACCTAGTTTCAAGAAAACCAGCTAAACACACTTTAGTACTGCGAACTAACCTGCGGGCTGCTCGCTGTGCGTGAGGGGCTGCAAGCCCTCGCACGTTCCACGTTAGCATTCTCATTGACGAACTTTGGGGGAAGAGCCCCCGCCTTGTCCAGCTCCATCACCCATGTCCGGGGGCTCCTGGATAGTGATTCCAGTGCCCCGCTTTCGACCATCAGCCCTTGGTGGGATCGTGGGAGGAGGGGAATGACCTGAGCGCCCTACGGCTTCTTCGCCCTCGTCCTCCTACGTTTCCGATGCCCAGGTCTTTCTAGTGTTAACCCGGGCAGGTTGTTTCCCTTCGCGCTTGTTTGCCTCAATCCTCCAATCATCAGGATCCAACTCATCCAGGATTTGGTACTTCCCGGATGGTACAGTCTCGATCGGTTGTTTGATAGGTGGTGGACTAGATTTCTTCTTCCTACTCCGACTTCTTGACTTTTTCTTCTTATTTTTTGATGTCACCAATTGAAATCCATCCTTATCAACAACAACCTCCTCATGTGCGGCATTCTTCGGAGTAACTTTCTCTCCTCCCTTATCCGTTACTTCAGCAGTATCACAATCTTTAACCAGGTGGCCAAACTTCTTGCACCTAGTACAATAAGCCGGAAGGCTTTCGTACAGGACAGCTTGCTTGAAATTTGAGCCATGATAATTGAAGGTAACCTCCTTCGGAAGATTCCGGGAGACATCAATATCAACCTTAACTCGAACAAAGGAAACCTTATCAGCTTTTTCCGAAGTATCATCAACCATTATTGGTCTGCCAACAAGTGAGGCAATCTTACTAATATGATTCTTCGACCATAATTTGAGAGGGAATGATGGAAGATGAATCCAAATCGGGACATGGGATATATATGGAATCCAAATGTGATCCTCGGCGATGCATATCACGACACGTGGTGGTTGTACCCTCAACTTACTTTATCATGCACCACCGTGTCGGGACGTACGATCGGACCCAATGGCACGTGCGAGCACGTTGCCTTCGACCGTGACCCAAGGTCAAGCGGGATCACCCGCTGAGTTTAAGCATATCAATAAGCGGAGGAAAAGAAACTTACAAGGATTCCCCTAGTAACGGTGAGTGAACCGGGAATAGCCCAACTTGAGAATCGGGTGGCCACACCATTTGAATTGTAGTCTGGAAAAGCATCCTCAGCGGCGGACCGGTTTTGTGTCCCCTGGAATGGGGCACCGTAGAGGGTGAGAGCCCCGTTTCTCCCGGACCCTGTCGCACCACGAGACACTGTCGGTGAGTCAGGTTGTCTGGGAATGTAGCCCCAATTGGGCGGTAAATCCATCCAAGGCTAAATACGGGCGAGAGACTGATATCGAACAAGTACCGCGAGGGAAAGATGAAAAGGACTTTGAAAAGAGAGTCAAAGAGCTTGAAATTGTTGGGAGGGAAGTGGATGGGGCTGGCGATGCGTCCTGGTCAGATATGGAATGGCGAGAGTCGGTTTGCCAATCGACTTGGGGCACGGACCAGCACGGATCGATGCGGCTCTCAAAGCTCGGGCGGTTGATATGCTATTTGTACGACGTCGTGTTCCTAGCCTCAACTTGCTGGAATCCCTCTTCGTCGATCGTATCATCTGCTCATGTGGTCTCCGGAGGCTGGTCCATCCCTTTCTCCCCCTTATCACCTCTGGCAAGATCGCCACAATCACTAACTAGGTGACCAAATTTCCTGCACTTAGTACAATACGCCGGAAGGCGTTCATACAACACGGTTCAGGAAAAGTTGGCCCCTCGATAGTTTAAAGTGACCTCCTTCGGGAGTTCCTACGAGATATCAATATCTACTCGCACACGCACAAACGATACCCTATCCGCCTTTACAGAAGTATCATCCACCATGATAGGTCTACCAACTAGTGAAGCCACCTTACTAATGTGGTTCTTCGACCACAGCTCCAATGGGAACGAAGGCAACCGAATTTAGACCGGGACATGGGAGATTTCCAGTCATCAAATTGAAAGGCTCGTGGAAGCCTTGCGAGCATCAGATATCGTTCCCATATGGAGTAGGGAGCACTATTCAGCACCTTCCGAACGTCTTTCTCCGAACAAAGCCGAAAGATAATCCACTCCGATTGATGCATGACAATGGTATACTTGATGCCCCATGCTCGGCAGATGGCATGGAGGGCTTGCATACCCTGGAACCGTCCCAAAAAATACCCCACCAACGTGTATTTCCATGCATCGTAATCATCCTTCGGATCAATGGGCAAGGGGCTGGCAAGGCACACATGGGCAATGGTTGCCAAGCACCAAGGACACGGGTAGGCAACGGCCGTGCCCCATTCGGGTCTCCGATCGAGCACTTTTCCAACGATCGCCAATGAGTTTCTGGCGACAGTTCTGGTGGGGATTTCCTGGCATGCCCCGGCTTCCCATGGGGAATTCCCATCGTGCCTCGGCACTCGACGTGGGCGTCCTCTGGCACCCTACGTGGGTGTCCCCTGGCGTGCCCATGCGCCCGACGTGGGCATCCCCCGGCGTGCCCCGGCACCCAATGTGGGCATCCCCCGGCGTGCCCGGCACCCAATGTGGGTGTCCCCCAGCGTGTCCTGGCACCTGGTGTGGGTGTCCACCGGCCTGCCTCAGCACCCGGTGTGGGCATCCCCGGCCTATCTCGCACCCGACGTGGGCGTGCCCTGGCACCCGACGTGGGCATCCCATGGCATGTCCCAGCACTCGATGTGGGCATCCCCCGGCATGTTCCGACACCCGACGTGGGTGTGCCCCTGGCATCCAACATGGGCGTCCCATGGCATACCCCGGCACTCGTCATGGGTGTCACACAGCGTGCCCCGGCACTCGACGTGGGCATCCCCCGACGTGTCCTGACACCCGACGTGGGCATCCCCCGGCCTGTCCCGCACCCAACGTGGGCGTGCCCCCGGCACTCGATGTGAGCATCCCCCGGCGTGTTCCAGCACCCAATGTGGGAATCCCCCAGCCTGTCTCGGCACTCGACGTGTGCGTCTCCCGGCCTGTCCTACACTGGATGTAGGCGTTCCCTGGTATCCGACGTGGGATCCCGCAGTGTGCCCTGGCACTCGACGTGGTTGTCCCCCGGCGTATCCCGGCACCCAACGTGAGTGTCCCCCTGCCTATCCCGCACCCGACATGGGTGTGCCCTCGGCACTCGATGTCGGCGTCCCCCAGCGTGCCCCGCACTAGATGTGGATGTCCCCCGGTGTATCCCGGCACCCGATGAGGATGTCCCCCGGTGTGCCTCGACACCCTACGTGGGCATCCCCCAACACCCGACGTGGGCATCCCCCGGCCTATCCCAAACCCGACGTGGGCGTGCCCCCAGCACCCGATGTGGGCGTGCCCCGGCCTATCCTGCACCCAATGTGGGCGTGCCCCTGCCTGTCCCGCACCTGATGTGGGCATGCCCCCGGCTTACCTCGGCACCCGAGGCCCACATGCCCCGGCCTATCCCGCACCTGACGTGGGCGTGCCCCTGCCTGTCCCGCACCCGATGTGGGCGTGCCCCCAGCACCCTACGTAGGCATCCCACGGCGTGCCTCGACAC
>CM042955.1:40565087-40592587 GCA_023678885.1 Pogostemon cablin
AGGCAAACCATTACTTCCAATAATAGAAGCAATGTAGTTCCTAGAAAGCATTCCTCTTAATAATGCTATGGACGAATTTGGAGATCTTATCATTTAAAGTGAGAAAGTCGCATTTAGCTTTTTGGGCCAAGAAACTTCTTTCGGCTTCAGAGAGAAAAAGAGCTTTGGAACGAAGATGTTTAACATGCTCATACAAGTTCATATCCAAAGGGTTACGGTCAAAAAGCAACTGGTTTTGCGTCAGCTCATCAATCGCTGCTTTAGACCTCGAAGAAATGTGGGAGAAATGTTGATAGTTTAGGGTTTTGAGATTAGACTTCAACACCTTTAATTTCTGATAAAGAACGTATTGAGAGGTTCCATTGAAGTAAGAATCCCAAGCAGAGGATACTACAGAATGGTAATCAGCATGAAGAGTCTACATGTTAAAAAATTTGAACGGTTTCTGGGTGGAATGCAATTGGGAGAATAAGGACACAATAGCAGATGAATGATCAGAGAGACACCCTGTAGGGAGGAAGACAATAATACATTGGAAGCCATTAGATTGCCAACTGGGGTTAACGAGAACCCAATCAAGTTTACACCAAGTACTATTGTTATTCCAAGTGAAAAAGCAACCAGAGGACTGGACATCAGAAAGACCCAGAGAAAGGCACAAATCCTGAAAATCCTTGAGATCATAGGCAGTGACTGGCGCACCCATTTTTTCCTCAGGATTTTTGATGCAGTTGAAATCACCAAGAACAATCCAAGGACTCGAGAGAGGATGGCCAAATTGGAGAAGAGAATTCCAAAGGGCCCTATGGTTAACAACTGTATATAAGCCATAAACAAAAGAGATATTGAAAGAAACATGAGTCTCTTTACAAAAAACCCCACAATGGATGACTTGAGGGGTGGAAGAGAGGGCAACTAAATCGACTTTAGAGGGATTTCAAATAATGAGGATACGCCCACCGCTAAAAGAATCAAAGTTGTTAACTTGGTTCCAAGAGGGGAAATAATTTCTCATCAATAGGTCAAACTTAGGAGGCTTTAGTTTAGATTCTAAGATACCCACAATGTCTATGTTATGATTTTTTTGAAAACTAGACACACCTTTAAGTTTGAGAGGTTTATTATAACCTTGGATATTCCAGGATGCAAAATGCATTGGAAAACAAAGGGAAAGAGACAACTAACGGTGAAGGGGATGCTAGTCGTAGGGAAGGCTGAAGAAGTGGAAGGAAGGTTTTTCGAACCTTGGACCACTCCAGGAACTTTGGGGTTATACTTCCTATTATTTTTAGAAGTCACCAAAGTAAACTCCTTTTCAATAGGAGTCGAGTCACAAGGAATATTAAGAGTAGACGGAATGGATGGCACAGAAAAACCACCACTCACCAAGTTAAGGTCCCCAATTTTCACAGACTCAGAAGCACTATTGTGCAAACCAGATGAACCCAAACCCTCATTGGGAACAATACCAAAATCACCATTACCACATTTGTCAGAAGAAACAGAGATATCAGCAACACCAGTATTAATAGAGTTGGCCACAGGCCCATTATTATGTAAATCAGAGGCAATCAGCCCATTTCCAACCATATCATTTTTAGATGCAGGATTAATAGAAGAACTAGGATCATAAGCATCTAAGATAGCAAATCTGGAACCGGCAAGGTTCTCAGAAAGAGAGTTTTTTGCAAAAGTACCTTTGTTTTTATCCACCACCCGAAATTCAACATTGTTACCTTTAATGACCTGTGGAGCAGAGGTACCTATTTGTTGATTTGCAGCATGGTCTTCTTGCACACCACCCTCCTTAAGGTTCAAAGGCGCCTACCTTTTAGGAGCAGAAGATTGGGGAGGGCAGTTAGTAGAAAGATGACCAAATCGATAGCATGACTTGGGAGTTCTGCAGTGTGATGAGTATATTGCTTGGGAGTTCCTTAGAAGCGTCCACCTCTACCAACACTCTAGGAAAGGATATTTTCTTTACTTCCTTTGTGTTTCTGTCAGTGCAAAGGGGCGTACCAAGGCGAGAGCAAATTTTCCCAAGTGAATTAGAGTGCCAACAATCAAGAGGTAGCCCCGGAAAGTTCACCCACACCAGAACCGTTCAGTTTAGACTCCAGAATTAAAGAATTTGGGTAGGTTTTGCAGCATGAACGGTTTGGCGAATATGAAGTGAGGACCTCCAAACAGAATTTTCTCCATGTCTTCTTGCTTGGTGAATTTGATGATTACCCAAGCATCATCGTGGGGGAAGATTCTACATGGAACCCGCCAAGTTTCGACATAAGCTTTGATGGCCTTGAGCCCTGGAAATTTGTCCGCAAACCCACCAATAAGCGAGAATCTCCATTCATCGTCAATGTTATAAATGTCCTCATTAATAAGAACTACTGGCCCATCGAAAGCTGGAAAGAGGTCCAACTTGCAATCCTCAAACAGGTCTTTGCAGTTCTTAAACAGGCTGGCTGCATTTTGGATATTTTCACGGGGGGTATTATGACCATTAGCTTTAGGGGCACCTTTGTGGCCTGTGGGGACATGTTGAGTAGCATCAACACCAGCAGCATTAGATATACCGACAACTTTATCAGGGATAATCTGAGTACTAGAAGAACCCTCATCAAAGTGGTGTGGGGCGTCTGTGGAACAAGCGATGTCAAGGTTCTCCGATAATGAACTGAGTAAGAGGTCCTCCAGGCTGCTAGTATGTGCCTTAGGATGATTGAGGGTAGTCTGAATTTGAGGTAAATCAGCACTAGCAGCAGATGGGCAGAAGGTTGAACTACCCCAGTTAGACTCCTCATCCGAAGAAGCATCGAAATTCCCCAACGTTCTAGACGAATTAGCCTCCAACGGACTAGAAATTACAGTTTTATTCTTCCCACGGTGAACCGGATGGACACGAACAAGATGTTTTTTCTTAACCGGAGGTGAGTGAGATTTCTTCTTTGCCATTAGAACATACAGCAGGAAGAAACCACAACATCAATGAAAAGGGGGGGAAAGAGGAAGGGACCCGCAGCGATGAGACACAAAGAGAGAAAACACAAAGAGGACAAGCAAAACACAACAAGAAAAGAACAGTAACCAAACAAAGAACAAACTGAAAACTAGACAAAGCAACCTAAAACAGGACTCACAAATAGGACAAGGAAAGCACACCAAGAAAACTACAACAACAAAAGCAAAGTACAGCCCGACACAACACACAGCAACATGACAATAAGTAAGGAAGAACAAGCAAACAAGCAGCAAGACCTATCTGAGACAGCTGACTAGACCACAAACATAGGAAAACAAAACCACCAAACAAGCTAAAGCAAATAAGAACAATAAAGAGAAGAGACGGAATAAGAGTAAGCAAGCACAAAAGCAACAGGGACAGAACAACAAGCAACACAACTAAGCTACCAAAACGACAGAGCAGCTAAGGCCATCAACAAGAAAGAACCAGTATAATAGGCAACAGGACACCAACAACTGTAAAAGACAGAAAATGAGAAACAAGCAAGCTGCACATCCAACACACACAAGCACAACCAGAACCAACAAAGAAAGCTAAACTCACACATAACGAACAGCAAGCCACAACACAATAGTAAGTCCCTGTTGAACAATCAGGCACTCAGCGCACACAAGCAAACGGACAGACACCAGCAGAGAACAATTGAAAAAACACACAGTAGAGACAAATAAGAGTAGACAGGGATAAAAACAACAGAACGAAAGACAAGATTATGGACCAGACATGTTAAACAATAAGAGAAAAGGGAAGAAAACAATAGAGCCAAACACACGACAAAAAGAGAGGAAAGAGAGGGAAGGACACAGCCGAGTCAAGATAAGAAGAAAGGAGCGAGCTCACCTGATACTGCAGTCCACATCGTCATTCAAAAATGGACAAGGAACAGTAGCCGGGAATGAGGGAGTCTGAACTGGAACCTGAACTAGTTGATATTGGACCAGGCACTAGGCAGAGATGAACGGAGCTAGGCCGGACATAGGAAATAACCGAACTGGGACAGTTGAGAACCTGCACCCAGGACCAGAGTAGCCCCACCGGAATAAGTGCCCCTAATAGAACTCGCAGCCGCAGACACCACAAACTGAACGGAGTAGCAGACCCTAGCCTTTGCAGTGTCACCACAACTCCCCTCCGCTGACCATGACCAACGACGCTTAGAGGATAGCCACCAGATGAGACAGGCAGGACTCAGTACCAACAGACACTAGCAAGAGAAACGAGACTGAGTCGAAGAGAAAATTGCGCCACCACCAAACCTTACTGTACTCCGCCCCCGACTGCAACCCTAAGATGCGCAACCCTGTTCGCAAACCAAGGGACGCCTCGTAGTAACCCCTGAACTCTGCCTCGGAACCAGGAAAATCGCTGTGTTACTCTTGAAAATGCAGCCCTAGTTGCGCCTGCCTGGGTGTCACGCATCGCGACGCCCGCTCCCCATGCCTAAACGCGCGGCGGGGGTGGAAAGTGGTCCCCGTGCGTGGTGCCACGCGGTCGGCCCAAATGTGATCCCCGACGACGTACCTTATGGGTGTTTTCTCAACACACAATTAATCCCCAAGTATGAAGGATATCAATTGTAGTTTCGAAGGTGACCAAGTTAAATATCGAATCCACAGGACGGATAAATATCACTTTAGTTATTTTCTAGCAATTATGACTATGTTGAGAATTGTAATTGTGGTTTGTAGACTAAGTAATAATTAAAATAGCAAATAGGTAACAAGAACAAGAAAATAGTAGTTGTGATCAAATAAGATAATAGGTAGTTCGTCAAGCCATCCAGTTTCATTCGTTAATTCATACTTTCGTGTGTCGATGTCCGACTCTGTCTTGTGGTTTATGGATGCATCGGTAGACCATACTAATATATTCTATAGACACAAATAGATAAGCTTTTGACACGTGTAAATATCCTCAGAGCAAGACGTATACTTTACCTCCCTTTCTAGGTATTATCATAATCAATTATTTCCCGTGCACTTAGTACTCTAACCCGATTTGATCTCCCTTTTTAGGTACTATAAAGTTATACTCTTAATCCTACTTGTTAACCCGAATTCAATTCAATTAACAAACATTCATATAAGACGGTTCTAATAAAATCTCGGAATCTCTTCACTTAGAATTATAACAATAAACCCTGCTCATTAGTGAACGCACTCAACCAATAACCATGTTATGCATTCAGACTCTACACAACGATTATTGATGCATAAAACAACTATGAGTATGGATTAAAAACGTGCAATCTTATATAAAATAAACCACAAGTAGTGTTGTACGGAGTATACACACGAAATACAAATTAACTCATGAAACCTTCATAACCCTAGAACTACCGAAGTGGCTCTAGCCCATGATTGATCTAAGAACTACCATGGCTAGTTGGACCAATCTTACTTGAAACTCCAGCTGAACCTCTGTCTCAGTTCTCCTACTCTCCTCTTGTAATGTGTTGTTGACGACGATCCCTATCTTTTCTCGTTCTCTTCGTGTTCTCCTCATTTGTCTATATGAGCCTCCTTTTATACTTGTAATCATGTTTCTAGTGCTTGGAATGGGCTTTTCAAGTGATCCCATGCGTTTTGGCCTCGAAAATCCAGATAAGGTAAGTTACCGTGTTTTGGTTCGACCTCGTTAAACAGGTCGAACCACCGGCCACAGGTCGAACCATAAGTTGAACCCTACTACTGGACACATTCTGCACTTAGTTCGGCCTCTTGTACAGGTCGAACCACTGCCTCTTTGGTCAAACCCAAGGTCGAACCTCACCATTGGACAATTTCCGCTCCTGGTCCGACCAACTGTCAAGTCGAACCCCAACATCGTGGTCGAACCCATCTTCTCGCGGACTGGTTCGACCATGGTTCGACCTGATGAAAAGGTCGAACCCCTTGAGTCGTGGTCGAACCTTCCTTCTGCAAACTTTTCAATGCTGGTTCGACCTGTAGGAGAAGTCGAACCCTTCTCCATCAGGTCGAACCCTACTCTTTTCTTGGCGGTTTGTGTGGTCTCAACTTTGTCTCTTCGATTCTTGGCACTTTCACTCCGTTTTTGCTATGAAAACCACTTAAATAGCTCCACTAACACCTGATTCATGCTAATTCACAATATATATAGGTTTTCCACATATTTCCACCTCAAAACTCTCCAAAACTAGCACAAAACATGATGCCAAACTTGTGAATTTATATACTCATCAAACCCCCAAACTTACATGTTGCTCGTCCCGAGACAACCAAATCAAACCACAGGAGTCGTGTATAATTCACCAAGATCAAGTACAACACATATCACACATGCAACTTCATCAAATCAAACAAGTATTAATTGCTTCATATATATCACTCATGCAAAACCAATCCAATCACTCACCATTTGGAGTACTAAGTAATTTCGCTCACAAGATAAGTATTTATTCTCTTTCACTCAAGTGCGTGAGGCACTATATAGGTTAATATAAATACTCATATCAATCCATATTCACGCGTAACCATAAGCTTGGCAAAGGTCTCAAAAATCAACTTATAATCAACTCTTCACTAGGATCACAAATGACTTGTTTTTGGGTTGTAATGTTGGCTCTTTGGAAAAAGATAGGAAAATTTAGGTAAAGTGACTTAAGACACAGTAGAGAGTTACCTTGGAGGTTCTCGATTTCTTCTTCTTACAGCACGTTCTCCTCCAATGTCGTCTCTTGAACTTGTAAATTCCTGAATTTTCCTTTTTTTAATGGCATCAACATCATCTTTTTAAACAATTCGGGTACCGGTTTCAGGCACTACCCTTCTTCTCATGTATAGGCCGTCAGCTGCTAAGCTTCACACACCATATATAAAAACAATTGGGGTACCAGTTTCGGGTACTACCCCTAAACAAGATTTAACCATATTCTTTTCATCCAACCATATTCTATCTTCCTTTTCTTCTTGCAACACTTACTCACCTCTACTCTCTCTACCAATGAATAGGTTAATCAAAGCTCAAGTAAAGGTTTATAAGGTTATTTACTTCGGCTACCAAAGAAAAAGTTTTAACGGCTCAATGGGGCATCCAAAGGTTAATAAAATCATTAGGAAGGATAAATTTGGTTAAGTAACTTAATCACAAAATAATGGCCTAAGATCATGTCCTAGCAATTTATCAATCATAAGTCTCACACAAGACTCCAAGCCAAGTTCTAGAATACATTCATATGAATGATCCTCTCAAGAATAAAATAATCATGATCAAGCATGATTTAAAAGCTCAAATCCTCACATAGATAATTAGAATCCTAGTACTCCTCATAGCACATAATTAAGATCAATTTCACAAGAACTCAATATACTTATCAAATTATACATGCTTTTCATCAATAGAAATTACACATGAACATATGAATGCACAAAAATCAATAAGCTTATACCCAATCAATCATACAAGAAATCACTTATACATTCCACTCACGCATGAATCATACCCCAACCTATAAAGATAAAAAGAAGAATAAGGGAATCAAGATGAATTGAAGGAAACCAAAGAAAACCTGAAAAACTAATCCTCCGGAGCATCATCATCCTAATCATCAAGCCTCCGTTCCACAATCCGGTGCAAATCACCAATGTGTCTATCCAAGTAATCAACTCGATCACCCAACCTACCAACTTTCTCATTCAAGGCCGCGTACCTCTCATTCAACGTAGCATAATTGGCATTGGCGAGTGCGAGCTGTCGATTTGTCTCCTGCTGGCTAGTAACGATCGGGACCAGCTGCTCATGAATAAGGCGGAGCTGCTCCCGTATATCATTTGGGATAGCCCGCTGCTGCTGTGGTGCTGGCTCATGCTGATGTGCGTCGTGCTGCATCAGCATCTCCTCATCCTGCTACTCCTCCTCTTGATACTCCTCTTCTTCGGGCTGCTGTGGTGGACGGAACTCTCCTTGATCAACAATCTGCTTTAACTCCGCCATCCTACCATCCGCACACATCTGCGATACAGTCCTCCAATCACCACCTGACCTCGCTGCCACGGATAAGGCGTTGTGTCCAAGAGAATCCATCAACTTGTTCCTCGCAACCCGAATAGTTGTCAAGTTACTCACGTTGAAGGGAAACATGAATTCGAAGGGCTTGAGTCCCCTCGTGAAGAACCAATCTCCATTTCTGAAATGTGCAAATCCTCCCTTCACGCAAGTAAACATTGCCAAATCGGGCTCTTCTCTAACTGGTGTGATGCCGGTGAAATCCAAATTATAATGCTCAGCCACGATCGTCAGTAACCCTCCAATATTCACCTTTTGAAACCCAATGGTCCTGAATCGATGTAGTTGTACAATGAAATACGCTCCAACATTAAACTGCACCCCATTAAGCATACACCACAAAGCATAAAGCTCTCCTCTAGACACAACACTTCCCTCTGAGCGGGCGAACAACGTGTTGCTCAAGACACGATCTATGTACCTCAAAACTGGATTCTTTATTGAGGAAGCACGAGCCTTCCTAATCTTATAATCTCCAATCTCCCCTGTAATCTCTCTCCAAAACCTATTAGCATTGACCGCACCATTCTCTAAGCGAGAGATCTCCAAAGGCGTCTCAAACATCTCATTAAAATCCTCAGACGTCCATCTCCTACTCACTCCACCAAGCTAAAACGTACACTGATACGGGTTGTTGAGAGTGGAATTTCACGCATTTTATGTGTGCACATTACATCATTTTGCTTAGGAAATTTATCGTTTTTGCATGGAATTGTGTATGTTTAAGTATTTACACGATTTTAAGGCTATTAAGGTGTTTTTATGAGTTTTGAAGGCAGGAAACAGGGTAGAACAGGGCAGGATCGGAACAGGAGCAAAATAGACCAGGAACGGCCCAGCTCGGGAGCAGCTAGGTGAGCCGCTCGAGCCGAGCTGGGTGCCAAGCGGCGCTAAACGGTGCCAAGTGGGGTCCCACCTGGACCCCAGTGACGTGGCAAGATCGATGGAAGGCCGCTCGGCTGGGTCCAGACCCAGCTCGAGCTGAGCTGGGTGCCGAGCGGCCCAATTCAGGGCCCAGACGGGGCCTGTTCGATGCAGTAATGTGTATATACCCTCAAATCGCGATTCTGAAGCAGTTTCATCGCGAAAACAGCCCTGCATCCATCTTAGAAACAATTAGGGAGATCGAGACGTCAATCGGAGAGAGCTCATCCATAAACCATCATCAATCCACACTCCTTTCACACCCATATCAGATTTACAACCTGATTTCATCCTCCATCCAATTCCACAAGGGTTTCAAGTGCTAATTAAGGGAAAATCAAGCAATTGAAGAGACGGAGAAGGAACGTGAGATTGCTCCTACACTAGGGTTTCACCATTCCTATCTATTCCTTTCTATTACTTTGATTATTGTTATGAATTGCTTAGCCATGAGTGTTGCTTGTGACCTCATGGGCTAATTTTATATACAGTTCTAGGGTTTGATGGATTGATTTAATTGATTTGGGGATTTAGACCAAAGATTGGGATTTTATGCAGTTGAGCTTTTGATTTTACTTATTTTATTAAGACATGCTTTTCTGCTTCGTAACGTCTTCATAATATATTCATGACATCCGCTATAATGCTTGGATTATTGTATTAGCTTGTGTGCGTTCATGATTGGTATTGTCTATCTGTTAGGGATTAGAGTAGCTCCGCTATAAGCACTTTAATTTCATGAACTGGTAAATCAAATACTTGATTAGTTTAGTGGAACAATGCAATTAGACAATTAAGTAGGAAGTGAATAGAACCTTGTAGTAATTCCAGAAAATATCTTGTTAGTCGAACTTACCATCCGGAGGTATTGTTGTTCGCTGGATTAGTATCTAGGAATAAGGCTTGGTAATATTTGCGCACCTTAGGATTCAAACCAGATTATACTGTTAGCTTAGAATTGAATCATATTCGGTGGGATAACAGTGATATGTGGTGTATTTTCAGTGAAACTACATGAATGAACAATCATAAGTTTAATAACCCAAATTAATTGGTCTCTACCTGATACCTTAGAACTGTTTGTCATCTCTTGATTAGAAACTTGCTTTTATTTTTCCTTGCTCTTAATTAATTCAGTTATTTAATATTTCGTTATTTAGATTAATTCGCAACAAAACATTGGAAATTGGTTACTCAATTATGATTAATTAGTAATTTATAGAATAAATAAATAATTAGCTGTCTTAGCGGGATCGATAATTTAACTTGGGTACTTGCTGCTACAATTGACATCCTTATACTTGAGGATTAAATTATAGTGTGTAAAAAAAGCCTAACAAGTTTATGGCGCCGTTGTGCCGGGGACAGTTTTAATTGTTTATTTTTCTTTTATTACTTATTTAATTAGAATATTTTTGTTGAGATTTAATTTGTTTAACTTGAATTTTTCTTGAGTTGCATGCTTACTAGGTCAAAGAAGGGAACGTAAGATCTCAAATTTGATCCGAAAGTTGAAGCATCTGCAAGGAAAAGGAAAGGAGCAGTTAAAAATCTCAAAGCACCTTCCACTGCTACTAAGGTTCCACTTCCGAAGAAGAAAACAGAGATACAGAATCCTAAAGTAGTCGTTGAGGAGGAGAAAGAGCAGATAGAAGATCAGGTTAACCCAGAAAACACTGAATCAGAATCCGAATCAGAATCTGAAACAGCATCAATGGGAGAAAGAGTCGATGAGGATGACATCGTCATCCGAGAAACTTTTAAGTCCGCCAACCTGGGAGGATCAGGCGTAGTTGGAGCCGTTCGAGCTAATGAAGCGAACGACATAAGGCCAGCCCTGATTCATATGGTGGAGAAAAACCCCTTTGCCGGAGGCATTTTTTATGAGCCCTATGGCCATCTTAAGCGTTTCAACAGCTACATGGATACAGTGAAAGCTGCTGATGCTACTAATGACAGATGGAAGATGAGGCTTTTTCAGTTTTCATTGGTTGATAAGGCAAGGGAGTGGTATGATAAGCTAAAGGGAGACAGTTGCTCAAACTGGACTGAGTTGCAGCAGTTATTCGTGGATTGATTTATGCCACTAGGAAAGGTTCTTTTACTGAAACAGGAGATCAATCAATTCAAGCAGCGGAGAGATGAGTCGTTTGGAGAGGCTTGGAAAAGGCTTACTGATGCGTTGAGGAGATGCCCACAGCATGGATTCAAAAAGTCTCAACTCATCAGTGTCTTCTATAATGGCCTTGACAACGAATCTAGAGTGTTGGTTGATGCTTCTGCGGGAGGAACAATTTTTGGCAAAACATCCAATGCCGTAGAGAAATTATTTGATGATATCTCTTTGAACTCAAGGGATTGGCCATCTGAGAGGATCCGAGGGACTTATATACTTGGTAAAGTTGCAAAGGTTGAAGATAAATTTTCTGAAGTTGATAAGAATGATAAGGTTGTCGCTCAATTGGAACAGATGAATAAGAACCTGATTACTCTGATATCAGGTGATAACGGGGGAGGCAACCGAGGGTCTGCAAGTGATGATGTGGTGATGAACCTTCAAGAGGTCGAGGATGCTAATTGGGCTATGGGGCAGAGTCTTCAGGGTTCGAGAGCTCCTCAAAATTGGCAAGGAAATAGGTACCCTCAAGGTAATTCGAACCAGAGGAATATCCAAGGGGGAGGTCCTAATAATCAAGGAGTCAATTGGCAGAATCAGAGGCATGAGAACTTCTCTTATTCAAATCCGAATAATGCAGTTCCATATCCTCCTAATTTTGATCATGGCGCTAAGACTGAAGAAGGGAAGTCCAGTATTGACGATGTGTTAGCAAGATACATGAAGAAGAATGACGCCGACATAAACAAGATCAATAACTGCATTGTTCTCATGGACTCGAATATGACCAAATAGAATGAGGAAGTGAACAAGCAGTTGAAGAATTTGTCATATACCATAGGACAGATATCCTCTACAGTAAATCAGCAGCAAGTGCAGTTTCAGAAAGGGAAGTTTCCTTCAGATACAGAAATAAATCCAAAAGAGAGTGTTAATGCGATCACGTTGAGGTCTGAGAAGCATTGTAAAGGTCCAAAACTAATGCAGGACGTTACAGAACAGAAGCAGGACGAAACAGGGGTGGAGCAGAACGAAGATGGTGCCGCTCGGCTACCCACTCACAGCGAGCCAGCTGCCGAGCAGGATCAACCACCGCCAAGTGGCCCACCAGTCGGTTCAGAAGGGCCCTCTGGTTCATTTGAGACCTGGCTCGGCTCAGTTGGACCTCAGCTCAAGTCGAGCGAGCCGGCGAGCCATCCTTCAGGGTTTTCTGCGCGTCTGAATTATGTACAGAGTCAATCTGATCTGGAAATTTATGATAAAAAAGTGGTAGAGAGCAAAGAAACTGAGAGAAGCGGAACAGGTATTCGAGAAAGACAGTTTGGGACTTCCAATTACAAAGGTACCAATTCCTTTCCCTCAAAGATTCATGTCAAAAAGCCTTGATGAGAAGTTCCGTAAGTTCACTGATGTTATGAGGGATGTCCAAGTCACTATTCCTTTCTCGGAAGCATTGGAAGAGATGCCACATTATTCAAGGTTCATCAAGGAACTTATCTCCAGAAAGAGGAAGCTTAACAGTGTGGAGACAGTGAATTTGACAGAGAACTGCAGCTCTATTATTCAGAAAAAGCTTCCAGAAAAATTGAAGGATCCAGGGAGCTTCATCATTCCCTGTGAGATTGTAAAAGGGCTATCTAGGAGAGCACTGTGTGATTTAGGAGCCAGTATAAATTTGATGTGTTTATCAGTGTTCAAGAAGCTTGGTTTGGGGGAGTTGAAACCTGCGTCTGTTGCCCTACAGTTAGCAGATCGATCGTTGACATACCCCGAGAGAGTGATTGAAGATGTGCTAGTGAAGGTGTCGAATTTGACTTTTCCTGTGGATTTCCTTGTACTTGACATGGAGGATGAAAAGGATGGTGCGCCTCTGATCTTGGGGCATCCATTCCTTGCAACTGGAAGGGCTCTGATTGATGTGTTCAAAGGAGAGTTGAGGTTGAAAGCCAATGATATGGAGATCATCTTTTCTTTGAATAAGGAGATGCAGTGGCCTACAGATCAACATCAGTGCAAGTATGTGGAATTAGTGAACTCGGAGTGTGATGAGAATTTTATCCTGTCTGATGCAGAGTTCGAGAGTTTGCCCAATGATGCATGTATTGACTATCTTGAGAAGTTACTTGCATTAGGTGATGCAAGGGATGAACAGATAAGGAAGACTACTGCTGACATAGTGAATCGTTATAAGAAGACCACTGTTGAAGGAAAGTTGAAGCCTGCTGCCAAGGAAGTGAAGTATGAAGGGAAGAGAGTTGAAGCGGTAGAGGAAATTGTAGAAGCAAGCGTATCTCATACTTTTTCTACTACTAACTCTAATGTGATGTTTGATAATCTTTTGGTTGCAGGAAAGATTGATGATCCATATTTGAAGCCTCCAAACTTACCTCCTGATTTTTATTCTCATATTATTGAAAGTTCTAACTTGTTTGATCCTTGTTTTGTTACACAGGTTGATCCTACAATTGAGTGAAGGATTGACAAGAAGGACTCAAGACAGTCATGGAAGGAAAAGAATTCAAAGGATCATGTTGGAGTGACAAAGAAGGGTGAGATGGTTAGTACAGAAAATAAGAGAGGATGGAAGTACTTGAAAGTAAAGATGAGAGAAGACTATCCTCCGATCCAGTAGTTGAAAAGAGGTATCCCGTCGTGACTCTCCGACGTTAAACATGAGCGCTTGTTGGGGGCTGTCCCTCCCGTTTTTATTACTTTTATATGTCTGTATTGGTGTAAGAATTTTATTAGGTATTACTCGACTACGGTATATACTTCTTTGCAAACTTAGTTTCTCACTTTGTTTGATCTAAGTTTGGGGGGAGGTTACGTACATACCTTGTCTTGTAGTACCGAAGTAAAATTTTTGCATTGTGTTGTTGCTTGGAGGGTCGATTTTTTGTGAATTTTTAATATTTTCAATTTATTTGATGATGTTGAGGGTTCGATTTTTTGCGATTTTCCAGGTTTCGTGTTGTTTTTGTTTGTGTTTATTTGTTTTTTGTTAATCCTAGTGTTGGTATAGTTGATTTTTGGTTCTCTATGGTAATTTTCTGATTTTTCTTAGCACTTGATTATATGTGTGATTGTTGAGAAGCAATTTGAGATTGTGCTTTGATATTGAGATACTTGAAATTTGATTATGTGCAAGGAAGATTAGCTATGTAGCTTTATTAGGTTTGCTCGTTCATTCGTATAGCCATGTGAGATTTTGAGCCTTTTAAAATCATGAGAAATTTCATGATTCAGTTTATTCTTGTGAGTGTCGTTCATACACACGTATTCTAGAACTTGGCTTTTTATCTTGCTTGAAGCTACGTGTTTGACTAGACAATAGGAAATGATCTTAGGTCATCTTTGTTTTTTATTAGTCACTAGCCATATTATTTTCCTGCCTAATGAAATATCCGTAGTCAACCCTTTTGAGCCTAAAAGCCTTATTTGTTGGAAGCCTACGTGATTAGCCAATTGATCCCTTTTGCTAGCCTTTAAAAATTCCTACCTAGTTGAGAGTTGAAGGAATCAAGTTGGTGTCTTGTGATGAAGTATATAAGGAGAAATAAGTTGGAAGTGATGAAATTTGTTGAAGAGAGTGGTTAAATTGTTGCATAAAGGGGTAGTGCCCGAAACTGGTACCCCATGAAAAGGGTAGTGCCTGAAACTGATACCCTTATTTGAAAAAGAAAAAAAAAAGAAAAGAAAAGAGGGAAGAAGAAAAAAAATTTCAAGTAAGGATGTGGTGTTCAAAAGTGAAGGAGGAATCAAATTGCAAGAAGCATTGAAGAGCGTTGAAGAAGAAAGAAGAATGTAAGGCTGTTTGTTGAAAAGCTGTAAGTCTTCTTTGATTCTTTACTAGTGATTGAGTCACGATATCCATATATTTCCTACCTTTACCAAAGAGCCAACATTACGACCTAATGCAAGACCTTTGTGATCCTATTATTGAAATTATTCATTTAGTCGAGAGTTGAGATGATTGCCAAGCTTATGGTTACGCGTGTGTTTGAATTGACTTTGAGTGTAAATACCTTACCCTGAAGTGTATATCTCATACTTGAGCGATGAGCGTAAATATTACCAGAGAGAATGTGTGGATGAGCATTCCGAATGAGTAAAATAGTTGATTTGATTTGTATATTTTTAGATGGATGGTTATCTTGTATTCCAAGTATGATATTTAAATTGTTATATTGTGTTGAATGTTTTTCTGTTGTGAAATTTCCTCTCAATTACTCTATTGGTTTTTAATGTTGTTGCCTCGGGACGAGCAACAGGTAAGTTTGGGGGTTTGTTGAGAGTGGAATTTCACGCATTTTATGTGTGCACATTACACCATTTTGCTTATGAAATTTATCGTTTTTGCATGGAATTATGTATGTTTAAGTATTTACACGATTTTAAGGCTATTAAGGTGTTTTTGTGAGTTTTGAAGGCAGGAAACAGGGTAGAACAGGGCAGGATCGGAAGAGGAGCAAAACAGACCCGGAACGGCCCAGCTCAGAAGCAGCTCGGCGAGCCGCTCGAGCCGAGCTGGGTGCCGAGCGGCGGTAAACGGTGCCGAGTGGGGTCCCACCTGGACCCCAGTGACGTGGCAAGATCGATGGAAGGCCGCTCGGCTGGGTCCAGACCCATCTTGAGCCGAGCTGGGTGCCGAGCGGCCTAGTTCAGGGCCCAGATGGGGCCTGTTCGATGCAGCAGTGTATATATACCCTCAAATCGCAATTCTGAAGCAGTTTCGTCGCGAAAATAGCCCTGCATCCGTCTTAGAAACAATTAGGGAGATCGAGACGTCAATCGAAGAGAGCCCAGCCATAAACCATCATCAATCCACACTCCTTTCACACCCATATCAGATTTACAACCTGATTTCATCCTCCATCCAATTCCACAAGGGTTTCAAATGCTAATTAAGGGAAAATCAAGCAATTGAAGAGACGGAGAAGGAACGTGAGATTGCTCCTATACTAGGGTTTCACTATTCCTATCTATTCCTTTCTATTACTTTGATTATTGTTATGAATTGCTTAGCCATGAGTGTTGCTTGTGACCTCATGGGCTAATTTTATATACAGTTCTAGGGTTTGATGGATTGATTTAATTGATTTGGGGATTTAGACCAAAGATTGGGATTTTATGCAGTTGAGGTTTTGATTTTACTTATTTTATTAAGACATGCTTTTCTGCTTCGTAACGTCTTCATAATATATTCATGACATCCGCTATAATGCTTGGATTATTGTGTTAGCTTGTGTGCATTCATGATTGGTATTGTCTATCTGTTAGGGATTAGAGTAGCTCCGCTATAAGCACTTTAATTTCATGAACTGGTGAATCTAATACTTGATTAGTTTAGTGGAACAATGCAATTAGACAATCAAGTAGGAAGTGAATAGAACCTTGTAGTAATTCCAGAAAATATCTTGTTAGTCGAACTTACCATCCGGAGGTATTGTTGTTCGCTGGATTAGTATCTAGAAATAAGGCTTGGTAATATTTGCGCACCTTAGGATTCAAACCAGATTATACTGTTAGCTTAGAATCAAATCATATTCGGTGGGATAACAGTGATATGTGGTGTATTTTCAGTGAAACTGCATGAATGAACAATCATAAGTTTAATAACACAAATTAATTGGTCTATACCTGATACCTTAGAACTGTTTGTCATCTCTTGATTAGAAACTTGCTTTTATTTTTCCTTGCTTTTAATTAATTCAGTTATTTAATATTTCGTTATTTAGATTAATTCACAACAAAACATTAGAAATTGGTTACTCAATTTTGATTAATTAGTAATTTATAGAATAAATAAATAATTAGCTGTCTTAGCGGGATCGATAATTTAACTTGGGTACTTGCTGCTACAATTGACATCCTTATACTTGAGGATTAAATTATAGTGCATAGAAAAACCCTAACACGGGTACCCAAGCGGGTCGTTCACCATCTCGAATGAGCAAACTACTTCCGCTGTAACATGAAAATACGTCGGCCTCTTTAAGTCTATAAACCTCTGGATACCCACTTGATCAAACATCCAGAAAATGTCATTCCCAATTCTCATTATCCTCATCGCCTCATCATCTTGGTATCGAGTACGAGCTATCTTGTCCAAGACTTCTTCCCACTTTTCTTTAATCTCATCCCAGTTTTGCATTTGAATTTTAAAGTTCTCGGGTAAACGATCTTGTAGCCTCAGCTTCCTTGTCACTGTGTCCACATTCGAAGGCCTGTCATTCCTCTTCTTCGATCTTGCTTCATCCGCCTTACCTTTCCCTTTACTTGATCCTTGTCCCTTTCCTGAAAACAACTACTTCAATACAACCAACAAGACAAGAACACAAGTATATGACTAGCATATCCTATACTCTACTCAAGACTTCAAGCATCCATGCTTAATCAACCCAACTATCATCTCAACATCACTTGCTTAATTAACATGCTCAAAACATCTTCAATCACACTACCTTTAATCTTCAAATCATAAACAACAAGCATGCATCAACCAATTCAAGCTATTCAACAAAAATTTCAACAATTGAACTTCATGAACAACTCCAATTATCAACAATTCAAACCTAACTAACATGCTCATTCATCTAGATGTATCATAACCTTGATCAATCCACATAAAACTCAAGTTCTATCCATAATCAAGCAATCTCAAACCAATAAACATGAATTCATATGAATCAACTCAACAATATCCATTATCACCATGAATTTCAACCAAAATCATCATTAATCAACTTACCCACAACACATTTCTTGCAATAAACTTCAATCCTAAGGTAATTGAGTTGAAAAAAACGTACCTTTAGTCTTGCCCATGGTTAACAATCGACAATTGGCACACAACACTCAAAATGCGCGACCGAAGCCCTAATTCGCGACGAAAATCACCCAAATCCGCGCCTAATTCAAGAATTAAGAGTGTAATGTTGTGTAATCGGTGCAAAATCTAGTGTAATTGACGAATTTGTGTAAGGGTGTTAAGGTTCGGGGAGGGTTCGAGATTTGGTGAACAAAAAGAATGATCGAACCCTTAAAAAAAATAACATAAAACGCGTACCTGACTGGGTTCGACCTCAGGTTCGACCTGCGGAACAGGTCGAACCTCGAGCGACGAGGTCGAACCTACCTTCTGGAAAAACTTACCTTTTGGGTTCGACCTAGGTTCGACCTTCTGAACAGGTCGAACCATGATTGTCGTGGTCGAACCTATCACCTGAAAAATAGAGTGCTTTGAACGGACTGGTTCGACCTCAGGTTCGACCTTCTAAACAGGTCGAACCATAACGGCTCAGGTCGAACCACCATACTGTAAATTTTAAGTCACCGGGTTCGACCTTGGTTCGACTTGTTAGACAGATCAAACCAAGAATGATCAGGTCGAACCACCTCCCTGGATGATTTTCTGCGTCGGTTCGACTTCCTCTGCTCGGTTCGACCTCCTGGCACTAGTCGAACCTACCCTGGCTTTGGTCGAACCACCCTTCAAAGCTTCCCAACTGAGTGTTCTTCAATCCCTACACACTTCAAACTTCAATACGAATCATTAGGTACCAACTAGAGCACAACTTCATCAAAAATTGTTCCACAATATATCATTCATAAGTAACTCCGTAAAAGGAAACACAACCAAAACCCACTAAATATTAGGCAAGTTGTAAAAAATTGTCACATCAAAATCGATTAAAATTTTAAATATGGCGCAAAAACCAACTCCCCTAACAAACATCACAAAGAAAAGATTATACTATCGGTGCTTATTGAGGAAGTACATCACACCCCCCCCCCCAAAACTTAGTAGAAACCATAGGTGAAACTAAGTTTGCAAAGAGATGTAATTGCCGATAAGTAAGCACTTCAAATATAAAAATTTCTTACTCACACGAAAGAAATAAAAAAATAAAACGGGAGGGAAAGCCCCCAACAAGCGCTCAAATTTAACGTCGGAGAGTCACGACGGTACCAAATCAGATCAAGGTATCCACAAAGATGACACAAACATCATCCAGCGAATTGTAATGCTTCAAGCGATATCCATTCACCGCAAAAACATCTCCATCATTGTCAATGAGCTCAAAACTCCCCCTCCTAAGACTCGATGAATCATGAACTGTCCCGTCCGCTTAGACTTCAACTTGCCTGCAAAAAGCTTTAAACGACAGTTAAAAAGTAATACCTCATCTCCTTGCTTGAACTCCTTGTACGAGATCTTCGAATCATGCCACCTCTTATTCCTTTTCTTATAGATCTCTAAATTATTGTACGCACGACTCCGAAACTCATCCAAAAGATTGATGTGAGTAATCCTCAACTCCTTCACATCCTTGAGAGTCAAGTTCAAGCTTCGCAAAGCCCAAAACGCTTTGTGTTGAATCTCTACAGGTAAGTGGCACGACTTCCCATAGACAATCTGATATGGTGACATATCTAACACCGTCTTGTACGCGGTCCGAAACCCCCACACGACATCATCGAGCTTCAAAGCCCAATCCTTTCTATTGGTTCCGACCACCTTCTCCAAAATCTGTTTGACTTGATGGTTAGAGACCTCCGCTTGCCCATTCTCTTGAGGATGATAGGGTGTAGTAACCCTATGCTTAACACCATACCCTTTAAGCACCTTCTCAAGAAATTTATTTACGAAATGCGTATCTCCATCACTAACAAGTGCTCTAGGGACTCCAAAACGGGCAAAGATATGCTTCTTCAAGAAAGATATAATAGTTTTCGAATCATTTAAGTGAGTAGGAATCGCTTCCACCCACTTAGAAACATAATCCACCGCAAGTATAATATAGAGAAATCCATTAGATGGGGGAAAAGGCCCCATAAAATCGATACACCACACGTCAAAAATCTCGACCACTATGCTTGGCTGAAGCGGCATCTCGTCTCTCCTACCGATGTTCCCCATGCGTTGACACCTATCGCAAGACGCCACATAGGTCTTACAATCCTTGAACAAGGTAGGCCAATAAAGAGCGGACTGAAGTACCTTGGCTGCTGTCTTTTGAGCGCTGAAGTGCCCCCCGTTAGGTTGTGCATGACAAAACTCGAGAACACTCTCCATCTCCATCTCGGGCACACACCTACGGATGATAGAATCCGTGCAAATTTTGTACACAAACGGATCATACCATATGAAGGTCTCAACATCCCTTTTGAATTTAGCAAGTTGATATCGGTTGAGATCCCTTGGAATTTCTCCCACAGCAATATAATTAACATAATCCTCATACCATGAATCAACTCCCTGCGCAGCAACCACACACGCTCGCTCAGCCCCTTCAACAAACACGGCCATGATCTTTTCATCCGGAAACATTTTCTCAATATACTCGAAAGAATTATCACAATGTTCCCTAGTCTCCAACCTCAAAAGATGATCCGCTAACACATTATCAGAACCTTTCTTATCCCGGATTTCCATGTTAAACTCTTGAAGTAAAAGAATCCACCTTATTATCCTAGGCTTCGTCTCCTTCTTTTCCATCAAGTACCGAATCGCAGAATGATCCGTGTACACAATAGTCTTCATGGCAACCAAATACTGACGAAACTTGTTGAATCCGTACACAACCGCCAAAAACTCTTTTTAGTCACCGTGTAATTCTTTTGTGCCACATCGAAAGTCTTACTTGCGTAGTAAATGGCGCAAAACTTCTTTTCCTTCAGCAATCCAAGCACCACTCCGAGTGCTACCTCACTTGCATCACACATTAGTGCAAACGGTTGAGTCCAATCCAGTGTGATCAAGATAGGTGCAGAAATAAGCGCCTCCTTCAAAACTTGAAAAGTTGTTGAACAATAAACATCAAACACAAAAGGAACATCCTTTTCAAGTAAACGAGATAAGGGCTTAGAGTATTTTGAGAAGTCTTTTATAAATCTCCTGTAAAAATCGGCGTGTCCAAGGAAGGACCGCACTCCTCTTTCATTGGTCGGTGGTGGAAGCTTCTCAATCGCCACCACTTTAGCACGATCTACCTACAACCCCTTAGCTGAGACATGATGCCCAAGAACAATCCCATCCTTCACCATGAAGTGGCACTTCTCCCAATTCAAGACAAGATTAGTCACTTGGCATCTCTTCAAAACAGTAGCTAGGTTAGACAAACAAATATCAAAGGAGGAACTAAAATATAGAAAAATCATCCATGAAGACCTCCATGATCTTCTCTATCAACCCATCGAATATTGCCATCATGCATCTCTGAAAAGTAGCAGACGCATTACATAACCCAAATGACATTTTCCAAAAAGCAAAGATCCCGTAGGGGCAAGTAAAAGTGGTATTTTCTTGATCCTCGGGGGTAATAATAATTTGGTTGTACCCCGAGTATCCATCCAAGAAATAATAAAACTCATACCCTGCAAGACGATCTAACATTTGATCCATGAAAGAAAGAGGAAAATGATCCTTACACGTGTTTTCATTCAACTTCCTATAATCTACACATGTACGCCATCCCTAGGAATCCTTGTGGCTATCGCTTCTCCATCCTCAGCTTTTACTACAGTCATACCCCCCTTTTTAGCAACTACATGCAATGGACTCACATGAGGACTATCACTAATAGGATATATGATTTCGGCATCCAACCACGTAAGGATTTGCTTCCTAATTACCTCTTGAATCGCGGGATTAACCCTCCGCTGATTCTGAACATTGCCTTTGCCTCGTCTAACAATCTTATCCTATGCATACAATACGAAGGACTAATTCCTTTCAAATCCTCAAGAGACCAACCAATCGCAGATTTATACTTCCTAAGAACGTTCAATAACTCCTGAAGTTGATCATCATCAAGAGAAGAAGATTCAATTACCGGATATTTTTCATTGTCGCCAAGAAAGGCGTACTTCAAGTGTTCCGGCATAAGTTTCAACTCCTCTTTCCTCACTTTCATCGGAGGGCTTTCGTTATCCAAAGGCAAGTACTTCCTAGTCCACTTGACTTCTTCCACCTTAGTTCTTCCCGATTCAAACCTGACATCACCCAAAGCAAGTAAGTTTTCAAGAAAGTCAATACATACCTCGTTGGAGAGTCCGTCAAGCTCCGTAGTAGGATAAGTAAGAGATTCCATCAAACATGTCTCAAGAGGATCCTTTGACAGGATCAGAGACATGTCCTCCTTCACAATCTCCTCTACCACGTCAATACTATGACACTGCGACTCCATGGGCATCTTCATTGCTTTGTCTAAGTTGAAAAGAACTTCTTCTTTGTCTATCCACAATCTAAGCTCTCCTTTCTGAACATCAATCATAGCTCCAGCAGTAGCAAGGAAAGGTCTCCCCAAGATTAAAGGGATATTATCCTTGTCTTCTTCCATCTCTAGCACAAGGAAGTCCACAGGAAAGACTAGCTTCTCCACTTTGACGAGAACGTCTTCAATTATACCTTTTGGAAACATCATCGACATGTCCGCCAATTGGAGAACCACTATTGTAGGGTCAACTCCCCCAAACCAAGCCTCTGAAAGATGGACAAAGGCATCAAATTTATGCTTGCCCCTAGATCGCACAAAGCTCACAGTGCCGGCCCCTTTCCGATTTCACATAGAATAGTGAAGCTCCCCGGATCCTTCATCTTTTACGGCAGCTTTCTTCGGATGATTGAGCTGCAATTCTCAGATAAATTCACCATTTTAATTCCGGTTAAGTTCTGCTTCTTCAACAATATGTCCTTTAGAAATCGGGCATAGTACGACATCTCCATGATTGCCTCTGAGAAAGGAATGTTCAAGCATATTTTGTTCATTATCTCTGAAAACTTCTTGAATTTCTCTTCCAATCCCTTCTTCACAAGCTTGTAAGGAAACGGCTGAGATATCTTTGTTTTGGGAATCCCCCATTAATCATGATCAACCTTCTCCGCTTTCTCCTTTTCGGCTCTCAAACGCTTGGCTCTCTCCCACTTTTTCTCAGCTATTATCTCTGTACTTTGCTCATTCCGAACCACTGGAGTAGCATCAACATCATCGAGAGTGTTCGGAGTAGCAACAGGCAAGTGGGGTTCGACCAGGGTTCGACATGTGGAACAGGTCAAACCATGTACGTACTGGTCGAACCTACCTTTTGGACAGCGACTCTCTTTTTGAATTTGAGGTTTGACCTGGGTTCGACCTGTGAAATAGGTCGAACCATGGGTACCGAGGTCTAACCGGCCTACTGTACTTTTTCCGCCATCCTGTTCGACCAAGGTTTGACCTGTTTGATAGGTCGAACCATGACCGTCGTGGTCGAACCATTGCTGTGACAAAACAGAGTGCTCCAAGTTGTCGGGTTCAACCATGGTTCGACCTGTTGGATAGGTCGAACCAAGATTGGTTTGGTCGAACCAGTGTTCTGGAAAAATAGAGTGCTCCGAGTTGTTAGGTTCGACCATGGTTCGACCTGTGGGACAAGTCGAACCATCTGTAGTTTGGTCGAACCGATGCTGCAATCTCTCCTGATCGTGTCCAGTGTGTTGGTTCGACCTCCCCTGTATTGTTTGACCTTCAATGTTGGTCGAACCATGTTCGAACCTCGCCCTAGACATGTCCAAATTTGATTCTGGCCTCATAGGTCCCTCGTACTGCGTTCCCGACCTTAATGTGATGGCGTTGCAGGACCTTGGATTCTCAATACTTTGAGACAGGAACTTCCCCTTCTCAAGAGTTTGAGTAAGCTTGTTAACACTTCTTGCCATCTCCCCCATCAATAACGTAAGGTCCTTCACTTGCTTAGATATAACCTCATGATTTTCATCAATTTTCTTTTCAAGTTTGGCCTCAAGGCGATTAACTCTTTCATCATTCTTAGCCATATACCTGTTCACAGTATCCTCAAGACCCGGTTTCCCTTCTTCCACGTTAGCACCCGGTTCAACATCCATCGGAGGTTGAATCGCATTATTCGGATTGCTCCATGAGAACTCCGGCCTCCTAGGCTGTTGATAACTACCAGGGGGACCACGATTATTAAAGTTTCCTCGATAGTTCCCTTGGTAATTCCAGTTTCCTTGATCTAGATACCTAGTCCCTTGAATACTTTGACACATGGCATAGTGTGCCTCTTCCAACTCCTCTTGGATTGGTCCCTCATTCTTTAACTCCTGCTGCATGATTGGTACGCACTGAGATAATTCGCTGATTTGCTTCTGTTGGGATTCAAGTAGCTTGTTAATATTGGACAAGCTAGAGACGATCTCATCTTCTCTACTTGTTTTAACCATTGCTTGTTCAACCTTAGCAACCTTACCAAGGACGTAAGTACCTCTGACTCTATCAGTTGGCCAATCCCTCGAATTCATCTAAATATTTTCAAAAAACTTTTCGGCCTCTACGGATGACTATTTAAGCAATGCTCCATTTGAGAAAGCATCCAATAACACTCGTGAATCACAGTCCAATCCATTGTAGAATATATTGATATATTGAGCTTTAGATAGACCATGTTGAGGACACTTCCTAAGCATGTCCTTGAATCTATCCCATGCTTCATGAAATTTTTCTCCTCCACCCATAGCGAATTGGTTAATGTCTTGCTTCATCTTAAACGCCTTTGAAGGTGGCATGTACCTCTCCAAGAACCTTAACTTCAGTTGCTCCCAAGTGGTGCACTCAGCTGCGTTGATAGTGTCATACCAATCTCTCGCCTTTTCAGTAAGCGAGAATTTGAACAAAAGGATCTTCCTTACATCTTCATGTTCTCCTGCGTCTTTTTGAGTACTTGCATAGCCCAAGAACTTGTTCAGATGCTGCTGCGGATCCTCGAAAGACCCTCCTGAAAAGGAGTTCCTTTCTGTCATGCTAATAAGAACAGGATGAAGATCGAAAGCTGAATTAGTTCCCCTTGCTCCTAGAAGCCCAAAATTTTCAGCCCCATTCTTTCTGAAAACCTCTCGGATGGCTAGATTATCCGGATTTGCTACCATGTTGACTGTCCTTACTCCCGAATTAACTTCAGTTGTAGCTTCAATCGTCTGCGAATTCTGCTTGTCAACTTCAACTCCAAAATTCAGAGCTTCAGTTGGATCTATAGTCTTTGCCTTGCTCTTCTTCTTCTTCTTCTTCTTCTTCTTTCTTGACGATGCTCCGATTTCAGGATTGTAGGGTTCAAGTTCACCTTTCTTTGATCTCGTGAGCATGCACCTAAAAAGGACTAGAATTAAAACAAGAAAAATAGCCTTAATAAACTAGAAATAACAAAAAGATATTTTAAATCGTCCCCGGCAACGGCGCCGAAAACTTGATGGGCGTTTTCTCAACACACAATTAATCCCCAAGTATGATGGATATCAATTGTAGTTTTGAAGGTGACCAAGTTAAATATCGAACCCACAGGACGGATAAATATCACTTTAGTTATTTTCTAGCAATTATGACTATGTTGAGAATTGTAATTGAGGTTTGTAGACTAAGTAATAACTAAAATAGCAAATAGGTAACAAGAACAAGAAAATAGTAGTTGTGATCAAATAAGATAATAGGTAGTTCGTCAAGCCATCCAGTTTTATTCGTTAATTCATACTTTCGTGTGTCGATGTCTGACTCTACCTTGTGGTTTATGGACGCATCGCTAGACCATACTAATCTATTCTATAGACACAAATAGATAAGCTTTTGACACGTGTAAATATCCTCAGAGCAAGATGTATACTTTACCTCCCTTTCTAGGTACTATCATAATTAATTATTTCCCGTGCACTTAGTACTCTAACCCGATTTGATCTCCCTTTTTAGGTACTATAAAGTTATACACTTAATCCTACTTGTTAAGCCGAATTCAATTCAATTAACAAACATTCATATAAGACGGTTCTAATAAAATCTCGGAATCCCTTCACTTAGGATTATAACAATAAACCCTGCTCATTAGTGAACGCACTCAACCAATAACCATGTTATGCATTCAGACTCTACACAACGATTATTGATGCACAAAACAACTATGATTATGGATTAAAAACGTGCAATCTTATATAAAATAAATCACAAGTAGTGTTGTACGGAGTATACACACGAAATACAAATTAACTCATGAAACCTTCATAACCCTAGAACTACCGAAGTGGCTCTAGCCCATGATTGATCTAAGAACAACCATGGCTAGTTGGACCAATCTTACTTGAAACTCCAGCTGAACCTCTGTCTCAGTTCTCCTACTCTCCTCTTGTAATGTGTTGTTGACGACGATCCATATCTTTTCTCGTTCTCTTCGTGTTCTCCTCTTTTGTCTGCATGAGCCTCCTTTTATACTTGTAATCACGTTTCTAGGGCTTGGAATGTGCTTTTCAAGTGATCCCACGTGTTTTGGCCTTGAAAATCCGGATAAGGTAAGTTTCTGTATTTTGGTTCGACCTTGTCAAACAGGTCGAACCACCGGCCACAGGTCGAACCACAAGTCGAACCCCGCTACTGGACACATTCTGCACTTGGTTAGACCACTTTGGTCGAACCCCTGCCTCTTTGGTCGAACCCAAGGTCGAACCTCACCACTAGACAATTTTCGCTCTTGGTTCGACCAACTATCAAGTCGAAACCCAACATCGTGGTCGAACCCATCTTCTCGCGAATTAGTTCGACCATGGTTTGACCTGATGAACAGGTCGAACCCCTTGAGTCGTGGTCGAACCTTCCTTCTGCAAACTTTTCAATACTGGTTCAACCTGTAGGAGAAGTCGAACCCTCTTCCATCAGGTCGAACCCTACTCTTTCCTTGGCAGTTCGCGTGGTCTCAACTTTGTCTCTTTGATTCTTGGCACTTCCACTCCATTTTTGCTATGAAAATCACTTAAATAGCTCCACTAATAACTGATTCATGCTAATTCACAATATATATAGGTTTTCCACCTATTTCCACCTCAAAACTCTCCAAAACTAGCACAAAACATGATGTCAAACTTGTGAATTTACACACTCATCACTCACGACAAGTGGTGGTTGAACCCTCAACGCGCTTTGTCATGCACCACCGTGTCGGGACGTACGATCAGACCCAATGGCACTTACGAGCACGTCGCCTTCGATCGCGACCCTAGGTCAGGCGGGATCACCCGCTGAGTTTATGCATATCAATAAGTGGAGGAAAAAAAACTTACAAGGATTCCCCTAGTAACGGCGAGCGAACCGAGAATAGCCCAACTTGAAAATCGGGCGGCCACGCCATTCTAATTGTAGTCTGGAGAAGCGTCCTCAGCGGTGGACTGAGGTCGAGTCCCCTGGAATGGGATGCCATAGAGGGTGAGAGCCCCATTGCTCCCAGACCCTATCGCACCACAAGGCGCTGTCGGCGAGTTGGGTTGTTTGGGAATGCAGCCCCAATCGGGTGGTAAATTCTGTCAAAGGCTAAATATGGGGAGAGACCGATAGCGAACAAGTACCGCGAGGGAAAGATGAAAAGGACTTTGAAAAG
>CM042955.1:40597587-40625087 GCA_023678885.1 Pogostemon cablin
ATAATCCAATTTTACTCATTAATCTCCCTTCCATGTGTCAATGTCCGACTCTGCCTTGTGGAATATGGACGCATCACTAAGCCATGAAAATCTACTCTATAGACACAAGTAAATATGCGTGTAACACGTGTGAATAACCTCGGAGCAAGAGATATAATTTCACCCCCCTTTCTAGGTACTATCAGTATCAATTATTTCCCCCTAGGATTGGTACTCTAACCCGATATGATCTCCTTTTATAGGTACTATAAAGTTATCCTCTTTATCCTACTTAATAATCCGAATTCAATTCAATTAATTAGTATTCATATATGATAGTTCTAATGAAGCTTCGGAGTCCCCTCACTTAGAATCATAACATGGAATCCTGTTCAGTGGTGAACGCACTCAATCTACAACCAAGATATATATTCAGACTCTATATACCAATTGAAGATGCACAAAACGACCGTGAATATGGATTAAGAAAGCACAATCATATATAAAATAAATCCACAAGTAGTGTTGTACGGAGTTTACACATAGAAGATCAATTAATTCATAAAACCATCAAAACTCCTAGATCTACCAAAAAGGCTCTAACCCATGATGTTTCGAAGAACAATCATGGGTGTTGGATAGATCTTACCCGGATGTCCGGAAAATACAAGATAAATTAGGAAACGAATAAACCCTTGATATGGCATCTTCATGCCCTTCTCCATCTTGAATCCTCCTCTTGGTTCTCCTCTTGATTCCACAAACGAATCTTCAAAGTGATGGATGGATGGAGGAAAGGAAGTGGATGATGGATGGGGGGTGATCCCCCCTTGTGGGGTGTTGTATGGTTGTGGCCTCTCTTCTCCTCTCTTGTATTGTGTTCTCTATTATTGGACGACTTTCTTGACTGCATGAGCCTCCTTTTATACTTGTAATCACGTCTCTAGGGCTTGGAATGGGCTTTTCAAGTGATCACACGCATTTAGGCCTCGAAAATATGGATTTGGTAAGTTCCCGAAGCGCGGTTCGACCTCCCAAACAGGTCGAACAAACCCCTACAGGTCGAACAAAACATGTCGTGGTTGAACCAGCATTTTTCCGTTGGGTTCGACCTCGGTTCGACCTCAAGTAGGTCGAACCGATTTGCGCAGTCTCTCCGTTTCGTGTATAACTTTCACATCCAACCTCCGAATTGAGTGATTTTTGCGCTCACGTGATTCTCTCTTCTTTGGCTTTCTTGAAATATAAATATGTTACCAAAACTCTAAGAATTGAATCTGTAACAAGCCATGAAAAGTAGCACATCAGTTCTGTTCGGCACAGCTCGCGCGGCGTCACCTCTTTGCTCATAACTTCCTCGTTCGGCCTTTGAATGGGATGTTCTTTACGCTAAAACGACCCTCTCTTCAGTGGCTTTCCAACCATATATCACACTTCCCGTTCAGAGCTCCACATCAACACAGAATAATTATGAAAGTTGGACGTGCGTTTTCAGTATTCTTGCACAAATTGCACATTTTCTCCAACTTTGCACTTTTGATCCTTTTTCCACCTAAAATACAACAAAACACCTCAAGTGCACCTTTTTCTCACATATAATGAATATAAGACCATTGTGCTAATATAAGACTACAATATCAAACAAAAAGGTGTTAAATTAGATATTAAAACACGCTTATTTTCACTCTCATCAAACCCCCAAACTTACCCGTTGCTCGTCCCGAGGCAACAAAATAAAGATAAAGAGAAAGAGTAAGAAAATTAGCGGGGAAACAAGGACTATAACCAATACCCCATTTAAAATACAATTGTCATCAACTTAGGTCATGCAACTCTTATCACGTGTAATAATCAATTCAAAGCATACAAGTTAAGACAATCACCACCAGTTCAAATGCTCCGTTGTCATGTTCTCACGGGAAGTATATATCACTCGTACTCAAGTGTAAAATATGTACACTTATGGGTTAAAGTGTTTACGCTCAAATTCAATTCAAGTGCATGCGTAACCATAAGCTTGCCAAACGTCTCAAACTTTCTACCACTAAAATTATGATTCGACAATGGGATCAAAAAGGACTTTTCTTTTGGATGTAATGTTGGCTCTTTGGTAAGGGTAGGAAATATATGGATAAAGTAACTCAATTAGTAGAGAATTAAAATCAGAGATCTTTTGTACTGCAGATTTTTACACTTCAAGGCTATCCAGCTTCATGCTCTTCTAATTTTCTTTTCTCTCCTTTCCTTCAAGCTCAACATACTTGTTCTTTTCTTCAAGCACATCCTTTTTTTCCTGAGGTACCAGTTTCGGGCACTACCTCTAACATCTTGGGGTACTAGTTTCGGGCACTACCCCTAAGCAACTTATTTTTAAGCTCATATTTTTCAGCTCATAATCACTTGTACAGCTCCAAATATTTTATTCCTTCCAAACTCCATGAAAATCAATTCACACACTTTGACAACATTTAATTCTCCACTAAATATTGGAATTTAAGGCTCAAATATGATATCAAAGTGGCTATCTTCGTAGGTTGCCAAAGAAATAAGGTTTTTAGGCTCAACGGGGCTAACTACAGATATAAAATTATTTGGTAGGAAATTATTTGGCTAAGTGACTCATAATTTCAAGGATGGCCTTAGATCATTTCCCATTATCTAACATAACATGTAGTCTCAAGTAAGACAAGAGGCAAGTTCTAGAATACACACACAAAAACGATACTCACCAGAAAAGAAATATCATGTGATTATATATCATGATAAACAAGGCTCAAAATCTCACATGGGTATTTAACAAGTAAGAGAGCATCTTTCATGGTAAGCAATATCTCACAAGTACACATAGAACTTCATATCACAATATAACTCAAGTACACTTCCTTCATCAATTTCAAAGGCATATGAATTTCAAAGACAATTTTAAACATATAAGCTCACATGGATCACCACCAAAAACTCAATCCTTCCACTCCATGAATTAAAAGCACATATAAAAATTAGAAAAAGGAAACGACGGCACCTGATTTTTCTTCAACGTACGCATGAGCTCCTCGAGTCAAAACCTCAATGTAGAACTCGTCTTGCCACCTAGTTACCCTTTTCTATCATCAAAGCTCAAACAAACTCATCATCACAGGATTCATCAATAATAAAATAGGAGAACTCTAAGAAAGAATTAATTGACTATGTAATCGACTCCACACACTAGAAATACCACTGAACACTAGGCAAATTGCAAAAAATCAACACATCAAAACCGATTAAAGTTTCAATATACCGCAAAAAATCAAATCCCCTAGCAAACATTACAAAGAAAAGATTATATTCTTAGTGCTTTAATGAGGTAATAACATCACACCCCCCCAAACTTAGTAAAAACGTAAGTTGAAACTAAGTTTGAAAAGAGATGTAATTTTCGAATAATAAGCACGCCAAATATAAAAATTTCTTACTTACACAAAATAAATAAAGCAATAAAACAGGAGGGAAAGCCCCCAACAGGCGCTCACGTTTAACGTCGGAGAGTCACGACGGATTACCACTTTGAACTACTGGATCACAGGACGGTCTTGTCGCATCCTCACCTTCAAGTACTTTCTTTCTCTCTTCTTGTCTACACTCAACACCTCACCTTTCTTGGTCACAAAAATATGATCATTGAAATTTCCTTGCTCCCATGGCTGTCTAGACTCCTCCTTGTCAACCTTCCACTTAAATTCAGAATCACCTATCTTAGAAAAATCAAGATTAAACAAGTTAGAAACCATATCAATACTCTTGCACGATTGAGTCTCCATGGGCATCTTCATTGCATGATCAAGAGAGAAAATCACATCTTCATTATCCATCTGCAATCTAAGCTTTCCTTCCTTAAAATCTATCATAGCTCCAGCTGTGGCAAGGAACGATCGTCCCAAAATAAGGGGAATGTCACCCTTATCATCTTCCATCTCAAGTACAAGAAAATCCACAGGAAAACTAACTTATCCACTCTCACTAAAACATCTTCAATTAAACCCTTCGGACAAGTCATGGATCTATCCGCCAATTGAAGAGAAATATTCGTGGGTTTAAGATCCCCCAAACCAAGCCTTTTAAATATGGACAAAGGCATCAAGTTAACGCTTGCCCCCAAATCACACAAGGCTTTATGTGCCGACCCTTTTCCAATGTCACAAAGAATGGTGAAGCTTCCCGGAACCTTTAACTTTGCAGGCAGCTTCCTTTGAGGGATCGAGCTACAATTCTCTGATAGGTTCACTGTCTCCACTCCGTTCAAGCTTCTCTTCTTTGATATAATATTCTTGAGGAATCGGGCATAGTATGGCATCTCCATGATTGCATCAGAGAAAGGAATGTTCAAGCTTACTTTGCTCATGACATCGTGAAACCTCTTGAACTTTTCTTCCAATCCCTTCTCGGCCAATCTCGAAGGAAACGGAGGAGGTATCTTGGTCTTTGGTCTTCCCCATTCATCACGTTCAACCTCCTTCGCTTTATCCTTCTTGGCTCTTAATCTCTTTGCTTCTTCCCACTTCTTCTCCATTGTAAGCTTAGTATTCTGCTCATGTAATGGTACTGGAGTAGCATCAACATCATGCGGAGCATTCGGCATAGAAACGGGCAACTTCTGGATGGGTTCGACCAGGGTTCGACCTGTGGAACAGGTCGAACCAGGCACGTACTGGTCGAACCTACCTTCTGGACAATGGCTCTTTTTTTGAATTTGAGGTTCGACCTGTTTGAGAGGTCGAACCAAGTACGTAATGGTCGAACCTATCTCCTGGAAGACTGCTCTCTTTCTGCTCTTGAGGTTCAACTAGGGTTCGACCAGTGTTAGAGGTCGAACCACTGCCCCCTAGGTCGAACTGCCTCACTGTATAGTTTATATCCTCCGGTTCGACCTGGGTTTGACCTGTTTGGTAGGTCGAACCATGTCCATCGTGGTTGAACCGTTCCTGTAACAAAACAGGGTGTTCCAGGTTATGTGGTTCGACGTGGGTTCGACCTGCTACCCAGGTCGAACCACCTTGCTTTGATCGAACCGATGCTGCAATGCTTCCTGATCATGTCCAGGGCTCTGGTTCGATTTCCCCTGTGTGGTTCAACCTTATGTGTTGGTCGAATTATGGTCGAATTGTGGCCTGGACATGTCCATCTTTGATTCCGGCTTCATCGGTCCTTCGTACTGCATTCCAGACCTCAACGTGATGACATTATTCTCCAATGTTTGTGTCAAGTGATTCACGTTCGCGGTCATCTGCCCCATCATCAAGGTAAGCTCCTTCAACTGCTTAGATAAATCTGCACGATCAACATTTATGGTATCCTCAAGACGATCAATCTTTGCATCATTCTCAGCCATGTATCGATTGAAGGTATCTTCAACACTCTTCACTTCGTGCTGCTGTATACTAGGCCCCCTTAGTATCAACTCTGTAATCTGTTTCTGCTGGGACTTTAGTAGCTTGTTGATATGAGCTAGACTAGAGACGATCTCATCATCCTTATTCGGCTTTACCACCTGATGTTCAATCTGCGCTACCTTGCCAAGTACATATGATCCTCCATCTTTCTCTATAGGCCAGTCACGTGAAATCATAGAGATGTCTTCAAACAACTTTTCTGCTTCAAGTGCTGTCTTTGATAACAGCGCTCCTCCTAATGATGCATCAATAAAAACACGCGACTCACAATCCAATCCATAGTAGAAGATGCTTATGTGTTCAGCCTTCGGCATTCCATGTTGTGGACACCTCCTGAGCATGTCTTTAAACCTGTCCCACGCCTCATAAAATTTCTCATCCTGATTCATAACAAATCGAGTGATCTCTTGCTTCATTCTTGAGATCCTTGAGGGTGGCATGTATCTCTCCAAGAACTTCTGCTGTAGTTGGTCCCATGTAGTGCAATCTGTGGCATTAAGAGTTTCATACTAAGCTTCCGCCTTATCAATCAAAGAGAACTTGAATAGGGCGATCCGCCTAGCATTATCATTAGCTCCAGCTCCTTTTTGAGTATTTGCATAACCAAGAAATCTTCTGAGATGTTGATATGGATCTTCAAAACAACCTCCAGAAAAGAGATTCTTCTCTACCATGTTAATAAGAGCGGGATGTATCTCAAAATCATCATCTTCCCCCCTTGCTCCTATCAACCCCATGTTGACATTTCCAAAGTTCGTGAAAATTTCACGTATGGCAACATTATCCAGATTCTGCCTTGCTCCGGCCATGTTTAGCTCAATGTGTTATTTGTTCCTTTCCTTTCCCTCCTTTTTCAAGCAAACAAGTAACTCGGAAAAATTCAAGGTTAGATAGAAATAAATAATCACAAATAAAAGAAAAAAAATATCTTAATCAAACTAGAAATAATAAAATTAATAATTACAGCCGTCCCCGGCAACGACGCCAAGAACTTGATGAGCATTTTCTCAACACACAATTAATCTCCAAGTATGAAGGATATCAATTGTAGTTTCGAAAGGTGACCAAGTGAATATCGAACCCAAGGGACGGCGTATTATCAATTAAATTATTATCTAAATTAATTAAGACAAAGCAATAAGAGTTTGATGTTTGATTATAACTAAAATACTAAATTAAATAACAAATAAAATAAACTATCACTCGAAGAATACGTAGGTGGATCAAGTAGGAGAATAGGTAGCTCTAGGATAATCCAGTTTTACTCATTAATCTCCTTTCCATGTGTCAATGTCTGACTCTGCCTTGTGGAATATGGACGCATCACTAAGCCATGCAAATCTACTCTATAGACACAAGTAAATATGCGTGTAACACGTGTGAATAACCTCGGAGCAAGAGATATAATTTCACCCCCCTTTCTAGGTACTATCAGTATCAATTATTTCCCCCTAGGATTGCTACTCTAACCCGATATGATCTCCCTTTATAGGTACTATAAAGTTATCCTCTTTATCCTACTTAATAATCCGAATTCAATTCAATTAATTAGTATTCATATATGATAGTTCTAATGAAGCTTCGGAGTCCCCTCACTTAGAATCATAACATGGAATCCTGTTCAGCAGTGAACGCACTCAATCTACAACCAAGATTATATTCAGACTCTATATACCAATTGAAGATGCACAAAATGACCGTGAATATGGATTAAGAAAGCACAATCATATATAAAATAAATCCACAAGTAGTGTTGTACGGAGTTTCCACATAGAAGATCAATTAATTCATAAAACCATCAAAACTCCTAGATCTACCAAAAAGGCTCTAGCCCATGATGTTTCGAAGAACAATCATGGGTATTGGATAGATCTTACCCGGATGTCCAGAAAATACAAGATAAATTAGGAAATGAATAAACCCTTGATATGGCGTCTTCATGCCCTTCTCCATCTTGAATCCTCCTCTTGGTTCTCCTCTTGATTCCACAAACGAATCTTCAAAGTGATGGATGGATAGAGGAAAGGAAGTGGATGATGGATGGGGGGTGATCCCCCCTTGTGGGGTGTTGTATGGTTGTGGCCTCTCTTCTCCTCTCTTGTATTATGTTCTCTATTATTGGACGACTTTCTTGACTGCATGAGCCTCCTTTTATACTTGTAATCACGTCTCTAGGGCTTGGAATGGGCTTTTCAAGTGATCACAAGCGTTTAGGCCTCGAAAATTTGGATTTGGTAAGTTCCCGAAGCGCGGTTCGACCTCCCAAATAGGTCGAACAAACCCCTACTGGTCGAACAAAACATTTCGTGGTCGAACCAGCATTTTTCCGTTGGGTTCGACCTCGGTTCGACCTCAATCTGGTCGAACCGATTTGCGCAGTCTCTCCGTTTCGCGTATAACTTTCACATCCAACCTCTGAATTGAGTGATTTTTGCGCTCACGCGATCCTCTCTTCCTTGGCTTTCTAGAAATATAAATATTTCACCAAAACTCCAAGAATTGGATCTGTAACAAGCTATGGAAAGTAGCACATCAGTTCTATTCGGCACAGCTCGTGCGGCATCACCACTTTGCTCATAACTTCCTCGTTCGGCCTTCGAATGGGATGTTCTTTACGCCAAAACGACCCTCTCTTCAGTGGCTTTCCAACAATATATCACACTTCCCGTTCAGAGCTCCACATCAACACAGAATAATTATGAAAGTTGGACGTGCGTTTTCAGCATTCTTGCACAAATTGCACATTTTCTCCAACTTTGCACTTTTGATCCTTTTTCCACCTAAAACACAACAAAACACCTCAAGTGCACCTTTTCTTACATATAATGAATATAAGACTATTGTGCTAATATAAGACTACAATATCAATCAAAAAGGTGTTAAATTGGATATTAAAACACGCTTATTTTCACTCTCATCACAACCCAACGGGGCTCGGCACGGGCAATCCTAGGCAACCACCATGGGCAACCGTGGGCAGCCATGGGCAACCCGACGAGGTTCTTTCTAGGCAACCCCCGGCATGAGCAATCCGATGCAACGGGCGTGGACAATCCTAGGCAACCCCCGGCAATACTAGGCAACGGGCATGCGCGGGGAAACTACTAAAAATGAATTCAAATCTCAAAAGTGAAATCCGACTCAAAAAATGAATTTCTTGCTCGATTTTGATGGGTTGTGCAATCTCAACCGACCTCCATCCATCGATATGTGGACACGATCGATGTCGCCCGCATATTAAATGTGCTGAAATAAAAAAAATTATAAAAATAAATTGGAATCTCAAAACTGAATTCTGACTTTAAAAACGAACAGACGTCCAGATCGATGGGAACCAAAACTTACCTCCCTGGGAATTTCAATATCTACTGCTGTCACCTGAGTTTCGCCTCTGAACGATATGTTAATTATTCAAAAATGAGAGGCCGAAACCAGAGTCACAAGTACATATAATTACAACTCCACAGCGGAGCAACCAAGGAAAATACGCCTATCTAGATAACAAGTACTCGTATCTAATTACATGCATAAGAATGGAATTAATCAAGCTGTTCAGAGAAGGTCGGGCACCCTTGAAGAGCGCTTCATTCTGAGCCTTCCATATGAGGAAGATGCTTCCATAGAGAGCGAGCGTCCACCTCCTCCTATCACGAACATGCACTCGTCGGTCCTTGCTGAGCCACTTGAAGTCGGCCTTCAACGTGGTAACCTGTCTCCTCCACTCCACTTCATGCCTAACCCGGTTCCATACATGCCTCATGAACAGACACCTGAAGAAAAGGTTATCTTTTGATTTGGGGGCCCCCACGCACAGCACGCACTCAACCGAGCCTTTGTAGTGTCTCCATCTATCCATGGTAAGTAGGCAGTTCCTCACAGCGAGCCACGTCCTTAACGCATGCTTCTGAGGAACCCATGGACTCCACAACTTCTTGTAAATAGGTTGTACCAGCATAGAGTCCGAAACGAGCCAATACAACTACCTACATGAAGCCTTCCCATCTCCGAACACGAACCCAAAGTGGAAACCATGTCCCCACCAATCCGTGCTCTGACCCTATCCCTCGCACGGAGGATATCCTTTCACACAATTGAGGCACTGTAATTCACCTCAACATCCCAACACGAAGAGGACTGCAGATAAATGGTATTAATCCATTTGATCCACATCGATCTCTTCTCCTGATGCACACCACAAAGAGCTACATCGTTCAGCAGGTCGAGTCCCCTAAGTCCCAGGCCACCCTGTTTCTTAGGGAGAATGACTTCCTCCCAACGAACTGCACCCCTTGTGGCTCCCCAAAGGAACTTCCGTATAATCCTCTCTATTCTGTTCACAACTCCTTTGGGGCCTTTGGGGATCTTAACCATCGACATCCAAAAATTCATCAACCCATACACAACCGATCTAATGAGTTCCAATCGGCCTGCATACGAGAGCAAATGCGTGGACCACCCCCTGATCAAATTAGTAACTTGCGTGATGAGTGGCTCAAATGCAGACTCCCGGAGCTTACTTCGCTGTAGTGGAACTCCCAAATAACGTACAGGAAAGGTGCCTTCCTGAAAAGGCAGAACCTCATGAATAGCCTGCTCTTCATCCTCCGAACTCCTGCCATGAACAAGTGAGACTTGTCCGCACTAACCTCCAAACCTGACATTCGAGCGAAGAGATTAAGTGCCTTGGCCACCATTTCAGTTGAAGAGCGATTGCCATAAGCAAAGATAATCAAATCGTTCGCAAACGCCAGATGGGTAACACCAACCTTCGCACAATGCCTAGAATGATACTTATAGTTGTCCATCACAGTCATTCTCCTGAAGAGACAGGAGAAGTAATCCATGCACAAGACAAACAATAAGGATGACAATGGATCACCCTGACGCAAGCCTCTCTTACAATCGAAATAGCCCTCAGGTTTGCCGTTGATAAGGATGGATAATGAGGTGGTGGTGACACATTCCATGATCCACCCTATCATACGCTGAGGAAATTTCAAACATGTAAGCTCTCCACGCAGAAACACCCAATCCACCGAATCATATGCCTTCTTAATATCCACCTTAATCGCCATTCTCCTGTACTGAAGATGCCTAGCCCAACCACAATTCTTCACTATCTCCTGGGCCAGCATCACACAGTCCCTCATTCGTTAGTTCTTAACAAAATTGAAGTGATTTTCCGCCACCAAGTCCTCCATCAGGTCCGTCATTCATGTCACAATTATACGGGATATGATTTTGTAGAGCACATTGCAACACGAAATCAGGCGGAAGTCCCTGATAGTAGGATCGTGCTTACCTTTCGGAATTAGTGTATTAAACGTGGCATTCATCTGCTGCAGTAGCTGCCCAGAGTGGAAGAATTCCTGGACAGCCGCCACGACATCTGACCTGACCACGTCCCATGCATCCCGAAAGAAAGTAGCCGTGTACCCATTTGGACCGGGGGCCTTATCCCCATTCATGCTCCACACAACTCCCTTCTCCTCTTCGGCCGTGATAGGCGCCTCAAGCTGATGCACCTGTTCATCACTCAACACAGCTCCCCATTCAAACACACTATCATCTATCTCCTCGCACTCCCCCCGCTGTACCTAACAAGTCTCTATAGAATGTAAGGAACTCTCCAACAATTTCATCACGGGAGGAAGTGTGCCCGGATTCCGTACGTATGGAGGGGATGATGTTCCTCACTCTATTGACTTGATCTTCTTGTAGAAGAATTTTGTGGGCTTGTCCTGACTGATCAAGTAATCGGCTCTGGCCATCTAAGAGAAGAAGAGATGTTCGGCGTGACACAAGAAGTCAACCTTCTTCGCTGCCTCCCGAACCCTGTCCCATTTCTCAACATTACCAGGATCAGTATGGCTCTCCAACTGCAGACTGTCTAGCTCCGCTCTAGCCCGCTCTGCTCTTTCGACTATGTGACCGAAGTCCCTCTTGCCAAGCTGACGTAGCTTTGGCTTGAGTAACTTCAGGTTACGACAAACACTGAAATGAGCTGTACCCCACACTTGTGAGTCCCACACCTCTGGTACAGTATCCAGGAATCCCTCGCTGGTCTTCCATATGTTCACATACCTAAACGGTCACCCCTTGGAGTACTCGGAGTGAAACACAGAAACTAAGACAGGGCAGTGGTCCGAAGTGGCCCCCATGGGCAGAAACTCCAACTCCACTACTCCCAAGCTGATATCCCAGTTTGAATTCACCAGTACTCGATCAATACGACTCCATACTCTGCCATTCGTCCAGGTGAAAAAACACCCCTTAGACTTAGCATCATCCAACCCCCGATCAACACAAAACTCCTCAAAGTCCACCCTGCACCAGTTCTGATGAGACGGAACAATTTCAGACCACTCTTCCGGTTTCCTAACGCAATTAAAGTCTCCAAGGAGCATCCAGGGAGAGTTAACTATGGGGACAACCGAAGAGAGATGACTCCATAGCCTGCGCCTATCAACTACGCCATTACGGGCATACACAATACTGATGAGGAACTCCTGCTGAGAAATCAAATAGCGAATCAAACCAGAGATACATTGCTCACGGAGCATAACATTACTAACAGCAATCAAAGTGGAATCCCACGCAACCACAATACGAGCCCCATCAACAGTATCAAAATTATTCACACTATTCCAACTAGGAATAATTCTACCCACAATATTCACCACATTATCAATAGACAATCTAGTTTAAAGAAAACCCACTAAGCATACTTTATTCTTGCGAACTAACCTGCGGGCTGCTCGCTGCGCACGAGTGGCTGCAAGCCCTCGTACGTTCCATGCTAGATACCTCATCGACGAACATTGGGGGAGGAGCCCCCGCCTCGTCCTGGTCCATTGCCTCTGCCCTGCGGCTCCTGGATGATGATTCCAGTGCCTCTCCTAGTGCCGTCTGCCCTGTGGGTGAGATTTGGAGGCGGGGAGTGCCCCGATCAGCCTACAGCCTCTTTATCCTCCTCCTCCATTTCCGATGCCCAAGTTTTCCTAGTATTCACTTGGGCTGGCTATTTACCCTCTTGTCTGTTGATCCACCAGTCATCAGGATCAAGGTCGTCCAGGATTTTTGGTATTTCCCTGACATAACCTTCTCTTTTTGGGCATGGGATAGTTTAGGACCCGCGGCCTTTTTCTTCCCGTTTCGATTCCTCTTCTTCCTCGGCCTCGTTGATGACAGTGAAAATAAGCGTGTTTTAATGTCCAATTTAACACCTTTTTGATTGATATTGTAGTCTTATATGAGCACAAATGTCTTATATTCGATATATATGAGAATTATGTGCACTTGAGGTGTTTTATTGTGTTTTAGGTGGAAAAAGGATGAAAAGTGCAAAGTTGGAGAAAAGGTGCAATTTGTGCAAGAATGCTGAAAATGCACATCCAAATTTCATAATTATTCTGTATTGTTTTGGAGCTCGAAACTGTTGGTGTGATATATGGTTAGAAAGCCACTGAAGAGAGGGTCGTTTTGCCGTAAAGAACACCATCATTGAAGTCCGAACGAGGAAGTTATGAGCAAAGTGGTGACGCCGCGCGAGCTGTGCCGAACAGAATTACAGTGCTACATTCCATGGCCTGTTACATATTCAATTCTTGGATTTTTTGTGATTTCTTTATAAAGATAGAAAGCTCAGGAAGAGAGGATTGTGTGAGCACAAAAATCACTCAATTCGGAGGTCGGATGTGAAAGTTATACGCGAAACGGTGAGACTGCGCAAGCTGATTCCGACCAGTTTGATCACGACAGGTGGGTTCGACCTGAGCATCAGGTCGAACCAAGGTCGAACCAGACGGCGGAAAAGCTGGTTCGACCACGACATGCTGGTTCGACCTATTTTTCTGGTCGAACCAAGCACCTGGGACGTCCAGAAGGGTGGTTCGACCATGGTTCGACCTCCCCTGTTTGGTTCGACCTGTTTGGGAGGTCGAACCGCGCTTCGGGAACTTACCAAATCTGTATTTTTGATGCCTAAACGCGTGTGATCACTTGAAAAGCCCATTCCAAGCCTAGGAGACGTGATTACAAGTATAAAAAGAGGTCTATACAGCCCCAAAAAGAAGAGGAACACAACACAATACAAGAGAGGAGAAGAGAGGTCACAACATACAACACCCCATAAGGGGGGATCACCCCCCAACCATCATCCTTTTCTCCATCCATCCATCACTTTGAAGATTCGTTTGAGGAATCAAGGGGAGAACTAAGAGGAGAATTCAAGAGCGAGAAGGACGCGATGATGCCACATCTAGGGTTTATTCATTTCCTAATTTATCTTGTATTTTCCGGACATTCGGGTAAGATCTATCCAACACCCATGTGTGTTTCTTACAACAACATTGGCTAGAGCCTTTTTGGTAGAACTAGGGTTGTGAAGGTTTTATCTAGTTAATTGAACTTCCATGTGTATACTCCGCACAACACTACTTGTGGTTTATTTTATATAAGATTGTGCTTTATTAATCCATACTCATAGTCATTTTGTGCATCAATAATAGTTGTGTAGAGTCTGAATATATAACATGGTTATTGGTTGAGTGTGTTCACTGTTGAGCAGGGTTTTATGTTATAATTCTAAGTGAAAGGATTCCGAAGTCGTATTAGAACTATCATATATAGATACTTGTTATTTGAATTGAATTCGGATTAATAAGTTGGATAAAGAGTATAACTTCATAGTGCCTATAAAGGGAGATCATATCGGGTTAGAGTACCAATCCTAGAGGGAAATAATTGATACTGATAGTACCTAGAAAGGGGGTGAATTGTATCTCCTGCTCCGAGGATATTCACACGTGTTACACGCATGTTTACTTGTGTCTATAGAGTATATATGCATGGTTTAGTGATATGTCCATATTCCACGAGGCAGAGCCGGACATCGACACATGGAAGGGAGGTTAAGTAGTAAAACTGGATTTCCCTTGAGCTACCTATTCTCCTACTTGATCCACTTTCATATTCCTCGAGTAATACTTTATTTTATTTGTTATTTTAATTACTAGTTTATTAGTTTAATAATTCTAAACCTCAACGTTATTGCCATAATCATCTTAATTAATTTAGATAATAATTAAATTGATAATACGCCGTCCCTTGGGTTCGATATTCACTTGGTCACCTTTCGAAACTACAATTGATATCCTTCATACATGGGGATTAATTGTGTGTTGAGAAAACGCGCATCAAGTTCTTGGCGCCGTTACCGGGGACGGCTGTTATTATTGATTTTATTATTTCTAGTTGATTAAGATTTTTTTTCTTTTATTTGTGATTATTTATTTCTATCTAACCTTGAATTTTTTCCAGTTACTTGTGCGCTTGAAAAAAGGAGAGGAAGGAAAGGAGCAAATAACACATTGAGCTGAACATGGCCGGAGCAAGGCAGAATCCGGATAATGTTGCCATTCGTGAAATTTTCATGAACTTTGGGAATGTCAACATTGGGTTGATAGGAGCAAGGGGGGAAGACGATGATTTTGAGATAAATCCCGCTCTTATTAACGTGGTAGAGAAGAATCCCTTTTCTGGAGGTTGTTTTGAAGATCCATATTTGCATCTCCGAAAATTTCTTGGTTATGCAAACACTCAGAAGGGAGCTGGAGCTAATGATAATGCTAGGCGGATCGCCTTATTCAAGTTCTCTTTGATTAATAAGGCGGAAGCTTGGTATGAGACTCTTGATGCAGTCGATTGCACTACATGGGACCAACTGCAGCAGAAGTTCTTGGAGAGATACATGCCACCCTCAAGGATCTTAAGGATGAGGCAAGAGATCACCCGATTTGTTATGAATTAGGGTAAGAAATTTGATGAGGCGTGGGATAGGTTTATAGACATGCTCAGGAGGTGTCCACAGCATGGAATGTCTAAGGCTAAATACATAAGCATCTTCTACAAAGGATTGAATTATGAGTCGCTTGTTTTTATTGATGCATCATCAGGAGGAGCGCTGTTATCAAAGACAGCATTTGTAGCGAAAAAGTTGTTTGAAGACATCTCTATGAATTCACGTGACTGGCCAATAGAGAGAGATAGAAGATCATATGTACTTGGCAAGGTGGCGCAGGTTGAACATCAAGTGGTGAAGCCGAATAGGGATGATGAGATCGTCTCTAGTCTAGCTAACATCAACAAGCTACTAGAGTCCCAGCAGAGGCAGATTACAGAGTTGACACTAAGCGGGCCTAGTATGAAGCAGCAAGAAGTGAAGAGTGATGAAGATACCTTCAATCGATACATGGCTGAGAACGATGCAAGGATTGACCACATCGAAGCTAGAATGAATGTTGATCATGCAGATTTATCTAAGCAAATGAAGGAGCTTACTTTGATTATGGGGCAGATGACCACTAACGTGAATCAATTAACACAAAAATTGAAGAATAAAGCCATCATGTTAAGGTTTGGATCGCAGTACGAGGGACCAATGAAGCCGGAGTTGAAGTTTGAGGTGAAAGGAAGCGGATTCGACCAAAAACACTATGATTCGAGCTGTCCCACAGGTCAAAGCATGCAGGGGAGGTCGAATCTAGCTACGGGAAGACATCCGGCAGAAGCTGCGCCTCGATTCGACCAACAGCCAGTCGATTTGACATGGCCCTCAGGTCGAATCCAGGTCGAATCACCCCATCTAGAGCACTCTATTTTCACAAATTCTCAATTCGACCACGATGCTACCGGTTCGACCAGTCCATCAGGTCGAACCCAGGTCGAACCGACGACCATAAATCTTATAGAAGGTCAGTTTGACCTGGGACATTCTGGTTCGACCAGCACAACAGGTCAAACCGAGGTCGAATCGCACTCTGTGAAGCACCCTGTTTTATCGTGGACTCGATTCGACCACGACATAATCAATTTGACCAGTACCCCTGGTCGAACCAAGGTCGAACTGGAGGGCAGAAATCTTCTAGAGAGCCGATTCAACCTGGGGAGAGTTGGTTCGACCAGTACTCCTGGTCGAACCCAGGTCGAACCCAAACTGAAAAGTGAGAATGGACTTCCAGGAGCTTGGTTCGACCACTATGTACCTGGTTCGACCAGTACCCCTGGTCGAAACCAGGTCAAATCCTCTCAGAATGCACCCGTTTCTGCGCCGAATGCTCCGCATGATGTTGATGCTACTCCAGTACCATTACATGAGCAGAATACTGAGCTTACAATGGAGAAGAAGTGGGAAAGAGCAAAGAAGTTGAGAGCGGAGAAGCTTAGACTACAGATGGATAATGAAGATATGGTTTTCTCTCTTGATCATGCAATGAAGGTGCCCATGGAGACTCAATCGTGCAAGAGCATTGATATGGTTTCTATCTTGTTTAATCTTGATTTTTCTAAGACAGGTGATTCTAAATTTAAGTGGAAGGTTGACAAGGAGGAGTCTAGACAGCCATGGGAGGAAGGAAATTTCAATGATCATATTTTTGTGACCAAGAAAGGTGAGGTGTTGAGTGTAGACAAGAAGAGGGAAAGAAAGTATTTGAAGGTGAGGATGCGAGAAAACCGTCCTCTACCGTCGTGACTCTACGACGTTAAACATGAGTGCCTGTTGGGGACTTGCCCTTCCATTTTATTGCTTTATTTCTTTCGTGTAAGTAAGAAATTTTTATATTTAAGGTGCTTACTAATCGACAATTACATCTCTTTTCAAACTTAGTTTCAACTTACGTTTTTACTAAATTTGGGGGGGTGTGATGTACTTACCTCATTGAAGCACCAAGAATATAATCTTTTCTTTGTAATTTTTGCTAGGGGAGTTAATTTTTTGCAGTATATTGAAACTTTACTCGGTTTTGATGTGTCAATTTTTTGCAATTTGCCTAGTGTTCAGTGGTGTTTCTAGTGTGTGGAGACGATTACATAGTTAATTAATTCTTTCTTATAGTTCTCCTATTTTATTATTGATGAATCCTGTGATGATGAGTTTGTTTGAGCTTTAATGATAGAAAAGGGTAACTAGGTGGCAAGACGAGTTCTACATTGAGGTTTCGACTCGAGGAGCTCGTGCATTCATTGAAGGAGAAATCAGGTGCCCTGGTTTCCTTTTTCTAATTTTTATATGTGCTTTTAATTCATAGGAGTGGAAGGATTGTGTTTATGGTGGTGATCCATATGAGCTTATATTGTTAAAATTATCTTTGAAATTCATATGCTCTTGAAATTGATGAAGAAAGTGTACTTGAGTTATATTGTGATATGAAGTTCTATGTGTACTTGTGGGATATTACCTACCATGAAAAGTGCTCTGTTACTTGTTAAAAACCCATGTGAGATTTTGAGCCTCGTTGATCATGTGCATAATCACATGATATTTCTTTTCTGGTGAGTATCGTTCTTGTGTATGTATTATAGAACTTGCCTCTTGTCTTAGTTGAAACTACATGTGTGTTAGATGATGGGAGATGATTTAAGGCCATCCTTGAATTTATGAGTCACAGCCAAATAATTTCCTACCAAATAATTATATATCCGTAGTTAGCCCCGTTGAGCCTAAAAGCCTTATTTCTTTTGCAACCTACGAAGATAGCCATTTTGATATCCTATTTGAGCCTTAAATTCCTATATTTAGTGGAGAATTAAATGCTGTCAAAGTGTGTTAATGGTGCTTGATAACAATTTGGGAAGGAATGAAATTGGTGTTGAAAAGTGATGGATTAAGATAATGCATCTAAGGAGAAGCATTGAGTAGTGCTTAAATATAGTACTCCATTGAATCAAAAACCCTAGGGTAGTGCTTAAATCTAGTACCCTATGGAGGATGCGTGAGGTAGTACCCGAAACTGGTACCTCGGGAAAAAAGGATGTGCTTGAAGAAAAGAAAAAGTATATTGAGCTTGAAGGAAATGAGAGAAAGAAAATTAGAAGAGCATGAAGCTGGATAGCCTTGATGTGTAAAAATCTGCAGTACATAAGATCTCTGGTTTTAATTCTCTACTAATTGAGTTACTTTATCCATATGTTTCCTACTCTTATCAAAGAGCCAACATCACATCCAAAAGAAAAGTCCTTTTTGATCACATTGTCGAATCATAATTTTAGTGGTAGAAAGTTTGAGACGTTTGGCAAGCTTATGGTTACGCATGCACTTGAATTGAATCTGAGCGTAAACACCTTAACCCATAAGTGTACATATTTTACACTTGAGTGAGAGATCATATATATACTTCCCATGAGAACATGTTGATGGAGCATTTGAATTGGTGGTGATTGTCTTAACTTGTATGCTATGAATTAATTATTACATATAATGAGAGTTGCATGACCTAAGTTGATGACAATTGTATTTTGAATGGGGTATTGGTCATAGTCCTTGTTTCCCTGCTAATTTTCTTACTCTTTCTCTTTATCTTTATTTTGCTGCCTCGGGACGAGCAACGAGTAAGTTTGGGGGATTGATGAGAGTGAAAATAAGCGTGTTTTAATGTCCAATTTAACACCTTTTTAATTGATATTGTAGTCTTATATGAGCACAAATGTCTTATATTCGATATATGTGAGAATTATATGCACTTGAGGTGTTTTATTGTGTTTTAGGTGGAAAAATGATGAAAAGTGCAAAGTTGGAGAAAAGGTGCAAAAGAATGCTGAAAACGCACATCCAACTTTCATAATTATTCTGTATGTTTTGGAGCTTGAAACTGTTAGTGTGATATATGGTTAGAAAGCCACCGAAGAGAGGGTCGTTTTGGCATAAAGAACGCCATCATTGAAGTCTGAACGAGAAAGTTATGAGCAAAGTGGTGACGCCGCGCGAGCTGTGCCGAATAGAATTGCAGTGCTATAATCCATGGCCTATTACTTATTCAATTCTTGGAGTTTTTGTGATTTCATTAAAAGGATAGAAATCTCAGGAAGAGAGGATCACGTGAGCACAAAAATCACACAATTTGGAGGTCTGATGTAAAAGTTATATGCGAAACGGTGAGACTGCGCAAGCTAATTCCGACAGGTTCGACCACGAAAGGTGGGTTCGACCTGAGCATCAGGTTGAACCAAGGTCGAACTAGATGGCAGAAAAACTGGTTCGACCACGACATGCTGGTTCGACCTATTTTTCTGGTCGAACCAAGCACCTGGGACGTCCAGAAGGGTGGTTCGACCATGGTTCGACCTCCCCTATTTGGTTCGACCTGTTTGGGAGATCGAACAGCGCTTCGGGAACTTACCAAATCCGTATTTTTGATGCCTAAACGCGTGTGATCACTTGAAAAGCCCATTCCAAGCCTAGGAGACGTGATTACAAGTATAAAAGGAGGTCTATACAGCCCCAAAAAGAAGAGGAACACAACACAATACAAGAGAGGAGAAGAGAGGCCACAACATACAACACCCCACAAGGGGGGATCACCCCCCAACCATCATACTTTTTTCCATCCATCCATCACTTTGAAGATTCGTTTATGGAATCAAGGGGAGAACTAAGAGGAGAATTCAAGAGCGAGAAGGACGCGATGATACCACATCTAGGGTTTATTCATTTCCTAATTTATCTTGTATTTTTCGGACATCCGGGTAAGATCTATCCAACACCCATGTGTGTTTCCTACAACACCATGGGCTAGAGCCTTTTTGGTAGAACTAGGGTTATGAAGGTTTTATCTAGTTAATTGAACTTCCATGTGTATACTCTGTACAACACTACTTGTGGTTTATTTTATATAAGATTGTTCTTTATTAATCCATATTCATAGTCGTTTTGTGCATTAATAATCGTTGTGTAGAGTCTGAATACATAACATGGTTATTGGTTGAGTGCGTTCACTGTTGAGTAGGGTTTTATGTTATAATTCTAAGTGAAAGGATTCCGAAGTCTTATTAGAACTATCATATATAGATACTTGTTAATTGAATTGAATTCGGATTAATAAGTAGGATAAAGAGTATAGCTTCATAGTACCTATAAAGGGAGATTATATCGGGTTAGAGTACCAATCCTAGGGGGAAATAATTGATACTGATAATACCTAGAAAGGGGGGTGAATTGTATCTCTTGCTCTGAGGATATTCACACGTGTTACACGCATGTTTACTTGTGTCTATAGAGTAGATATGCATGGTTTAGTGATACATCCATATTCCACGAGGCAGAGTCAGACATCGACACACGGAAGGGAGGTTAAGTAGTAAAACTAGATTTCCCTTGAGCTACTTATTCTCCTACTTGATCCACTTTCGTATTCCTCGAGTGATACTTTATTTTATTTGTTATTTTAATTACTTGTTTATTAGTTTAATAATTTTAAACCTCAACGTTATTTCCATAATCGTCTTAATTAATTTAGATAATAATTAAATTGATAATACGCCGTCCCTTGGGTTCGATATTCACTTGGTCACCTTTCGAAACTACAATTGATATCCTTCATACTTGGGGATTAATTGTGTGTTGATAAAATGCGCATCACTCGTGTTCCTAGCCCCAGCCTGCTGAAACCCCTCCTCGTGCGGTCTCTGGAGGCTGGTCCATCCCTTTCTCCAACTTATCACCTTTAACAAGACCGTCACAATCACTAACTAGGTGACCAAATTTCCTACACTTAGTACAATACGCCGGAAGGCCTTCGTACAATGTGGTTCGGAAAAAGTTAGCTCCTCGATAGTTGAAAGTGACCTCCTTTGGGAGTTACTGCGAGACATCAATATCCACTTGCACACGCACAAACGATACCCTATCCGCCTTGACAGAAGTATCATCCACCATGATAGGTCTACCAACCAGTGAATCCACCTTACTAATGTGGTTCTTCGACCACAGCTCCAATGGGAATGAAGGCAACCGAATCTAGACCGGGACATGAGAGATTTCCCGGTCATCAAATTGAAAGGCTCGTGGGAGCCTTTCGAGCATAAGATATCGTTCCCATATGAAGTGGAGAGCACTATCAAGCACCTTCTGCACATCCTCCTCCGAGCAAAGCCGGAAGATAATCCACCCCGACTGATGCATGACAATGGTATACTTGAATCCCCATACTCGGTAGATGGCATGGAGGGCTTGCATACCCGAGAAATGTCTCAAGAAATACCCCCACCAACGTGTATTTCCATGCATCAGAATCATCCTTCGGATCAAGATAGGCCACTCCATCACATGGCGCAATGTATTCAAGCTTCCAATCTAGATCAATATTATTTTTGTTGACAAACTTGTCGTAGTCAACCGGTTCCTTGGGAGCGGAACCTCCACCAGATTTGCCCTGCCGCGCGCACTGGTCGCTGCCCGCCTTGCTGTCGAGATCCTGCCGCCTCGCCCCTATGCTGCCCTGTGTCGCTTGGGCCTCATCCAGTGCTGGCGCCCACACTCAGTTCACTCTGTCGAGACGGGGAGGTGGACTCATGCACCGGGCTACGTTGACGGGTAGCGCCCTTTGTCTGCTGAGAGTTCTCGGCACTGCCTACAGTCTCGGTGCCCTGTCGAGACCCTTCTGCTATTTCCTGCCCCTGTCGAGGTGTGTCACCAATCTGCCGAGACTCCCTACCTGCCTGCCAAGAGGGAGAGGCAGGGGGGTCACCACGTCCAGCTGATGCCGAGTGCCTGGGGTGGTGCTGCGTTGCCGCTTCGCCGAGGGTTTCCGCTTGGTGGTTGGGTTGCGCACGATGGGCACCACTGGGGTCGAGTCATCCATGGCCGCGTCCACTAGTCCTTGCATGGGACTACTGGGGCCGCGAGCCTCCGACGTGTTGGCCACAACTAGGGCAATGGACCCGATGGTAATTTCTGCCTCCATCTCCGTACGATCTACTGCAATAGAGCGCGCCAAGGCGGTGTCGTCGCCCTATTGCGGGTTATCCACCAATACCGCATCCTTCAATGTCTTTTTCTGTTTGATCTCCTTAGCCCGATCCTTCACTGATTTGAACATTTCCGTACTCACACGCATATCTAGCAACACTTTTAAGGGCGTTCGACTCCTAGATTTCTTCCCCGTTAGAGAATCGATCTAGGCGGATCACATGAACAAGTGAGAAGACTCTTTCACCACCATGGGGAGCAGTGAGATCAATTGGGTGTCGTCGGCGAGAGGCATCGACAACGTAGGGAGTGGTCGAACGGCACTGAACGATGAGTGTCGATGTTCTCTGAGGCCATGGGCGAGAGGCACCGGTAGCCGCAGGGTAACTTGCGCAAGAAGCTAAAGAGCGAATTTTGGAACTAGGGTTCCGAAAATTTTGCATGCGCAATGACTCCTTCTCTCACCTGGGTTTCGCCTATGAACGATATGTTAATTATTCAAAAACGAGAGGCCGAAGCCAGAGTCACAAGTACATATAATTTCAACTCCAATGCGGAGCAACCAAAGAAAAAGCACGCCTATCTAGACAACAAATACTCGATTCTAATTACATGCATAAGTATGGAATTAATCAAGCCATCTGTAGAAGGTCGGGCACCCTCGTAGATCGCTTCATTCCGAGCCTTCCATATGAGGAAGACGCTCCCATAGAGAGCGAGCGTCCACCTCCTCCTATCACGAACATGCACTCGCCGGTCCTTGCTGAGCCACTTGAAACTGACCTTCAACGTGGTAACCTGTCTGCTCTACTCCACTTCGTTCCTAACCCGGTTCCATCATGCTTCATGAACGGACACCCAAAGAAAAGATGATCTCTCGATTCGGGGGTCCCCACGCACAGCACGCACTCAACCGGGCCTTCATAGTGTCTCCATCTATCCATGGTAAGCAGGTGGTTCCTCACAGTGAGCCACGTCCTGAACGCATGGTTCTGAGGAACCCATGGACTCCACAACTTCTTGTAGATAGGCTGTACCGGCATGGAGTCTGAAACAAGCCAATACAACTTACCCATCCGAAGCCTTCCCATCTCCGAACATGAACCCAAAGTGGAAACCATGTCCCCACCAATCCGTGCTCTGACCCTATCCCTCGCACGGAGGATATCCTTCCACACAATTGAGGCGCTGAAGTTCACCTCAACATCCTAACACGAAGAGGACTACAGGTAAATGGCATTAATCCATTTGATCCATAGCGATCTCTTCTCCTGATGCACATCCCACAGCATACCACAAAGGGCTACATCGTTCAGGAGGTCGAGTCCCCTAAGTGCCAAGCCACCCTGTTCCTTTGGGAGAATGACCTCCTCCTAACGAACTGCACCCCTTGTGGTTCCCCAAAGGAATTTTCATATCATCCTCTCAATTTTGTTCACCATCGTGGTCCAGAAGTTCATCAACCAGTACACAACCGATCTAATTAGTTCCAATCGGCCTGCATACGAGAGCAGATGCGTGGACCATCCCCTGATCAAATTAGTAACATGCGTGATGAGTGGCTCAAAAGCAGACTCCCGGAGCTTACTTCCTTGTAGCGGAACTCCCAAATAACGTACAGGGAAGGTGCCTTCCTGAAAAGGTAGCACCTCGCGGATCGCCTGTTCCTCATCCTCCGGAACTCCTGCCATGAACAAGTGAGACTTGTCCGCACTAACCTCCAAACCTGGCATTCGAGCAAAGAGATTAAGGGCTTTGCTACCACCTCTGCCGAAGAGTGATTGCCATAAGAAAAGATAATCAAGTCGTCCGCAAACGCCAGGTGAGTAACTCCAACCTTCGCACAATGTCTAGAGTGGTACTTATAGTTGTCCGTCATGGTCATTCTCCTGAAGAGACGGGAGAAGTAATCCATTCACAAGACAAACAGTAAGGACGACAAAGGATCACCCTGGCGCAAGCCTCTCTTACCATCGAAATATCCCTCAGGTGCACCGTTGATAAGGATGGAGAATGAGGTGGTGGTGACACATTCGATGATCCACCCTATCATATGCTGAGGAAATCTCAAACCTGTAAGCACTCCACGCAGAAACCCCCAATCCATCGAATCATACGCCTTCTTGATATCTAGTTTGATCGCCATTCTCCTGTACTGACGATGCCTAGCCCACCCATAATTCTTCACAATCTCCTGGGCTAGCATCACACAGTCCCTCATTCTTCGATTCTTAATAAAGCAAAAGTGGTTCTCCGCCACCAAGTCCTCCATCAGGGCTGTCATTCATGTCACAATGATACGAGATATGATTTTGTAGATCACATTACAACATGAAATTGGGCGAAAGTCCCTGACAGTGGGATCATGCTTACCCTTTGGGATTAGTGTAATAAACGGGCATTCATCTACTGCAGTAGCTGCCCAGAGTGGAAGAATTCCTGGAAAGCCCCCACGACATTCGCCCCAACCACATCCCACGCATCCCGAAAGAAAGCGGCCATGTACCCATCTGGACCGGGGGCCTTATTCCCGTTCATGCTCCACACTACACCCTTTACTTCCACGGCCATGACAGGCACCACGAGCTGCTTTGCCTGTTCATCGCTCAGCATGGCTCCATAGTCAAACACATTGTCATCAATCTCCTCACACTCCCCCGCAGTACCCAACAAGTCTCTATAGAATGAGAGGAACTCTCCAACGACTTCATCATGGGAGGTAGTGTGCCCGGATTCCATAAGTATGGAGGGAATGATATTCCTCACACTATTGGACTTGATCTTCCTGTAGAAGAATTTCATGGGTTTGTCCTGACTGATCAAGTAGTCTACTCTGGCCATCTGAGAAAAGAAACGGTGTTCGGCGTGACACAAGAAATTGACCTTCTTCGCTGCCTCCCGAACCCTGTTCTATTTCTCAATATTACCAGGACCAGCTTGGCTCTCCAGCTGCAAACTGTCTAGCTCCTTTCTAGCCCTCTCTGCTCTCGGCTATGTGGCCGAAGTCCCTCTTGCCAAGCTGATGTAGCTTTGGCTTGAGTAACTTCAACCTACGACAAACACTGAACTGAGTCGTGCCCCACACTTGCGAGTCCCACAACTCTCGCACAGTATCCAGGAATCCCTCGCTGGTCTTCCACATATTCACATACCTGAACGGTCTCCCCTTCGAGCACTCAGCATGAAACACTGAAACTAGGACAGGGCAGTGGTTCGAGGTGGCCCCCATGGGAAGGAACTCCGACTCCACTACTCCCGAGGTGGTGTCCCAGTTCAAGTTCACCAATACTCTATCAATACGACTCCATACTCTGCCATTCGTCCTGGTGAAAAAGCACCCCTTAGACTTAGATCATCCAACCCTCGATCAACACAAAACTCCTCAAAATCCACCCTGTACCAGTTCCGATGAGACAGAACAATTTCAGACCTTTCTTTCGGTTTCCTAACGCAATTAAAGTCTCCAAGGAGCATCCAGGGAGAGTTACCTGCGCCTATCATCTACGCCATTACGGGCGTACACAACACTGATGAGGAACTCCTGCTGAGAAGTCAAACAGCGAACCAAACCAGAGATACATTGCTCATGGAGCACAACATTACTAACAGCAATCAGAGTGGAATCCCACGCAACTACAATACGACCCCCCTCAACAACATTAAAATTATTCACGCTATTCCAACTAGGAACAATTCTACCCACAACATCCACCACATTATCATCAGACAATTTAGTTTCAATAAAACCCATGAAGCATACTATATTCTTGCAAACTAACCTGCGGGCTACTCGCTGCGCATGAGTGGCTGCAAGCCCTCGTACGTTCCATGCTAGACACCTTATTGACGAACATTGGGGGAGGATCCCCAGCCTCGTCCTAATCCATTGCCTGTTCCCTGCAGCTCCTGGATGATGATTCTAGTGCCTCTCCTAGTGCCGTCCACCCTGTGGGTGAGAGTGGGAGGTGGGGAGCGCCCCGAGCGGCCTACAACCTCTTCATCCTCCTCCTCCGTTTCCTATGCCCAAGTCTTCCTAGTGTTCACTTGAGCGGGCTATTTCCCCTCTCTTCTATTGATCCTCCAATCATCAGGATCAAGATCGTCTAGGATTTGGTATTTTCCTGACATGACCTTCTGTTTCTGCACTTGGGATAGTTTAGGACCCACGACCTTTTTCTTTCCATTCCGATTCCTCTTCTTTTTAGCCCCGTGTTCCTAGCCCCGACGTGCTGGAACCCCTCCTCGTCGACTGTATCATCAGCTCGTGTGGTCTCCGGGGGTTGGTCCATCCCTTTCTCCCCCTTGTCACCCCTTGCAAGATCATCACAGTCACTAACTAGATGACCAAATTTCCTACACTTAGTATAATATGCCGGGAGGCGTTCGTACAAAACAGTTTGGGAAAAGTTGGCTCCTTGATAGTTAAATGTGACCTCTCTTGGAAGCTCCTGCGATACATCAATATCCACCCTCACACGCACAAACGATACCCTGTCCGCCTTAACAGAAGTATCATCCACCATGATAGGTCTACCAACCAGTGAAGCCACTTTACTAATGTGGTTCTTCGACCACAGCTCCAATAGGAACGAAGGTAACCGAATCCAGACCGGGACATGGGAGATTTCTCGATCATCAAATTGAAAGGCTCGTGGTAGCCTTTTGAGCATAAGATAACGTTCCCATATGGAGTGAGGCGCACTATCTAGCACCTTCCGCACATCCTCCTCCGAGCAAAGTCGGAAGATAATCCACCCCGACTGATGCATGACGATGGTATAGTTGACGCCCCATGCCCGGCGGATGGCATGGAGGGCCTGCATACCTGGGAACCGTCCCGAGAAATACCCCACCAACGTGTATTTCCAAGCATCAGAATCATCCTTCAGGTCGAGATAGGCCACTCCATCACATGGTGCAATGTATTCTAGTTTCCTGTTCGGATCAATGTTACTTTTGTTGATAAATCTATCATAGTCCATCAGTTCCTTCGGAGCGGAACCAGCACCCGATGTGCCCTACTGCGAGCACTGGTCGCGCTGCCCGCCGTGTTGTCGAGGGCCTGCCTCCTCGCCCTTGGACTGGCTTGTGGCACCTGGGCCCCGCCCATCGCTGGCTCCCACGCTCGGGGCACCCTGCCGAGACAGGGATCTGGATGCGCATGCCGGGCTGCTCTAGTGGGTGGCGCCTTGCGCCTACCGAGAAAACTCGGCGCTGCCTGCAGTCTTGGAGCCCTGCCGAGACCCTTCCGCTAATTCTCGCCCCTGCCGAGAGACATCGTCTACATGCCAAGGCTCTCCGCCTACCTGCAGAGAGGGAGAGGCATGGGAGGTCTCTACATCCAGCAG
>CM042955.1:40630087-40665087 GCA_023678885.1 Pogostemon cablin
GTAGGGCAGTATGTATTTCTTTGATTCATCAATGGGTGAGATTTACATGTTATTAAATCAACAAACTCGATGAGTTGGGAAATAGTGCTGTCTCTATGGTGTGCTGTTGATTGTAGAAGGAATCCGTGTCCGTCATAGGTTGATGATGTCCCCTTGAGGAGCTCATAAGGATTATCATGTAAACCCTGCAGGTGGAATTTATTCCGGCATGATAATGAGGTTGAGTGGTACTACTCTTGGATGAGATATTAATTAATTGAGTTGTCAGTAACTTAAATTAATTAATGGACATTGTATATCTTAAACATGGGGAGACTAACGGGCTCATAATAAGAAGGAGCCCAAAACGTAATTTTGGGATTGGTACGGTAGTGCAATAATAATATTTTAGTGGAATATATTATTATTATTGGACTTAAGTATAAGCTTTGGGCTAAGCTTGGATACATAAGCCCAATGGAGGCCCAACCCAATTTCTCCTCCTGGTCCCTGCTGTAGCCCATGTATATAAGTCACCTCAGCTTATCTGGAAATCTAATCTAATCTAACTGATTATTCACGTGTGATGAGGGTTGAGAGCAGATTGAGGAGGTCTCGTAGATCGTCGCCCACACGACGTCGAGATCGGACTTGGGACATACAGCAGAAGATCAGAAGGTAGTTTGCTGCTGCTGTCCGCGACCTTGCGAAATTTGTATAAATTCATATAGTGCTCAGAATTTGATGATCAATATACTGAAGGAAAGCCGTCGAAGAGAGGATCGTCTGAACATAAAGATCACTCAATTCCGACATTAGACGAGGAAGTTATGGCAATTCTCGTAGGACTGCGCATGCTGCCTATGAGAATCAATCTTCATCAACATACCTTGGTGAACGGTAATCGTTTCTATGATTTATTGCTTCCGCTGTGATAGAAACGTATGAATCCCTAACGGGTCACGTTAACCAAATGATCGAGCACCAACAATACTCATCTCCCACTTATACTAAAAGACTATGCTGTCATGTCTCCTGCCATACATCTGATTTCCACTCCCACTACACGACCATCAAAAGCTCTCGCCTTAAGGTCCTTGTAAATGGATTTACTAGGTTATCATCCGATGCAATCTAGGTGACAACACCTTCCCCTCATCATATGATTTCTCGTAACAGGTGGTACTCGCGCTCCATTTGTTTAATTGTCTTATGGACTCGTGATTCCTTTAAGTTTGGAACTGCACCAATATCATTAATTTAAATTGTGATAATTTTGGGCAAACTTAGAAATACTTCAAAGTCCATCATGAAGTTTCTAGAGTCATATAGATACTTTGGCTGCCTTATAGGTTCCAATTTATCATCTTTCCATGATGGAGTCTGGAGTCCGAAATATATTTCTATATAACACTCCTCCATATTATAACTCTACTTCCTAAAATTAAACGCATAACCTTTGAGGTGGATTTACTGTTGTCCCTATCTGATTTGAAAAATCCAAATCTACGTAACTCATAAGAAGCAGCGAATCTGTCCGGTAAGCCTACATATAATTTCTAGTCCTTTTCAGGTACATAAGTATATGTCTTACCACAATTCAACATTCTTATTTTGGGTTACCTTGATACCCACTGTTCATGCCATCGGCAAAATAGATATCCAATCTCGTGCATAGCATTCCTTAGATTAAGCTTCCTCATTTGCCGAATCATAAGGAACCGCTTTCATTTTCTTTATCTACTTTTGTGTCACAAGACACATTCACTTAGGTAAATTCACATGCTAAACGAGTAAGGATCGTATCATTATATGAAACTTGAGATAAGCATAACATTCTTTCTTGTGATCCGTATTACCGTGATCAAAAGGATATTTTTGCTCTTCTTAAGTCCTTCAAACCATACCGCTTTATCAACCATACCCATACGCCCGACAATACTCTTTCATTGTCTCCAATGAGCAAGATACTATCTACGTATAGTACAAAAAATACCACCACGTTTCCATCACTCTTTTCAATACACAAGACCCATCCGATCATTGATTAGATCCATGTTACTGGATTACCTTATCAAAACGGATGTTTCATGATCTTGAAGCTTGCTTTAGTCCATGAATGGACACTTTTAAGCTTATTATCACAATGCTCTTAGCTTTTTGCGATGAATCACTCTGGTTGCTTCACATAGATGTTTCCCTTAAGACTTCCAATCAGGAAAGCTGTCTCGACATCTATTTGGTATCCCTCATATTTCATATGAGTAGCAACAAATAAAAGAGTCCGGATCAACTTAGGCATAATTACCGGCGAACAGGTTTTCTCATAATCGAACCCTTTCTTTCTGAGTATACCTTTTCGCAACAAGCTTGCTTCCAAGGTTTTCACCTTATTCTATGATCCTCTTTTATTCTTGCATGCCCGCTTCCAATGGCTTTTACGCCATTTAGCGGTTCAACAAGCATCCAGACCTAATTTAAAATCCATCGATTCTATTTTAATATTCATTGCACTTTGCTAGGATTTGACATTTCTAACTTGTAGTGCTTCGTCGTATCCGTGGGTCCATTTCATGTTTGCGAGGAACCAAGTCTCACGACTTTCCCAAAACATGTATCTTACAAGTTGTCGAAGAACCCTCCCACTACGATAAGGCACTACATGCAATTGTGTATCAGACGTGACACGCGTTGCAGTTTACCTTGTGGTGTATCCTCTTGTACAATTGGTACTTATACTTTGTGTTTTTCCCTCTCACTTCCTTTAGAACAATTTATACATGGGTTTATGATTTAATACATAGTCTCTTTCCAAAAATCTAGTGTTTGTGTTAACAATCACCCTTCGATCTTTTAGACTAAATAAATCACCTTCATTTTTATAGCATATCCCACAAACAGACAAACATTCAAATGAATTACTGTTTCTAGGGCTTATCCATAAAATGAATTAAGTAATTCCAAATAATTCATCATCTATCTAATCATTACCATAAGAGTCTTATTCCTTCTATCCACCACACCATTCAGCTGGGGCATGCCCGGTGTAGACCACTTGAGATTTAATCTCAACCTCTGATTAATAGCTCCTAACTATCCTAAGAGGTACTCATAATGACGATTAAATCGTCATTACTTGATATATTTTCCATGACGCTTCACTGTACCAGCCTTGCAATTCTTGAATTAATCAAAAAACTTAGACATGCAGTGCATCAAATAAATATATCGGTATCTAGAATAATCATCGATTGACGAATATTCATATCCACCTCTCATCCGGAAAATCTTAGGACCACATAAATCATTATGAACTAATTCCAACATATATATCTTTGGTTCTGCACTCCTTTGCCTTGAAAAATCAATTAGTCATTTTTACTCCCAAGCAAGACTCAAAAGTCAGATAGTTTTCACTTCAGATAAACCTAAGGGTCTATCGGCTATCAACTTTTGAATCCTACTCAAGTAAAATGATCTAGTCTTAGATGCCAAATATATGTTTAGTTCATATCCGAAGGTATCTTTCTCTTACTAAGATTAGAAGATTCATTATTAATTACTATTTGTTGCATCTGTGGAATATACATGATTTAAGAGTATACAAATTGTTCACCAACGTACAATAACAGATTACAACTCTATCCTTCATTATAATGACCATGTCATTTAAATGAAATGGAGTATCCATCTATTAATGCATAGAAACCGAAATCAAATTCTTTCTATGAAAACGTACGTAAAACAATTTCTCATAATCAAACGTCTACTCATATCATTAGATAAATAGACAACTCCCACTGCAATAGCCACTACTCTTGTAGTTTTACCCATGTCATAACAATCTTATCCTCGCTTAGTAATAAACATTTAGTGATTCCAGTATCTACACACTTCGTGTCAGTAAATGCCATCACTAATCATGTTTTAAACAACTAGTGAATAAGATATAAAACTTGTTCACATTATGATGAAAATGGCTTTCCTTTGCCACATGTTTTGCCAGAAGTTTTCCACCATATACATCCTATTGTAATTCAGGTGGAACTTACTCAAAAACATCTAGGCAATTCACGAAGAATTAAATTGATCTAGGTTTCCCTTCAATTTATACTCCATGTTTTCCCAATTCATTCATCAAATTAAATCATGATCTTCTGCCTTTTAACTTACTCAAGTATCCGAAGAGTTACATGAGACCATCATATTTCTATGAACCTCTCATCTCTTCACTAGAGACTTTAATAGGCATCATGAGACGTCTCTTGTGAGAACACACATGTATTTTCTTAAGCAGTAAAATTCAAAACCAAGATTCTTTTCTAATCATCTAATTTGGACAAGTAAATATAATTTCTTTTAGTTAATAAAATGTGAGATAAAACCATTTGAAAATTAGAGAATCATAAATTAATTTACCGATCAAAACTTCGAATTTTATCCTTTTATATTGATTCCCTCAAAACAATATAAAATAAAATTCACCGACATCTCAAGCACCGTGAGTCTACAAGCCACGTTAGTGTGGACGTTTACAAATCCGAACATTTACAAGAGAAGGTTTTACCCATTAATTTCATTTGTCAACCTAACTTTATGACAAAATAATTAACAGTCGGTTCCTCTTTAGCCATGCAAATAATAGCAGTGACTCCGTTGGGGAGGATACTAATTATTTACACCTAAGTGTACACCATTATTTGATCCCAAGTCCACTGCGCGAGCTGGTGTGCCTTACAGTTGGAGAAGTACACACGCACTCGGATAGCTTCCTACAATCATCAATTATAAGTTTGTACCAGTGAGCCCCACATAAACTCATCCGTTATGGAGGAAGGCCTATTGCCAACACGCAAGTTCATGTTCCACATTACAAACAATAATTATGTAATGAAGTCTGTACCAGTGATCCGTGAATAAACTCATCCGTTAGGGAGGAATGCCTATTGCCAACACGCAAGTTTACTCACATCACTTACAAACCAATAATGGAGGCAGCGAGAATTTTTACCAATCCCCTCTCCCACTTAGTTATTTAAGACCGAGGGTTTTTACATGCATATAATATTTCAGAATAAAATATGCAACTTAGCATGCTCATACTTCCAAATATATAACAATAATTGACCAATAAAACAATTATAGCAGTTATATATAAGGAAATAAATTGCCAAAAATAAGTTGACTTGATCAACACTCCAACATACATGCATATAATATACCAAATATAATACACAATCTAGCATGCTTCTATTTAAGGCAATAAATCATAGAGAATTATGCATACATATATAACAATAATCAATTAATAAATCAATTATAACAGTTATATAACAGCGAATTCGATTGTTCGCCACCAATCACGAATGCGGACAACTGCGATGGGGATCGACCTCCCTGCAGCCTGCTGCACCACTCTGGCACCCTGCCCGATCATATTATGAAGACTCACGCGGAACCTAATGCAGACTAGTCGAACTTGATGCAAACCCGCTCGAACCTGGTGCAGAGTCGATCAAACCTGATGCAGACCATTCGAACCTGATGTGAATCCATTCGAACCTAGTGCAGCATTGATCGAACCTGATACAGACCCGCTCGAACCTGGTGCAGCATCGATTGAACCTGATGCAGACCAATCGAACCTGATGTAAATCCGCTCGAACCTGGTGCAGTATCGATCGAACCTGATGCAGACCCGCTCAAACCTGGTGCAGCATCGATCGAACCTGATGCAGACTAATCGAACCTGATGCAAATCCGCTCGAACTGTCGCTCGTCTAAGGGCCTACTTGCACGGAACCAAGTTCAGCCCAACGCGAAACATCAAACTACACCAACTATCGTTCAGGGTTTGCAACTGTAGGAACCTGGGAATCCAATCTCCACCATCCAGAATCTACGCCTGTGAGTTTTCAACATGCTGTCCAAATTACAGGTCGATCCAACAATTAGATTGTGAGAAATAGCTCTTTTCCCTCGACTGCGCAGAACAGAATTGCCCAAAAAACTGCTTCTGTTTTCGGCGTATTGCTGACAACAAAAAGTTCAAAATACGATCTTAACCGTTCAGAATGTACATCTATAAAATCCGAACGTGCTGACCAAAACTCAGCTTGATCCGACGGTTGAAACTCCGGTTATTGCCTCTGCAATATCACTGCGCTGGATTTTCTCTCAATTTCTTCCTTCCATGTGAAATTGACGAACAGTTTTCGTCGAATCCTCTCACACACAACCATCAACGAACAGATATAATATAGGGTATATTTCACATAGGGATATTCATGGTTTGCGCAGTAAAACCAAACCCTAAACATGCGATCCTAATTTCAAAAAATTAATCACATAAACCCTAGCCTAACGTGTCACGCTTCACCACGAAACCAAAGCTCTGATACCAATTGTTGGTGCTCGATCGTTTGGTTAACGTGACCCGTTAGGGATTCATACGTTTCTATCACAGTGGAAGCAATAAATCATAGAAACGATTACCGTTCACCAAGGTATGTTGATGAAGATTGATTCTCGCAGGCAGCATGCGCAGTCCTACGAGAATGGCCATAACTTCCTCGTCTGATGTCAGAATTGAGTGATCTTTGCGTTCAGACGATTCTCTCTTCGACGGCTTTCCTTCCGTATATTGATCATCAAATTCTGAGTACTGTATGAATTTATACAAATTTCGCAACGTCACGGACAACAGCAGCAAACTACCTTTTGATCTTCTGCTCTATGTCCCAAGTCCGATCTCGACGTCGTGTGGGCGACGATCTACGAGACCTCCTCAATCTGCTCTCAACCCTCATCACACGTGAATAATTAGTTAGATTAGATTAGATTTCCAGATTAGCTGAGGTGACTTATATACATGGACTACAGCAGGGACCAGGAGGAGAAATTGGGTTGGGCCTCCATTGGGATTAAGTATCCAAGCTTAGCCCAAAGCTTATACTTAAGTCCAATAATAATAATATATTCCACTAAAATATTATTATTGCACTACCGTACCAATCCCAAAATTATGTTTTGGGCTCCTTCTTATTATGAGCCCGTTAGTCTCCACGTGTTTAAGATATACAATGTCCATTAATTAATTTAAGTTACTGACAACTCAATTAATTAATATCTCATCCAAGAGTAGTACCACTCAATCTCATTATCATGCCGGAATAAATTTCACCTGCAGGGTTTACATGATAATCCTTATGAGCTCCTCAAGGGGACATCATCAACCTATGACGGACACAGATTCCTTCTACAATCAACAGCACACCATAGAGACAGCACTATTTCCCAACTCATCGAGTTTGTTGATTTAATTACATGTAAATCTCACCCATTGATGAATCAAAGAAATACATACTGCCCTACGTGTCGGGGTTATTGTATATGGATTAAGAGCATGAACTTTCATAATAACTGAGATCAAGTTCTCCTATAAGTCAGTATAATTCGAACGATCTCAAGCGGTCCTGCTCAATACACACAAGTGCACTAATGTGATTCTATAGCCAAGACAAGCTAATACCAAACCACACTACAACCATCCCGATAGAGAGTCCCCGTCTATCTCGGTTGTGAGCATCTGTTTATACTTTATAAGGAAACTGATAATATGATCTTCCGCGTGTTGTCGCACAACATATTATCTATAGTATAAAGTAAGTGGACTATTGCATCGAACATATGAATAAATTATAAGATGCAATCATTTGATCATATGATTCTCATTTCAAATTAATTATTATAACATTGTTCATACAAAAAGCTAGACTTTTAGTATACAATCCAACAGGGCATGGGCCATGGCATGGGCAAGCCAAGGCAACTACCGTGGGTAAGCCATGGGCATGTGTCGTGCAAGCATGGCCTGTGCATGGGTAACCCGTGGCAACGGGCGTGGGCAACCCGTGGCGACGTGCGTGGGCATACGTGGGTGAACCCATGGGCAACCGTGGGCAATGGGAGTTGGGCATGGGCCATGGCATGGGCAATCCAGACAAGCCGTGGGTATGGGCCGTGCAAGCATTGCTTGTACATGGGCAACCCGTGGCAACGGGCGTGGGCATACATGGGCGACTCCATAGTCAACGGGAGTTGGGCAAGGGCCATGGCATGGGAAAGCCAAGGCAACGGCCGTGGGCATGGGCCGTGCAAGCATTGCCTGTGCTTGGGCAACCCATGGCAATAAGCGTGGGCATACGTGGGCGACCATGGGGAACTGTGGGCAACGGGAGTTGGGCATGGGCCATGGCATGGGTAAGCCAAGGCAACGGCCGTGGGCAAGCCATGGGCATGGGCCGTGCAAGCATTTCCTATGCAAGGGCAACCCGTGGCAATGGGCGTAGGCGACCGTGGGGAACCATGGGCAACGAGAGTTGGGCATGGGCCATGGCATGGGCAAGCCAAGGCAACGACCGTGGGCAAGCCATGGGCATGGACCATGCAAGCATTGCCAGTGCATGGGCAACCCGTGGCAACAGTCGTGGGCATACGTGGGTGACCTTGTGGGCAATTATGGGCAACGGAAGTTTGGCATTGGCCATGGCATAGGCAAGCCAAGGCCATGGCCGTGGGCAAGCCGTGGGCATGGGCAATGCAAGCATTGCCTGTGCATGGGCAACCCATGGCAACGGGCGTGGGTATACGTGGACGACCCCGTGGGCAACCATGGGTAACGGGAGTTGGGCATGGGCCATGGCATGGGCAAGCTAAGGCAACGGCCATGGGCAAGGGCCGTGCAAGCATTGTCTGTGCATGGGAAACCCGTGGCAATGGGCGTGGGCATACGTGGGCGACCCCATGGGCAACTGTGGGCAACGGGAGTTGGGCATGGGCCATGGCATGGGCAAGCCAAGGCAACAGCAGTGGGCAAGTCGTGGGCATGGGCCGTGCAAGTATTGCCTGTGCATGGGCAACCCATGGCAATGGGCAAGGGCATACGTGGGCGACCCCATGGGCAACGGGAGTTGGGCACGGGCTATGACATGGGTAAGCCAAGGCAACGGCCGTGGGCAAGCCGTGGGCATGGGTCGTGCATGCATTGTCTGTGCATGGGCAACGCGTGGCAAAGGGCGTGGGCATACGTGTGCAACCCGTGGGCAATCGTGGGTAACGGGAGTTGGGCATGGGCCATGGCATGGGCAAGCCAAGGCAACAGCCGTGGGCAAGGCATGGGCATGGGCCGTTGATAGGGGTTTTCTCAACACACAAATTAATCCTCAAGTATAAGGATATCAATTGTAGTCGCGAAGATGACCAAGATACAATATCGAACCCACGGGACGGTTAAATATCAATTTCGTTATATTTTAGTATACTTTAGACTATGTTTGGTAATTGTAAAGGTTTAAGGAATAATGACTTCTAATCGAAATAACAAAAAGAAATAGTAAAAGTAGAGAAAAGTGAGTTGTGATCAATAAGAATAGTAGGTAGTTCGTCGGGTCATCCAGTTTCACTAGTAATTCGTATTTTCATGTGATGATGTCCGACTCTGCCCTGTGGTTTGTGGACGCATCACTAGACCATGCAAGTTTACTCTATAGACACAAGTAAATATGCGCTTGACACGTGTGAATAATCTCGGAGCAAGAGATATACTTCACCCCCCTTTCTAGGTACTATCATATTCAATTATCTTCTACGTCTAGAATCTAACCCGATTTGATCTCCCTTTTTAGGTACTATAAAGTTATACTCTTCATCTTATTCATTAACCTGAATTTAATTCAATTCATGAATATTCATATAAGACGGTTCTAATAAGACTTCGGAATCCCTTCACTTAGAATTATAACAATAAACCCTGCTCAGTAGTGAACGCACTCAATCAATAACCATGTTATGTATTCAGACTCTACACAACGATCATTGATGCACAAAACGACTATGAGTATGGATTAAATATGCAATCTTATATAAAACAAACCACAGGTAGTGTTGTACGGAGTTTTACACACGAAATATAAATTACATCATGAAACTTTCATAACCCTAGAACTACCAAGGCGGTTCTAGCCCATGATTAATCTAGGAACAATCATGGTTAGATTGATCATTCTTACTTGAGCCTTCAGCGAACTTCTGTCACAGCCCTCCGGATGGATCACCACCTCTACTCTTGTCTCTATTATGATTGATGATCTAAAGCTCTATTTATCCTCTGTATGAGCCTCCTTTTATACTTGTAATCTCGTCTCTAGGGCTTGGAATGGGCTTTCTAAGTAATCTCACGCGTTTCGGCCTCGAAAATCCGGATAACATAAGTTCTCGCACGTAGGTTCGACCTCGTCAAACAGGTCGAACAACAGGCCACAGGTCGAACCCCAAGTCGAACCCTACTACTGGAAGAATTCTGCACTGGTTCGACCTCTTGAACAGGTCGAACAACTTAGGACTTGGTCGAACCCCAGGTCGAACCTCATCACTGGACAATTCCCGCTCCCGATTCGACCAACTGGCAAGTCAAACTCAAACGTCGTGGTCGAATCCTCTTTTTTGCGAACTGGTTCAACTATGGTTCAACCTGATGGACAGGTCGAACCACTTGAGTCATGGTCGAATCCTCTTCTGTAAGCTCAGCAATGCTGGTTCGACCTGCTAGAGAGGTCGAACCCTCCTCCAACCAGGTCGAACCCTCATAATTCTTGGGCGGTTCGCATGGCTTCGACTCCGTCTCTTCTATTCTTGGCACTTTCACTACGTTTTTGCTAAGAAAACACTCAAATAGCTCCACTAACACCTGATTCATGCTAATTCACAATATATATAGGTTTTCCACCTATTTTCACATCAAAACTCTCCAAAACTAGCACAAAACATAGTGTCAAACTTGTGAATTTACACACTCATCAAACCCCCAAACTTGCATGTTGCTCGTCCCGAGGCAACCAATTTAAACCACAGGAGTCGTGTATAATTCAACAAGATCAAGTACAACACATATTACACATGCCACTTCATTGAATCAAACAAGAATTACTTGCATCATATATTTCACTCATGTAAAATCAATCCAATCACACACCATTCGGAGTACTAAGTAATCTCGCTGACAAGATAAGTCTTTACTCTCTTTCGCTCACGTGCGTGAGGCACTATAGGCTAGTAGAAACACATATCAATTCATATTCACGCGTAACCATAAGCTTGGCAAAGGTCTCAAAAAGCAACTCACATCAAATTAATACTAGGATCACAAAGGACTTGTTTCTAGGTTGTAATGTTTGCTCTTTGGAAAGGGTAGGAAAATTTGGACATAGTGACTTAAGACACTAGTAGAGAGTTACCTTGGAGGTTCTTGATTTCTCATTTGGCTTCATATTCTCCTCCAATTCTTCTCTTGCACTTGCAATTTTAGATTTTCCTTCTCTTCCTTGCATCAACATTATTCTTATGATCGCTCGGATACCAGTTGTAGGCACTACCCTTCTCGAACATCATTCGGCAGCTTCTTAAAACTTCAAGCCCCATGTATAAACAATTCGGGGTACCAGTTTCAGGCACTACCCCCAACAAGATTTAACCATGTACTTTTCTTACTAAACCTCATTCCATCTCCCTTTTCTTCTTGCACACTTATTCATCTTACTCTCTCTACCAATGAATAGGGTATTTTCAAAGCTCAAATAAGGTAATTAAGGCTCTTTTATTTGGCTTTCCAAAGAAAAAGTTTTTAAAAGGCTCAAACAGGGCTACCAAAGGTTTATAAAATCATTAGGAAAGATAAAATTTGGCTAAGTGACTCAATTAATCAAAAATGGCCTAAGATCATGTCCTAATATTTCATCAATTGTAAGTTTTACACAAGACTCAAAGCCAAGTTCTAGAATACGTTCATACGAATGATTCTCTCAAAAATAAACTATCATGATCAATCATGATAGAGCGTCAAATCCTCACATAGGTAATCAATTCCTAGTACTCCTCATAGCACATAATCAAGATCAATTCCTCATGAATTCCATATATTTAACAAATTATACATGCTCTTTCCAATGAAAATAAACATGTAAACACATGAATGCACATAATCAATAACCCTTATACAAATCAATGATACAAGATTAACTATATCAAGTACATGCCACTCACACATGAATCACACCCCAATCTGTAAGAATAAAAAGAAGAATGGGAGATAAGATGAATCGGAGAAGCCAAAAGAAAACCTGAAACTACTCCCTAGGAGCATCATCATCCTCATCATCATCTTTGTCATCCTCATCCATCCTATTCTCCACAGCTCGGCATAGACTGGTAATGTGCCTATCCATCATATCCACTCGACTACTCACTCTACCAACACGCTCATCCAAAGCAGAGTACCTCTCGTTCAGCATGGCGTAGTTGGCGTTAGTGAGCGCGAGCTGCTTGTTCGTCTCCTGCTGTGCAGCTACTACCGCGACCAGCTGCTCATGAATCAAGCGAAGCTGCTCCCGGGTACCTGGAACTGCTCGCTGCTGCTGCGGTACTGGAGCATGCTGAGGCGCATCATGCTGCTCTTCTTCCAGAATCTACATCTCAGGCTGCTCATCTACCTGATCCTCCTCTTCAGGCTGCTGTGTCTGAGGTGGACGGAACTTTCCTTGATCAATGATCTGCTGTAACTCAGCCATCCTCCCCTCAGCACACATCTGCGCTACCGCTCTCCAATCACCACCCGACTTCACTGCCACGGATAAGGCGGTATGTCCGAGAGAATTCATCAACTTATTCCTTGCTTCCCGAATAGTTGTCAAGTTGCTCACGTCAAAGGGGAACATAAATTCGAAAGGCTTGAGACCCCTCGTAAAAAACCAATCTCCATCTCTAAAATGGGCAAATCCTCCCTTCACGCACGTGCTCATCATCAAATTGGGTTCTCCTTCTACTGGTGTAAAGCCGGTGAGATCCAAGTTGTAATGCTCAGCCACGATCGTCAGTAACCCTCCAATATTCACCTTTTGAAATTCAATGGTCTTGAATCGATGCAGCTGCGTAATGAAATAAGCTCCAACATTGAACTGCACCCCGTTCAGCATACACCACAGGGCGTAAAGCTCTCCTCTAGGTACAACACTCCCCTCCGAGCAGGCGAATAACGTGTTGCTCAGGACGCGGTCCTTGTACCTCAAGACTGGGTTCTTTATTGCGGAAGCACGAGCCTGTCTGATTTTATAATCTCGAATCTCCCCGGTGATCTCCCTCCAAAACCAATTTGCACCAAATCCAGCATTTTCTAATTGAGGGATCTCTAAATGCATCTCAAACAACTCATTGAAATCCTCAGACGTCCATCTCCTACTCACTCTGGCAAGCTGAAACGTACACCGATATGGGTACCCAAGCGGGTCCTTCTCCATCTCAAATGAGCAAACTACTTCCGCTGTAACGTGGAAGTACGTCGGCCTCTTCAACTCCATGAATCTTCGGATCCCTACTTGATCGAACATCCAAAATATGTCATCCCCTATTCTCATTATCCTCATCGCTTCATCATCTTGGTATCGAGTGCGAGCTATCTTGTCTAAAACTTCTTCCCACTTCTCTTTGATCTCATCCCAATCTTGCATATGAATCTTGAAATTTTTGGGTAAACGATCTTGCAGCCTCAGTTTCCTTGTCACTTTGTCCAAATTTGAAGGCCTGTCATGCCTATTCTTCGATCTTTCCTCCTCTGCCTTTCCTTTACCTTTACTTGATTCTTGTCCCTTTCCTGAAAACAAATACTTCAATCCAACCAACAAGACAAGAAAGCAAGTATTTTACTAGCACATCACATACTCTACTAAAGACTTCAAGCATCAATGCATAATCACTCCAACTATCGTCTCAACACCACTTGATTATTCAACATGCTCAAAAACATTTTCAATCACACTTCTTTGAATAACCAACAATCATGCATCAACAATCCAAGAAATTCAGTCAAAAATTCAACATGTTTCCTCTATTAGATGCTCTATATTCCTGATCAATCCTCATAAAAATTCAAGTTCTATCAATAATCAAACAACCTAAAACCAAGAAACAAGAATTCATATGAAACAAGTCACAATATCAACATTCAACATGAAATTCAACCATACTCAACATCAATCCTCTTATTCAAATCGAATTTCATACCTAAACCTTCAATCCTAGAGTAATTAAGTTGGAAAAACATACCTTTTGACTTGCCCATGGTGAACAACCGATCAAGAACACACAACAACCAAAAATCGCAATTTCAGCCCTAACTCGCGACGAAACACGCCCAAATCCGCGACTAAATCGAAAATTCAAGGTGTAGTGTTGTGTAATCGGTGTGCAATCAAGTGTAATCGAAGAATTTATGTAATGGTGTAGAGGTTCGAAGAGGGTTCGAGGTTTGGTGTTTCGAAAAAGTGATCGAACCCTCCGAAAAATTGAACTTAAGTTGCGTACCTGGCTTGGTTCGACCTCAGGTTCGACCTCCTGAACAGGTCGAACAATGGATGATGTGGTCGAACCTACCTTCTGGACAAATGCTCTTCTCGGTTCGACCTTGGTTCGACTTGCTGATGTTGGCATTCGATCGTTTGGTTAACGTGACCCGTTAGGGTTCCATGTATTTCTAACAAGCAGCGGAAGCAAGTAAACATGAAACGCATTACCTTTCACCAAGGGTTGATGTAGAGGTTGAATTCTCGCTGGCAGTCTGCGCAGTCCCACGAGAATAGCCATGAGTTCCTCTTCTGATGTCGGAATTGAGTGATCTTTGTGCTCAGACGATCCTCTCTTCGACGGCTTTCCATCAGTATATAATACATCAAAATCGCAGAATTGTACGATTTTATATGAATTTTGGAACATAACGAACTGCAGCAGCAAATGACCTTCCGGTCTTCTGTTGTATGTCCCAAGTCCGATCTCGACGTCGTGTGGGCGACGATCTACGAGACCTACTCAATCTGCTCTCAACCCTCATCACACGTGAATAATGAATTAGATTAGGGTTCCAGATAAGCTGAGGTGACTTATATACATAGGCTACAGCAGGGACCAGGAGGAGAAATTGGGTTGGGCCTCCATTGGGCTTAAGTATCCAAGCTTAGCCCAAAGCTTATACTTAAGTCCAATAATAATAATATATTCCACTAAAATATTATTACTGCACTACCATACCAATCCCAAAATAACGTTTTGGGCTCCTTCTTATTATGAGCCCGTTAGTCTCCCCATGTTTAAGATATACAATGTCCATTAATTAATTTAAGTTACTGACAACTCAATTAATTAATATCTCATCCAAGAGTAGTACCACTCAACCTCATTATCATGCCGGAATAAATTCCACCTGCAAGGTTTACATGATAATCCTTATGAGCTCCTCAAGGGGACATCATCAACCTATGACGGACACGGATTCCTTCTACAATCAACAGCACACCATAGAGACAGCACTACTTCCCAACTCACCGAGTTTATTGATTTAATTGCATGTAAATCTCACCCATTGATGAATCAAAGAAATACATACTGCCCTATGTGTCGAGGTTATTGTATAGGGATTAAGAGCACGAACATCCATAATAACTGAGATCAAGTTCTCCTATAAGTCAGTATAAATCGAACGATCTCAAGCGGTCCTGCTCAATACACACAAGTGCACTAATGTGATTATATAGCCAAGACAAGCTAATACCAAACCACACTACAACCATCCCGATAGAGAGTCCCCGTCTATCTCGATTGTGAGCATCTGTTTATACTTTATAAGGAAACCGATAATATGATCTTCCGCGTGTTGTCGCACAACATATTATCTACAGTATAATGTAAGTGGACTATTGCATCGAACATATAAATAAATTATAAGATGCAATCATTTGATCATATGATTCTCATTTCAAATTAATTGTTATAAAATTGTTCATACAAAAAGCTATACTTTTAGTATACAATCCAACAATCTCCCACTTATACTAAAAGACTATGCTGTCATGTCTTCCGCCATACATCTGATTCCCACTCCCACTACACGACCATTAAAAGCTCTCGCCTTAATATCCTTGTAAATGAATTTACTAGGTCATCATCCGATGCAATCTAGGCGACAACAACCTTCCCCTCATCATACGATTTCTCGTAACAGGTGGTATTTGCACTCAATGTGTTTAATTGCCTTATGGGCTCGTGATTCCTTCAAGTTTGCAACTGCACCAATATCATCAATATAAATTGTGATATCCTTGGGCAAACTTAGAAACACTTCGAAGTCCATCTTGAAGTTTCTAGAGTCATACAGATACTTTGGCTGCCTCATAGGCTCCAATTTATCATCTTTCCATGATGGAGTCCGAAGTCTGAAATATATTTCTATATAACACTCCTCCACATTATGACTCAACTTTCTAAAATTAAACACATAACCTTGAGGTGGATTTACTGCCGTCCAATCTGACTAAAAAATCCGAATCTACGTAATCCACAAGAAGCAGTGAATTTGCCCAGTAAGCTTACATATAATTTCCAGTCCTTCTCAGGCACTTCATATATGTCTTACCACAGTTCATCATTCTTGTTCCGGGTTACGTTGATACCCACTGTTCATGCGTTCAGCAAAATAGATATCCATTCTCGCGCATAGCATTCCTAAGATTAAGCTTCCTTATTCGCCGAAGCATAAGGAACCGCTTTCATCACCTTTATCTTCCTTTTATGTCTCAAGACATATTTTCTTAGATAAAGTCACTTGCTAAAACAAGTAAGGATCGTATCAATTCATGAAGCTTGAGACAAGCATAATATCCTTTCTTATGATCCGTATTACCGTGATCAAAAGGATATTTTTGCTCTTCTTAAGTCCTTCATTTCATACCGCTTTATTATCCATACACATACGCCCGACAATACTCTTTCATTGTCTCCAATGAGCAATATATCATCTACGTATAGTACAAGAAATTCCACCACGTTTCCATCACTCTTTTCAATACACAAGACCCATCCGATCATTGATTAGATCCATGTCATTGGATTACCTCATCAAAACGGATGTTTCATGATCTTGAAGCTTGTTTTAGTCCATTAATGGACACTTTTAAGCTCCTATCACAATACTCTTAGCTCTTTGCAATGAATCACTCTGGTTGCTTCACATAGATGTTTTCCTCAAGATTTCCAATCAGGAAAGTTGTCTTGACATCTATTTGCTATCCCTCATATTTCATATGAGTAGCAACAGATAAAAGAGTCCGGATCAACATAAGCATAGCTACTGGCGAACAGGTTTTCTCATAATCGAACCCTTTCTTTCTGAGTATACCTTTTCCCAACAAGCTTTACTTCTAAGGTTTTCACCTTACCGTATGATCCTCTTTTATTTTGTATGACCACTTCCAATGGTTTTCACACCATCCATGGTTCTACAATCATCCAGATCTTATTTAGAATCTATTGATTCTATTTCAACATTTATTGCAATTTGTTAAGATTTCGCATTTCTATCTTGTAGTTCTTCGTCGTATTCGTGGGTTAACTCCATGTTTACTAGGGACCAAGCCTCACGACTCTCCCAAAACATATATCTATCAGGATTTAGAACAACCCTCCCACTACGAGAAGACACTACACGCAATTGTGTATCAGATGTGACATGCGTCGCAGTTTACCTTGTGGTATATCCTCTTGTACACTTGGTACTAATACTTTGTGTTTTCCTCTCACTTCCTTTAGAACAACTTATACATGGGTATTTGATTTATTACATAGTCCTTTTTCCAAAAATCTAGTGTTTATGTTAACAATCACTCTTCGATCTTGTGGACTAAATAAATCATCCTTCATTTTTCTAGGATATCCCACAAATAGAAAAACATTCTTACGAATTACTGTTCCTAGGGCATATCCATAAAATGAATTTAGTAATTCCAAATAATTCATCATCTATCTAATCACTACCATAAGAGTGCTATTCCTTCTATTCGTCACACCATTAAGGTGGGAAATTCATTTCCGAAGGTACCTTTCTCTTACTAGATTAAAAGACTCATTATTAATTACTATTTGTCGCATCCAGGGGATAAACATGATTTAAGAGTGTACAAATTGTTCACCAACGTACCATAACAGATTACAACTCTATCATTCATTATAATGACCATATCATTTAAATGAAATGGAGTATCCATCTATTAATGCATAGAAACCGAAATCAAATTCTTTCTATGAAAATGTACGTAAAGACAATTTCATAAAATCAAACGTCTACTCATATCATTTAATAAATAGACAACTCCCACTGCAATAGCCACTACTCTTGTAGTTTTACCCATGTCATAACAATCTTATCCTCACTTAGTAATAAACATTTAGTGATTCCAGTATCTACACACTTCGTGTCAGTAAATGCCATCACTAATCATGTTTTAAACAACTAGTGAATAATATATAAAACTTGTTCACATTATGATGAAAATGGCTTTCCTTTGCCACATGTTTTGCCAGAAGTTTTCCACCATATACATCCTATTGTAATTCAGGTGGAACTTACTCAAAAACATCTAGGCAATTCACAAAGAATTAAATTGATCTAGGTTTCCCTTCAATTTATACTCCATGCTTTCCCAATTCATTCATCAAATTAAATCATGATCTTCTGCCTTTTAACTTACTCAAGTATCCGAAGAGTTACATGAGACCATCATATTTCTATGAACCTCTCATCTCTTCACTAGAGACTTTAATAGGCATCATGAGACGTCCATTGTGAGAACACACATGTATTTTCTTAAGCAGTAAAATTAAAAACCAAGATTCTTTTCTAATCATCTAATTTTGGACCAGTAAATATAATTTCTTTTAGTCAACAATAAGCGAGATAAAACCATTTGAAATTACAGAGAATCATAAATAAATATACCGATCAAATCTTCGAATTTTATTCTTTTATATTGATTCCCTCAAAACTATATAAAAATAAAATTCACCGACATCTCAAGCACCGTGAGTCTGCAAGCCACGTTAGTGTGGACGTTTACAAACCCAAACATTTACAAGAGAAGATTTTACCCATTAATTTCATTTGTCAACCTAACTTTATGACAAAATAATTAATAGTCGGTTCCTCTTTAGCCATGCAAATAATAGCAGTGACTCCATTGGGGAGGATACTAATTATTTACACCTAAGTGTACACCATTATTTGATCCCAAGTCCACTGCGCGAGCTTGTGTGCCTTACAGTTGGAGAAGTACACACGCACTCGGATAGCTTTCTACAATCATCAATTATAAGTTTGTACCAGTGAGCCCCACATAAACTCATCCGTTAGGGAGGAAGGCCTATTGCCAACACGCAAGTTCATGTACCACATTACAAACAATAATTATGTAATGAAGTCTGTACCAGTGATCCGTGAATAAACTCATCCGTTAGGGAGGAAGGCATATTGCCAACACGCAAGTTTACTCACATCACTTACAAACCAATAATGGAGGCCGCGGGAATATTTACCAATCCCCTCTCCCACTTAGTAATTTAACACCGAGGGTTTTTACATGCATATGATATTCAGAATAAAATACGCAACGCTAGCATGCTTCTATTACGGCACATAAGGCAGTAAATCACAGAGAGTCATGCATACATATATAACAATAATCAATAATTAAATCAATCATTAACAGTTATATATCAGCGAATTCGATTGTTCACCACCAGGCACGAATATCAGCAAAGACTTCCAGACTATCAAATTTTCAAAATTTCCAGATTGTCCAATTTTCGAAACCATCGATATCGACCGTCGATGTCGTCCAGATTATCAAAATCATCGATATCGACTAGATTATCAAATATTCGAAAAACATCAAGATTATCAAAATTCCGAAACTATCGATATCGATCGTCATATCGTCTAGATTATCAAAATCATCGATATCGATGAGCAACCATATATAACAATAATAGATAATTAAATCAATTATGTCAGTTATATATTAGGAATCAATTCAACATCCATATATAACAATAATAGACAATCAATTATAGCAGTTATATATTAGGAATTAGTTTTCTTAAAATTGGATGTCTTATTCAACACTCTAGCAAAACATGCATATAATATACCAAATATAATACGCAATCTAGCATGCTTCTATATAAGACAATAAATCATAGAGATCAGGCATCCATATATATATATATATATAACAATAATAGACAATTAAATCAATTATGACAGTTATATATATTAGGAATAAAAACGCCTCTAAATTTTAATGTCTTGTCCGACACTCCTACTGTGGAATCGATGCCTTACGCAACAAGCAGGATTGCTTGTGCCCCAAGACGTCCATCGTCATATCCCACCGCCAATTATGTCAGGGAGCGCCCCAAGTGCCTTGACGAGCGCCCCTCGCCCGGACTGTCGCTCGTCCAAGGGCCTACTTGCATGGAACCAAGTTCAGCCCAACGCGCAACACCAAACTACACCAACTGTCGTTCGTAGTTCGAAACTGAAAGAACCTCAGAATCCAATCTCCACCGTCCAGAATCTACTACTGTAAGTCTTGAACATTTTGTCCAAATTACAGATCGATCCAACGGTTATTTTGTGAGAAACGGCTCTTTTCTCTCGACTGCGCAAAACAGAATCGCCCAAATATCTGCTTCTGTTTTCAGCGTACTCCCAGCAAGAAAAGGCTCCAAATTCGATCTTCGATCTTCACCGTTCAGAATCTACATCCACAAGGTCTGAACGTGTTGACCAAATTAAAGCTTGATCCAACGATTAGTTTGTCAGAAACGGCACTTTTCCCTCGACTGCGCAAAATAGAATCGCCCAAATATCTGCTTCGTTTTCAGCGTACTCCCAGAAAGAAAAAGCTCCAAATTCGATCTCCACCGTTCAGAATGTACGTCCACAAGGTTTGAACGTGCTGACCAAATTACAGATCAATCCGACCGTTGAAACTCTGGTAATTGCCTCTGCAATATCACTACGCTGGATTTTCTCTCAAAAGCGTGATTCTATTTTTGCACTCTCTTTCTTCCTTGCATGTGAAATTGACGAACAGTTTTCGTCGAATCCTCTCACACACAACCATGGACGAATAGATATGATATAGGGTATATATTACATAGGGATATTCATGGTTTGCGCAATAAAACCAAAACCCTAAACATGTGATCCTAATTCCGAAAAATTAATCACATAAACCCTATCCTAACGTGTCACGCTTCACCACGAAACCGAAGCTCTGATACCAATTGTTGGCATTCGATCGTTTGGTTAACGTGACCCGTTAGGGTTTCATGTATTTCTAACAAGCAGCGGAAGCAAGTAAACATGAAACGCATTACCTTTCACCAAGGGTTGATGTAGAGGTTGAATTCTCGCTGGCAGTCTGCGCAGTCCCACGAGAATAGCCATGAGTTCCTCTTCTGATGTCGGAATTGAGTGATCTTTGTGCTCAGACTATCCTCTCTTCGACAGATTTCCATCAGTATATAATACATCAAAATCGAAGAACTGTACGATTTTATATAAATTTTGGAACATGATGAACTGCAGCAGCAAACGACCTTCCGGTCTTCTGTTGTATGTCCCAAGTCCGATCTCGACGTCGTGTGGGCGACGATCTACGAGACCTACTCAATCTGCTCTCAACCCTCATCACACATGAATAATGAATTAGATTAGGGTTCCAGATAAGTTGAGGTGACTTATATACATAGGCTATAGCAGGGACCAGGAGGAGAAATTGGGTTGGGCCTCCATTGGGCTTAAGTATCCAAGCTTAGCCCAAAGCTTATACTTAAGTCCAATAATAATAATATATTCCACTAAAATATTATTACTGCACTACCATACCAATCCCAAAATTACGTTTTGGGCTCCTTCTTATTATGAGCCCGTTAGTCTCCCCATGTTTAAGATATACAATGTCCATTAATTAATTTAAGTTACTGACAACTCAATTAATTAATATCTCATCCAAGAGTAGTACCACTCAACCTCATTATCATGCCGGAATAAATTCCACCTGCAGGGTTTACATGATAATCCTTATGAGCTCCTCAAGGGGACATCATCAACCTATGACGGACACGGATTCCTTCTACAATCAACAGCACACCATAGAGACAGCACTACTTCCCAACTCACCGAGTTTATTGATTTAATTGCATGTAAATCTCACCCATTGATGAATCAAAGAAATACATACTGCCCTATGTGTCGAGGTTATTGTATAGGGATTAAGAGCACGAACATCCATAATAACTGAGATCAAGTTCTCCTATAAGTCAGTATAAATCGAACGATCTCAAGCGATCCTGCTCAATACACACAAGTGCACTAATGTGATTCTATAGCCAAGACAAGCTAATACCAAACCACACTACAACCATCCCGATAGAGAGTCCCCGTCTATCTCGATTGTGAGCATCTGTTCATACTTTATAAGGAAACCGATAATATGATCTTCCGCGTGTTGTCGCACAACATATTATCTACAGTATAAAGTAAGTGGACTATTGCATCGAACATATAAATAAATTATAAGATGCAATCATTTGATCATATGATTCTCATTTCAAATTAATTGTTATAAAATTGTTCATACAAAAAGCTAGACTTTTAGTATACAATCCAACAGCTGATCAGGTCGAACAATCCTTGAATTGGTCGAACCCATTTTCAGGAAAACAGAGTGCCTTGAACTGACTGGTTCGACCTCAGGTTCGACCTCCTGGACAAGTCGAACAAATATGGCTTAGGTCGAACCACCTCACTGGATAACTTTCGACTCCGATTTGACTTCCTCTGCTTCTGTTCGACTTCCGGCACTGGTCGAACCACCTCCAATGTTGGTCGAACCATCCTTCTGACTTTCAAAACTGAGTGTTCTTCATTCACTACACACTTCAAGCTTCAACACAACTCATTAGATACAATCTAGAGCACAACTTCAGAAATTATTCCACAAAACATCATTCATGAGTAACTCCGTAAAAGAAAACACAACCAAAAACCACTGAACATTAGGCAAGTTATAAAAAATCATCACATCAAAATCGATTAAAATTTCAATATGGCCACAAAAACCAACTCCCCTAACAAACAATACAAAGAAAAGATTATACTCTTAATGCTTCAATGAGGTAATAACATCACACCCCCCAAACTTAGTAAAAACGTAAGTCGAAACTATGTTTGAAAAGAGATGTAATTGCCGATTAGTAAGCACCTTAAATATAAAAATTTCTTACTCACACAAAAGAAATAAAGCAATAAAATGGAAGAGTAAGCTCTCAACAAGCGCTCATATTTAACGTCAGAGAGTCACGACGGTACCAAATCAGATCAAGGTATCATCAAAAATGACACACGCATCATCCGGCGACTTATAATGCTTCAACCGATGCCCATTCGCCACGATAACGTCTCCATCTTTGTCAATAAGCTCAGAACTCCCCCTTCCTAAGGCTCGATGAATCATGAACGGACCTGTCCACTTAGACTTCAACTTGTCTGCAAAAAGCTTCAATCGAGAGTTAAAAAGTAGTACCTCATCTCCTTGCTTGAACTCCTTGTATGAGATCTTAGAATCATGCCACCTCTTCATTCTTTCCTTATAAATCTCTGAATTCTTGTAAGCACGACTCCTAAATTCGTCCAATTGATTCATGTGAGTTATCCTCAACTCCTTCACATCCTTGAGGGTCAAGTTCAAGCATCGCAAAGCCCAAAACGCTTTGTGTTGAATCTCTACGGGTAAGTGGCACGGCTTTCCATAGACAATTTGATACGGTGACATATCTAACACCGTCTTGTAAGCGGTTTGAAACCCCCATAACACATCATCGAACTTCATAGCCCAATCCTTTCTATTAGTTCCTACCACTTTCTCCAGAATCTATTTGACTTGACGGTTGGAGACCTCTGCTTGCCCATTCGCTTGCGGATGATAGGGTGTAGTAACCCTATGCTTAACACCATAATCCTTAAGCACCTTCTCAAGAAATTTATTGACGAAGTGGGAACCTCCATCACTAACTAGTGCTCTAGGAACTCCATAACGGGCACAAATATGCTTCTTCAAGAAAGATAAAATAATTTTCGAGTCATTTACACGAGTAGGAATTGCTTCCACCCACTTTGAAACATAATCCACAACAAGAAGAATGTAGAGAAACCCATTCGACGGGGGAAAAGGCCCCATAAAATCGATCCCCCATGCATCAAATATCTCCACAACTATGCTAGGCTGCAGTGGCATCTCATCTCTCCTACCTATATTTCCCATGCGCTAACATCTATCGCAAGACGCCACATATCTCTCACTATCTCTAAACAATGTAGGCCAATAGAGAGCGGATTGAAGTACCTTAGCTGCAGTCTTTTGCGCTCCGAAATGCCCCCCATTTGGTTGTGCATGGCAGAACTCAAGCACACTCTCCATTTCCATCTCGGGTACACATCTTCGGACAATAGAATCTATACATATCTTGTAAACAAACGGATCATACCATATAAATGTCTCAACTTTCCTCCTAAATTTTGCAAGTTGATATCGGTTGAGATCCCTTGGAATTTCTCCAATGACAATGTAATTAACATAATCCGCGTACCATGGATCCATACCTTGCGCTGCGACCACACATGCTCGCTCAGTCCCTTCAACAGCCACAGCCATGATCTTCTCATCAGGGAACATCTCTTCAATATACTCAAAAGAATTATCACAATGCTCCCTAGTCTCCAACCTTGACAAGTGATCTGCCAACACATTTTCTGTTCCTTTCTTATCCCGAATCTCCATGTCAAATTCTTGAAGTAGTAGAATCCACCTTATAATTCTAGGCTTCGTCTCCTTCTTCTCCATCAAATATCGAATCACTGAATGATCCGTATACACAATCGTCTTCATGCCAACCAAATACTGACGAAACTTATCGAATGCATACACAACAGCCAAAAACTCCTTTTCAGTCATCGTGTAATTCTTCTGTGCCGCATCGAAAGTCTTACTCGCATAGTAAATGGCGCAGAACTTCTTCTCCCTTAACTGCCCGAGCACCACACCTAGTGCTACATCACTTGCATCACACATAAGTATAAACGGTTGAGTCCAGTCCGGTGTGATCAAGATGGGGGCAGTAATTAGCGCCTCCTTCAAAACTTGAAAAGCTGTTAGACACTCATCATTAAAAACAAAAGGAATATCCTTTTCAAGTAAATGAGATAAGGGCTTAGAGTATTTTGAGAAGTCTTTTATGAATCTCCTGTAAAAACCGGCGTGTCCAAGGAAGGACCGCACTCCTCTTTCATTGGTCGGTGGTGGAAGCTTCTCAATTGCCACCACTTTAGCACGATCTACTTGCAATCCCTTGGCGGAAACATGATGCCCAAGAACAATCCCATCCTTCACCATGAAGTGGCACTTCTCCCAATTCAAGACAAGATTAGTTTTTGACACCTCTTCAAAACAATAGCAAGGTTAGACAAACAAATATCAAAAGAAGAACCAAAAACTGAAAAATCGTCCATGAATACTTCCATGATCTTTTCTATCAAACCATCAAAAATTGCCATCATGCATCTCTGAAAAGTAGCAGGCGCATTACACAATCCAAACGACATCTTCCTAAAAGCAAAGGTCCCGTAGGGGCAAGTAAAAGTGGTCTTTTCTTGATCCTCGGGAGCAATCATGATTTGGTTGTACCCCGAGTATCCATCCAAGAAACAATAAAACTCATACCCTGCAAGACGATCTAACATTTGATCCATAAATGGAAGAGGAAAATGGTCCATACACGTGTTCTCATTTAATTTCCTGTAATCCACACATGTACGCCATCCCGTAGGAATCCTCGTGGCTATAGCTTCTCCATCCTCAGCTTTCACTACAGTCATGCCCCCCCTTTTTAGCAACTACATGCAATGGACTCACATGGGGACTATCACTAATAGGATATATAATTCCAGCATCCAACCACGTAAGGATTTGTTTTCTTATCACCTCTTGAATTGCGGGATTCACCCTACGCTGATTTTGAACACTCGCCTTAGCTTCATCCAACAACCTAATCCGATGCATATAATACGAAGGGCTAATACCTTTCAAATCATCAAGTGACCACCCTATTGCAGACTTGTACTTTCTTAAGACATCTAATAACTCCTCAAGTTGATCATCATTAAGGGAAGAAGATACAATTACCGGATATTTGTCATTATCACCAAGAAAAGCGTACTTCAAGTGTTCCGGCAATGGTTTCAACTCCTCTTTTCTTTCTTCCACTGGAGCGCTTTCGTTATCCAAAGGCAAGTACCTCCTGGTCCATTTGACTTCTTCCACCTTAGTTCTTTCCAATTTAAACCTGTCATCACCCAAAGCAAGTAAGTTTTCAAGAAATTCAATACATACCTCGTTAGAAAGTCCATCAAGCTCCGTAGTGAGATAAGTAAGAGACTCCATCAAACATGTCTCAAGAGGATCCTTTGACAAGATCAGAGATATATCCTCCTTCACAATCTCCTCCACCACGTCAATACTATAACACTGGGACTCCATTGGCATCTTCATTGCTTTGTCCAAGTTGAAAATTACTTCTTCTTTGTCCATTCGCAGCTTAAGTTCTCCCTTCCGAACATCTATCATAGCTCCAGCCATAGCAAGGAATCGCCTCCCCAAGATTAAAGGAACATTATCCTTGTCATCATCCATTTCTAGTACAAGGAAATCCACAGGAAAGACTAGCTTCTCCACCTTTACAAGAACATCTTCAACAATACCTTTCGGAAACGTCATTGATCTATCTGCCAATTGGAGAGCCACAGTTGTCGGGGTCAACTCCCCCAAACCAAGCTTCTGAAAGATGGACAACGGCATCAAATTGATGCTTGCCCCTAGATCGCACAAAGCTCGCCGTGCTGGCCCTTTCCCGATCTCACATAGAATAGTAAAGCTCCCCGGATCTTTCATCTTTGGTGGCAACTTCTTTTGAATAATTGAGCTACAATTCTCAGATAAGTTTACCGTTTCAACTCCGGTTAAGCTTCGCTTCTTCATCAATATGTCTTTAAGGAATCGAGAATAATATGGCATCTCTATGATTGCCTCTGAAAAAGGGATGTTCAAGGCTATCTTGTTCATTATCTCTGAAAACTTCTTGAACTTTTCTTCCAATCCCTTCTTTACTAGCTTGTAGGGAAACTGTGGAGGTATCTTTGTTTTGGGAATCCCCCATTCATCACGATCAACCTTCTCCGCTTTCTCCTTTTCGGTTCTTAATCGCTTAGCTCTTTCCTATTTTTTCTCAGCTATTATATCTGTACTTTGCTCATTCCATACCACTGGAGTTGCATCGACATCAAAAGGAACATCAGGTGCATCAATCAAAACATCTTGGCGAGGTTCGACTAGGGTTCGACCAGTTTTAGAGGTCGAACCAAGTTTGTATTGGTCGAACCTCTCTCCTGGAAGACTGATCTCATTCTGCTCTTGAGGTTCGACTTGGGTTCGACCAACATTGGAAGTCGAACAATTGCCCCCGAGGTCGAACCACTTCACTGTATAGTTTCTATCCTCCGGTTCGACCTGGGTTCGACCTGATAGGTTGGTCGAACAATTACGATCGTGGTCGAACCATTCCTGCGACAAAACAGAGTGCTCTTCCTGATGAGGTTCGACCATGGTTCGACCTGTATGCCAGGTCGAACCCTCTGAGTGTTGGTCAAACCGAGGCTTAGAAAATTCCAACTTTGATTCCGGCCTCATCGGTCCCTCGTACTGCGTTCCCGACCTCAGTGTGATGGCATTACACGACTTCAGATTCTGTATACTCTGAGATGAAAACTTCCCTTTGCCTACAAATTGAGTCAATGTGTTCACATTCTCTGCAATTGTACCCATCAACAACGTGAGATCTTTCACTTGAGTGGACAAATCTCTGTGGTGATCATCAATCTTTTTCTCAAGTTTGGCCTCAAGGCGGTTCACTCTTTCACCATTCTTTACCATGTACCGGTTCACAGTATCCTCAAAACCAGGCTTCCCTTCTTTCACCTTTTCTCCCGGATCAACACGCATCGGAAGTTGCACTGCATTATTCGTATTGCTCCATGAAAATTTGGGCCTCCTTGGTTGCTATTGATAACTACCAGAGGGACCACGATTGTTAAATTTCCTCGATAGTTCCCTTGGTAATTCCGGTTTCCTTGATTTGGGTACCTCGTTCCTTGAATACTTTGACCCATGGCATAATTTACTTCCTCCAATTCTTCTTGGATAGTTCCATTATTCATCATCTCTTGCTGCATGATTGGCACTCGTTGAGATATCTCGCTGATCTGCTTCTGTTGAGACTCAAGTTGCTTGTTGATATTGGACAAGCTCGAAACGATCTCATCCTCTCTCTTTGTTTTCACCATTGCTTGTTCAACCTGAGCTACCTTTCCAAGAACATACGTACCTCTAACTCTATCAGTAGGCCAATCCCTCGAATTCATCGATATGTCTTCAAATAATTTCTCGGCCTCAACGGATGACTTTGTAAGCAATGCTCCATTAGAAGAAGCATCAAGTAACACTCTTGATTCACAGTCCAATCCATTATAGAATATACTGAAATATTGGGCTTTAGATAACCCATGTTGAGGGCACTTCCTGAGCATGTCCTTGAATTTATCCCACGCTTCATGAAATTTCTCACCTCCACTGATAGAAAATTGGTTAATATCTTGCTTCATCTTAAACACCTTCGAAGGTGGCATATACCTTTCCAAGAACCTTAACTTCAATTGCTCCCACGTGGTGCACTCAGCTGCGTTAATAGTATCATACCAATCCCTCGCCTTTTCAGTAAGCGAGAATTTGAACAAAAGGATCTTCCTAGCATCTTCATGTTCTCCTACGTCTTTTTGAGTACTTGCATAACCCAAGAACTTGTTCAGATGCTGCTGCGGATCCTCGAAAGACCCTCCTGAAAAGGAGTTTCTTTCAATCATGCTAATAAGAGCAGGATGAAGATCGAAAGCTGTGTTAGTTCCCCTTACTCCTAAAAGCTCATAATTTCCAGCCACATTATTTCTGAAAACCTCTCGGATGGCTAGATTATCCGAATTCGCTGCCATGTTGACTGTTTCTACTTCCAAATTAACTTCAGTTGTAGCCTCAATCATCTGCGAAATCTGCTCGTCAACCTTGACTCCAAAATTCAGAGCTTCAGTTGGGTCAATTGTCTTTGCCTTGCTCTTATTCTTCTTCTTCTTTCTTGATGATGCTCCAATCTTAGGATTATACGGTTCAAGATTACCTTTCATTGATCTTGTGAGCATACACCTAAGACGAATAAGAAAGAAAATAACAAAATAAGGTAAATAGTCCTAATAAACTAGAAATAATACAAAAAAGATATTTTACGCCGTCCTCGGCAATGGCACCAAGAACTTGATAGGGGTTTTCTCAACACACAAATTAATCCTCAAGTATAAGGATATCAATTGTAGTCGCAAAGATGACCAAGTTACAATATCGAACCCACGGGACGGTTAAATATCAATTTCGTTATATTCTAGTATACTTTAGACTATGTTTGGTAATTGTAAAGGTTTAAGGAATAATGACTTCTAATCGAAATAGCAAAAAGAAATTGTAAGAGTAGAGAAAAGTGAGTTGTGATCAATAAGAATAGTAGGTAGTTCGTCGGGTCATCCAGTTTCACTAGTAATTCATATTTTCATGTGATGATGTCCGACTCTGCCCTGTGGTTTGTGGACGCATCACTAGACCATGCAAGTTTACTCTATAGACACAAGTAAATATGCGCTTGACACATGTGAATAATCTCGGAGCAAGAGATATACTTCACCCCCCTTTCTAGGTACTATCATAATCAATTATCTTCTACGTCTAGAATCTAACCCGATTTGATCTCCCTTTTTAGGTACTATAAAGTTATACTCTTCATCCTATTCATTAACCTAAATTTAATTCAATTCATGAATATTCATATAAGACGGTTCTAATAAGACTTCGGAATCCCTTCACTTAGAATTATAACAATAAACCCTGCTCAGTAGTGAACGCACTCAATCAATAACCATGTTATGTATTCAGACTCTACACAACGATCATTGATGCGCAAAACGACTATGAGTATGGATTAAATATGCAATCTTATATAAAACAAATCACAGGTAGTGTTGTACGGAATTTTACACACGAAATATGAATTACATCATGAAACTTTCATAACCCTAGAACTACCAAGGCGGTTCTAGCCCATGATTGATCTAGGAACAATCATGGTTAGATTGATCATTCTTACTTGAACCTTCAGCGAACTTCTGTCACAGCCCTCCGGATGGATCACCACCTCTACTCTTGTCTCTATTATGATTGATGATCTAAAGCTCTATTTATTCTCTGTATGAGCCTCCTTTTATACTTGTAATCACGTCTCTAGGGCTTGGAATGGGCTTTCTAAGTAATCTCGCGCGTTTCGGCCTCGAAAATCTGGATAAGGTAAGTTCTCGCACGTAGGTTCGACCTCGTCAAACAGGTCGAACAACTGGCCACAGGTCGAACCCCAAGTCGAACCCTGCTACTGGAAGAATTCTGTACTGGTTCGACCTCTTGAACAGGTCGAACAACTTAGGACTTGGTCGAACCCCAGGTCAAACCTCATCACAGGACAATTCCCGCTCCCGATTCGACCAACTGGCAAGTCGAACTCAAACGTCGTGGTCGAATCCTCTTTTCTGCGAACTAGTTCGACCATGGTTCGACCTGATGGACAGGTCGAACCACTTGAGTCGTGGTCGAATCCTCTTCTGTAAGCTCAGCAATGCTGGTTCGACCTACTGGAGAGGTCGAACCCTCCTCCAACCAGGTCGAACCCTCCTAATTCTTGGGCGGTTCGCATGGCTTCGACTCCGTCTCTTCGATTCTTGGCACAAAGGGCTACATCGTTCAGGAGGTCGAGTCCCCTAAGTGCCAAGCCACCCTGTTCCTTTGGGAGAATGACCTCCTCCTAATGAACTGCACCCCTTGTGGTTCCCCAAAGGAATTTTCATATCATCCTCTCAATTCTGTCCACAACTCCTTTGGGATCTTCACCATCGTGGTCTAGAAGTTCATCAACCAGTACACAACCGATCTAATTAGTTCCAATCAGCCTGCATATGAGAGGAAATGCGTGGACCATCCCCTGATCAAATTAGTAACATGCGTGATGAGTGGCTCAAAAGCAGACTCCCGGAGCTTACTTCCTTGTAGCGGAACTCCCAAATAACGTACAGGGAAGGTGCCTTCCTGAAAAGGTAGCACCTCGCGGATTGCCTGTTCCTCATCCTCCGGAACTCCTGCCATGAACAAGTGAGACTTGTCCGCACTAACCTCCAAACCTGACATTCGAGCAAAGAGATTAAGGGCTTTGGCTACCACCTCTGCCGAAGAGTGATTGCCATAAGAAAAGATAATCAAGTCGTCCGCAAATGCCAGGTGAGTAAATCCAACCTTCGCACAATGTCTAGAGTGGTACTTATAGTTGTCCGTCACGGTCATTCTCCTGAAGAGACGGGAGAAGTAATCCATTCACAAGACAAACAGTAAGGACGACAAAGAATCACCCTGGCGCAAGCCTCTCTTACCATCGAAATATCCCTCAAGTGCACCGTTGATAAGGATGGAGAATGAGGTGGTGGTGACACATTCCATGATCCACCCTATCATACGCTGAGGAAATCTCAAACCTGTAAGCACTCCACGCAGAAACCCCCAATCCATCGAATCATACGCCTTCTTGATATCCAGTTTGATCGCCATTCTCCTGTACTGACGATGCCTAGCCCACCCATAATTCTTCACAATCTCCTGGGCTAGCATCACACAATCCCTCATTCTTCGATTCTTAACAAAGCAAAAGTGGTTCTCCGCCACCAAGTCCTCCATCAGGGCCGTCATTCATGTCACAATGATACGAGATATGATTTTGTAGATCACATTACAACACGAAATTAGGCGAAACTCCCTGACAGTGGGATCATGCTTACCCTTTGGGATTAGTGTAATAAACGGGCATTCATCTACCGCAGTAGCTGCCCAGAGTGGAAGAATTCCTGGAAAGCCCGCACGACATTCGCCCCAACCACATCCCACGCATCCCGAAAGAAAGCGACCGTGTACCCATCTGGACCGGGGGCCTTATTCCCGTGCATGCTCCACACTACACCCTTTACTTCCTCGGCCATGACAGGCACCACGAGCTGCTTTGCCTGTTCATCGCTCAGCATGGCTCCATAGTCAAACACATTGTCATCAATCTCCTCACACTCCCCCGCAGTACCCAACAAGTCTCTATAGAATGAGAGAAACTCTCCAATGACTTCATCATGGGAGGTAGTGTGCCCAGATTCCATAAGTATGGAGGGAATGATATTCCTCACACTATTGGACTTGATCTTCCTGTAGAAGAATTTTGTGGGTTTGTCCTGACTGATCAAGTAGTCTGCTCTGGCCATCTGAGAAAAGAAACGGTGTTCGGCGTGACACAAGAAATTGACCTTCTTCGCTGCCTCCCGAACCCTGTTCCATTTCTCAACATTACCAGGATCAGCATGGCTCTCCAGCTGCAAACTGTCTAGCTCCTTTCTAGCCCTCTCTGCTCTCTCGGCTATGTGGCCGAAGTCCCTCTTGCCAAGCTGATGTAGCTTTGGCTTGAGTAACTTCAACCTACGACAAACACTGAACTGAGTCATGCCCCACACTTGCGAGTCCCACACCTCTCGCATAGTATCCAGGAATCCCTCGCTGGTCTTCCACATATTCACATACCTGAACGGTCTCCCCTTCGAGCACTCAGCATGAAACACTGAAACTAGGACAGGGCAGTGGTTCGAGGTGGCCCCCATGGGCAGGAACTCCGACTCCACTACTCCCGAGGTGGTGTCCCAGTTCAAGTTCACCAATACTCTATCAATACGACTCCATACTCTGCCATTCGTCCAGGTGAAAAAGCACCCCTTAGACTTAGATCATCCAACCCTCGATCAACACAAAACTCCTCAAAATCCACCCTGTACCAGTTCTGATGAGACAGAACAATTTCAGACCTTTCTTTCGGTTTCCTAACGCAATTAAAGTCTCCAAGGAGCATCCAGGGAGAGTTAACTGTGGGGACAACCGAAGAGAGGTGACACCATAGCCTGCGCCTATCATCTACGCCATTACGGGCGTACACAACACTGATGAGGAACTCCTGCTGAGAAGTCAAACAGCGAACCAAACCAGAGAAACATTGCTCATGGAGCACAACATTACTAACAGCAATCAGAGTGGAATCCCACGCAACCACAATACGACCCCCCTCAACAACATCAAAATTATTCACGTTATTCCAACTAGGAACAATTCTACCCACAATATCCACCACATTATCATCAGACAATTTAGTTTCAATAAAACCCATGAAGCATACTATATTCTTACGAACTAACCTGCGGGCTGCTCGCTGCGCACGAGTGGCTGCAAGCCCTCGTACGTTCCATGCTAGACACCTCATTGACGAACATTGGGGGAGGATCCCCAGCCTCGTCCTAATCCATTGCCTGTTCCCTGCAGCTCCTGGATGATGATTCTAGTGCCTCTCCTAGTGCCGTCCACCCTGTGGGTGAGAGTGGGAGGCGGGAAGCGCCCCGAGCGGCCTACAACCTCTTCATCCTCCTCCTCCATTTCCTATGCCCAAGTCTTCCTAGTGTTCACTTGAGCGGGCTATTTCCCCTCTCTTCTGTTGATCCTCCAATCATCAGGATCAAGATCGTCTAGGATTTGGTATTTTCCTGACATGACCTTCTGTTTCTGCACTTGGGATAGTTTAGGACCCGCGACCTTTTTCTTTCCATTCTGATTCCTCTTCTTTTCAGCCCCGTGTTCCTAGTCCCGACGTGCTGGAACCCCTCCTCGTCGACCGTATCATCAGCTCGTGTGGTCTCCGGGGGTTGGTCCATCCCTTTCTCCCCCTTGTCACCCCTTGCAAGATCATCACAGTCACTAACTAGATGACCAAATTTCCTACACTTAGTACAATACGCCGGGAGGCGTTCGTACAAAACAGTTTGGGAAAAGTTGGCTCCTTGATAGTTAAATGTGACCTCTCTTGGAAGCTCCTGCGATACATCAATATCCACCCTCACACGCACAAACGATACCCTGTCCGCCTTAACAGAAGTATCATCCACCATGATAGGTCTACCAACCAGTGAAGCCACTTTACTAATGTGGTTCTTCGACCACAGCTCCAATAGGAATGAAGGTAACCGAATCCAGACCAGGACATGGGAGATTTCTCGATCATCAAATTGAAAGGCTCGTGGTAGCCTTTTGAGCATAAGATAACGTTCCCATATGGAGTGAGGCGCACTATCTAGCACCTTCCGCACATCCTCCTCCGAGCAAAGTCGGAAGATAATCCACCCCAACTGATGCATGACGATGGTATAGTTGACGCCCCATGCCCGGCAGATGGCATGGAGGGCCTGCATACCTGGGAACCGTCCCGAGAAATACCCCACCAACGTGTATTTCCAAGCATCAGAATCATCCTTCAGGTCGAGATAGGCCACTCCATCACATGGTGCAATGTATTCCAGTTTCCTGTTCGGATCAATGTTACTTTTGTTGACAAATCTAACATAGTCCATCAGTTCCTTCGGAGCGGAACCAGCACCCGATGTGCCCTACTGCGAGCACTGGTCGTGCTGCCCGCCGTGTTGTCGAGGGCCTGCCTCCTCGCCCATGGACTGGCTTGTGGCACCTGGACCCCGCCCATCGCTGGCTCCCACGCTCGAGGCACCCTGCCGAGATAGGGATCTGGATGCACATGCCGGGCTGCTCTGGTGGGTGGCGCCCTGCGCCTGCCGAGAAAACTCGGCGCTGCCTGCAGTCTTGGAGCCCTGCCAAGACCCTTTCGCTAATTCTCGCCCCTGCCGAGAGACATCGTCTACATGCCGAGGCTCTCCGCCTGCCTGCAGAGAGGGAGAGGCATGGGAGGTCTCTACA
>CM042955.1:40670087-40720087 GCA_023678885.1 Pogostemon cablin
TGGTTTGGTATTAGCTTGTCTTGGCTATAGAATCACATTAGTGCACTTGTGTGTATTGAGCAGGACCGCTTGAGATCGTTCGACTTATACTGACTTATAGGAGAACTTGATCTCAGTTATTATGGAAGTTCGTGCTCTTAATTCCTATACAATAACCTCGACACGTAGGGCAGTATGTATTTCTTTGATTCATCAATGGGTGAGATTTACATGTAATTAAATCAACAAACTCGATGAGTTGGGAAATAGTGCTGTCTCTATGGTGTGCTGTTGATTGTAGAAGGAATCCGTGTCCGTCATAGGTTGATGATGTCCCCTTGAGGAGCTCATAAGGATTATCATGTAAACCCTGCAGGTGGAATTTATTCCGGCATGATAATGAGGTTGAGTGGTACTACTCTTGGATGAGATATTAATTAATTGAGTTGTCAGTAACTTAAATTAATTAATGGACATTGTATATCTTAAACATGGGGAGACTAACGGGCTCATAATAAGAAGGAGCCCAAAACATAATTTTGGGATTGGTACGGTAGTGCAATAATAATATTTTAGTGGAATATATTATTATTATTGGACTTAAGTATAAGCTTTGGGCTAAGCTTGGATACTTAAGCCCAATGGAGGACCAACCCAATTTCTCCTCCTGGTCCCTGCTGTAGCCCATGTATATAAGTCACCTCAGCTTATCTGGAAATCTAATCTAATCTAACTGATTATTCACGTGTGATGAGGGTTGAGAGCAGATTGAGGAGGTCTCGTAGATCGTCGCCCACACGACATCGAGATCGGACTTGGGACATACAGCAGAAGATCAGAAGGTAGTTTGCTGCTGCTGTCTGCGACCTTGCAAAATTTGTGTAAAGCCGTTGAAGAGAGGATCGTCTGAACGCAAAGATCACTCAATTCCGACATCAGACGAGGAAGTTATGGCCATTCTCGTAGGACTGCGCATGCTGCCTACGAGAATCAATCTTCATCAACATACCTTGGTGAACGGTAATCGTTTCTATGATTTATTGCTTCCGCTGTGATAGAAACGTATGAATCCCTAACGGGTCACGTTAACCAAACGATCGAGCACCAACAATACTCATCTCCCACTTATACTAAAAGACTATGCTGTCATGTCTCCTGCCATACATCTGATTTCCACTCCCACTACACGACCATCAAAAGCTCTCGCCTTAAGGTCCTTGTAAATGGATTTACTAGGTTATCATCCGATGCAATCTAGGTGACAACAACCTTCCCTTCATCATACGATTTCTCGTAACAGGTGGTACTCGCGTTCCATGTGTTTAATTGTCTTATGGACTCGTGATTCCTTTAAGTTTGCAACTGCACCAATATCATTAATTTAAATTGTGATAATTTTGGGCAAACTTAGAAATACTTCAAAGTCCATCATGAAGTTTCTAGACTCATATAGATACTTTGGCTGCCTTATAGGTTCCAATTTATCATCTTTCCATGATGGAGTCTGGAGTCCGAAATATATTTCTATATAACACTCCTCCATATTATAACTCTACTTCCTAAAATTAAACGCATAACCTTTGAGGTGGATTTACTGTTGTCCCTATCTGATTTGAAAAATCCGAATCTACGTAACTCATAAGAAGCAGAGAATCTGTCCGGTAAGCCTACATATAATTTCTAGTCCTTTTCAGGTACATAAGTATATGTCTTACCACAATTCAACATTCTTATTTTGGGTTACCTTGATACCCACTGTTCATGCCATCGGCAAAATAGATATCCAATCTCGTGCATAGCATTCCTTAGATTAAGCTTCCTCATTTGCCCAAGCATAAGGAACCGCTTTCATCTTCTTTATCTACTTTTGTGTCACAAGACATATTCACTTAGATAAATTCACATGCTAAACGAGTAAGGATCGTATCATTATATGAAACTTGAGATAAGCATAACATTCTTTTTTGTGATCCGTATTACCGTGATCAAAAGGATATTTTTGCTCTTCTTAAGTCCTTCATCTCATACCGCTTTATCAAGCATACCCATACGCCCGACAATACTCTTTCATTGTCTCCAATGAGCAAGATACTATCTACGTATAGTACAAGAAATACCACCACGTTTCCATCACTCTTTTCAATACACAAGACCCATCCGATCATTGATTAGATCCATGTCACTGGATTACCTTATCAAAACGGATGTTTCATGATCTTGAAGCTTGCTTTAGTCCATGAATGGACACTTTTAAGCTTATTATCACCATGCTCTTAGCTTTTTGCAATGAATCACTCTAGTTGCTTCACATAGATGTTTCCCTTAAGACTTCCAATCAGGAAAGCTGTCTCGATATCTATTTGCTATCCCTCATATTTCATATGAGTAGCAACAAATAAAAGAGTCCGGATCAACTTAGGCATAACTACCGGCGAACAGGTTTTCTCATAATCGAACCCTTTCTTTCTGAGTATACCTTTTCGCAACAAGCTTGCTTCCAACGTTTTCACCTTATTCTATGATCCTCTTTTATTCTTGCATGCCCGCTTCCAATGGCTTTTACGCCATTTAGTGGTTCAACAAGCATCCAGACCTAATTTAAAATCCATCGATTCTATTTTAATATTCATTGCACTTTGCTAGGATTTGGCATTTCTAACTTGCAGTGCTTCGTCGTATCCGTGGGTCCATTTCATGTTTGCGAGGGACCAAGTCTCACGACTTTCCCAAAACATGTATCTTACAAGTTGTCGAAGAACCCTCCCACTACGATAAGACACTATATGCAATTGTGTATCAGACGTGACACGTGTTGCAGTTTACCTTGTGGTATATCCTCTTGTACAATTGGTACTTATACTTTGTGTTTTTCCCTCTCACTTCTTTTAGAACAATTTATACATGGGTTTATGATTTAATACATAGTCTCTTTCCAAAAATCTAGTGTTTGTGTTAACAATCACCCTTCGATCTTTTAGACTAAATAAATCACCTTCATTTTTATAGCATATCCCACAAACAGACAAACATTCAAATGAATTACTGTTTCTAGGGCTTATCCATAAAATGAATTAAGTAATTCCAAATAATTCATCATCTATCTAATCATTACCATAAGAGTCTTATTCCTTCTATCCACCACACCATTCAGCTGGGGCATGCCCGGTGTAGACCACTTGAGATTTAATCTCAACCTCTGATTAATAGCTCCTAACTATCCTAAGAGGTACTCGTAATGACGATTAAATCGTCATTACTTGATATATTTTCCATGACGCTTCACTGTACCAGCCTTGCAATTCTTGAATTAATCAAAAAACTTAGACATGCAGTGCATCAAATAAATATATCGGTATCTAGAATAATCATCGATTGACGAATATTCATATCCACCTCTCATCTGGAAAATCTTAGGACCACATAAATCATAATGAACTAATTCCAACATATATATCTTTGGTTCTGCACTCCTTTGCCTTGAAAAATCAATTAGTCATTTTTACTCCCAAGCAAGACTCAAAAGTCAGATAGTTTTCACTTCAGATAAACCTAAGGGTCTATCGGCTATCAACTTTTGAATCCTACTCAAGTAAAATGATCTAGTCTTAGATGCCAAATATATGTTTAGTTCATATCCGAAGGTATCTTTCTCTTACTAAGATTAGAAGATTCATTATTAATTATTATTTGTTGCATCAGTGGAATATACATGATTTAAGAGTATACAAATTGTTCACCAACGTACAATAACAGATTACAACTCTATCCTTCATTATAATAACCATGTCATTTAAATGAAATGGAGTATCCATCTATTAATGCATAGAAACCGAAATCAAATTCTTTCTATGAAAACGTACGTAAAACAATTTCTCATAATCAAACGTCTACTCATATCATTAGATAAATAGACAACTCCCACTGCAATAGCCACTACTCTTGTAGTTTTACCCATGTCATAACAATCTTATCCTCGCTTAGTAATAAACATTTAGTGATTCCAGTATCTACACACTTCGTGTCAGTAAATGCCATCACTAATCATGTTTTAAACAACTAGTGAATAAGATATAAAACTTGTTCACATTATGATGAAAATGGCTTTCCTTTCCCACATGTTTTTCCAGAAGTTTTCCACCATATACATCCTATTGTAATTCAGGTGGAACTTACTCAAAAACATCTAGGCAATTCACGAAGAATTAAATTGATCTAGGTTTCCCTTCAATTTATACTCCATGCTTTCCCAATTCATTCATCAAATTAAATCATGATCTTCTGCCTTTTAACTTACTCAAGTATTCGAAGAGTTACATGAGACCATCATATTTCTATGAACCTCTCATCTCTTCACTAGAGACTTTAATAGGCATCATGAGACGTCTCTTGTGAGAACACACATGTATTTTCTTAAGCAGTAAAATTCAAAACCAAGATTCTTTTCTAATCATCTAATTTGGACAAGTAAATATAATTTCTTTTAGTTAATAAAATGTGAGATAAAACCATTTGAAAATTAGAGAATCATAAATTAATTTACCGATCAAAATTTCGAATTTTATCCTTTTATATTGATTCCCTCAAAACAATATAAAAATAAAATTCACCGACATCTCAAGCACCGTGAGTCTGCAAGCCACGTTAGTGTGGACATTTACAAACCCGAACATTTACAAGAGAAGGTTTTACCCATTAATTTCATTTGTCAACCTAACTTTATGACAAAATAATTAATAGTCGGTTCCTCTTTAGCCATGCAAATAATAGCAGTGACTCCGTTGGGGAGGATACTAATTATTTACACCTAAGTGTACACCATTATTTGATCCCAAGTCCACTGTGCGAGCTTGTGTGCCTTACAGTTGGAGAAGTACACACGCGGTCAGATAGCTTCCTACAATCATCAATTATAAGTTTGTACCAGTGAGCCCCACATAAACTCATCCGTTAGGGAGGAAGGCCTATTGCCAACACACAAGTTCATGTGCCACATTACAAACAATAATTATGTAATGAAGTCTGTACCAGTGATCCGTGAATAAACTCATCCGTTAGGGAGGAAGGCCTATTGCCAACACGCAAGTTTACTCACATCACTTACAAACCAATAATGGAGGCAGCGAGAATTTTTACCAATCCCCTCTCCCACTTAGTTATTTAAGACCGAGGGTTTTTACATGCATATAATATTTCAGAATAAAATATGCAACCTAGCATGCTCATACTTCCAAATATATAACAATAATTGACCAATAAAACAATTATAGCAGTTATATATAAGGAAATAAATTGCCAAAAATAAGTTGACTTGATCAACACTCCAACATACATGCATATAATATACCAAATATAATACGCAATCTAGCATGCTTCTATTTAAGGCAATAAATCATAGAGAATCATGCATACATATATAACAATAATCAATTAATAAATCAATTATAACAGTTATATAACAGCGAATTCGATTGTTCGCCACCAATCACGAATGCGGACTACTGCGATGGGGATCGACCTCCCTGCAGCCTGCTGCACCACTCTGGCACCCTGCCCAATCATATTATGAAGACTCACGTGGAACCTGATGCAGACCAGTCGAACTTGATGCAAACCCGCTCGAACCTGGTGCAGAGTCGATCAAACCTGATGCAGACCAATCGAACCTGATGTGAATCCATTCAAACCTAGTGCAGCATTGATCGAACCTGATGCAGACCAATCGAACCTGATGCAGACCCGCTCGAACCTGGTGCAGCATCGATCGAACCTGATGCAGACCAATCGAACATGATGTAAATCCGCTCGAACCTGGTGCAGTATCGATCGAACCTGATGCAGACCCGCTCGAACCTGGTGTAGCATCGATCGAACCTGATGCAGACCAATCGAACCTAATGCAAATCCACTCGAACTGTCGCTCGTCCAAGGGCCTACTTGCACGGAACCAAGTTCAGCCCAACGCGCAACATCAAACTACACCAACTGTCGTTCAGGATTTGCAACTGTAGGAACCTGGGAATCCAATCTTCACCGTCCAAAATCTACGCCTGTGAGTTTTCAACATGGTGTCCAAATTACAGGTCGATCCAACGGTTAGATTGTGAGAAATAGCTCTTTTCCCTCGACTGCGCAGAACAGAATTGCCCAAAAAACTGCTTCTGTTTCGGCGTATTCCCGACAACACAATGTTCCAAATACGATCTTCACCGTTCAAAATGTACATCTACAAAATCCGAACGTGCTGACCAAAACTCAGCCTGATCCGACGGTTGAAACTCCGGTTATTGCCTCTGCAATATCACTGCGCTGGATTTTCTCTCAATTTCTTCCTTCCATGTGAAATTGACGAACAGTTTTCGTCGAATCCTCTCACACACAACCATCAACGAACAGATATAATATAGGGTATATTTCACATAGGGATATTCATGGTTTGCGCAGTAAAACAAAACCCTAAACATGCGATCCTAATTTCAAAAAATTAATCACATAAACCCTAGCCTAACGTGTCACGCTTCACCACGAAACCGAAGCTCTGATACCAATTGTTGGTGCTCGATCATTTGGTTAACGTGACCCGTTAGGGATTCATACGTTTCTATCACAGCGGAAGCAATAAATCATAGAAACGATTACCGTTCACCAAGGTATGTTGATGAAGATTGATTCTCGCAGGCAGCATGCGCAGTCCTACGAGAATGGCCATAACTTCCTCGTCTGATGTTGGAATTGAGTAATCTTTGCGTTCAGACGATTCTCTCTTCGACGGATTTCCTTCAGTATATTGATCATCAAATTCTGAGCACTTTACGAATTTATACAAATTTCGCAAAGTCGCGGACAGCAGCAGCAAACTACCTTCTGATCTTCTGCTGTATGTCCCAAGTCCAATCTCGACGTCGTGTGGGCGACGATCTACGAGACCTCCTCAATCTGCTCTCAACCCTCATCACACGTGAATAATCAGTTAGATTAGATTAGATTTCTAGATAAGCTGAGGTGACTTATATACATGGGCTACAGCAGGGACCAGGAGGAGAAATTGGGTTGGGCCTCCATTGGGCTTAAGTATCCAAGCTTAGCCCAAAGCTTATACTTAAGTCCAATAATAATAATATATTCCACTAAAATATTATTATTGCACTACCGTACCAATCCCAAAATTATGTTTTGGGCTCCTTCTTATTATGAGCCCGTTAGTCTCCCCATGTTTAAGATATACAATGTCCATTAATTAATTTAAGTTACTGACAACTCAATTAATTAATATCTCATCCAAGAGTAGTACTACTCAATCTCATTATCATGCCGGAATAAATTCCACCTGCAGGGTTTACATGATAATCCTTATGAGCTCCTCAAGGGGACATCATCAACCTATGACGGACACAGATTCCTTCTACAATCAACAGCACACCATAGAGACAGTACTATTTCCCAACTCATCGAGTTTGTTGATTTAATTACATGTAAATCTCACCCATTGATGAATCAAAGAAATACATACTGCCCTACGTGTCGAGGTTATTGTATAGGGATTAAGAGCACGAACTTCCATAATAACTGAGATCAAGTTCTCCTATAAGTCAGTATAAGTCGAACGATCTCAAGCGGTCCTGCTCAATACACACAAGTGCACTAATGTGATTCTATAGCCAAGACAAGTTAATACCAAACCACACTACAACTATCCCGATAGAGAGTCCCCGTCTATCTCAGTTGTGAGCATCTGTTTATACTTTATAAGGAAACTAATAATATGATCTTCCGCGTGTTGTCGCACAACATATTATCTACAGTATAAAGTAAGTGGACTATTGCATCGAACATATGAATAAATTATAAGATGCAATCATTTGATCATATGATTCTCATTTTAAATTAATTATTATAACATTGTTCATACAAAAAGCTAGACTTTTAGTATACAATCCAACAGGGCATGGGCAAGCCAAGGCAACTACCGTGGGTAAGCCATGGGCATGTGTCGTGCAAGCATGGCCTGTGCATGGGTAACCCGTGGCAACGGGCGTGGGCAACCCGTGGCGACGTGCGTGGGCATACGTGGGTGAACCCATGGGCAACCGTGGGCAATGGGAGTTGGGCATGGGCCATGGCATGGGCAAGCCAAGAAAACGACCGTGGACAAGCCGTGGGTATGGGCCGTGCAAGCATTGCTTGTACATGGGCAACCCGTGGCAACGGGCGTGGGCATACATGGGCGACTCCATGGTCAACGGGAGTTGGGCAAGGGCCATGGCATGGGAAAGCCAAGGCAATGGCCGTGGGCAAGCCGTGGGCATGGGCCGTGCAAGCATTGCCTGTGCTTGGGCAACCCGTGGCAATAAGCGTGGGCATACGTGGGTGACCATGGGGAACCGTGGGCAACGGGAGTTGGGCATGGGCCATGGCATGGGCAAGCCAAGGCAACGGCCGTGGGCAAGCCATGGGCATGGGCCGTGTAAGCATTTCCTATGCATGGGCAACCCGTGGCAATGGGCGTGGGCGACCGTGGGGAACCATGGGCAACGAGAGTTGGGCATGGGCCATGGCATGGGCAAGCCAAGGCAATGGCCGTGGGCAAGCCATGGGCATGGACCATGCAAGCATTGCCAGTGCATGGGCAACCCGTGGCAACAGTCGTGGGCATACGTGGGCGACCCTATGGGTAACTATGGGCAACGAAAGTTTGGCATTGGCCATGGCATAGGCAAGCCAAGGCCACGGCCGTGGGCAAGCCGTGGGCATGGGCAATGCAAGCATTGCCTGTGCATGGGCAACCCATGGCAACGGGCGTGGGTATACGTGGACGACCCCGTGGGCAACCATGGGTAACGGGAGTTGGGCATGGGCCATGGCATGGGCAAGCTAAGGCAACGGCCATGGGCAAGGGCTTTGCAAGCATTATCTGTGCATGGGAAACCCGTGGCAATGGGCGTGGGCATACGTGGGCGACCCCATGGGCAACCGTGGGCAACGGGAGTTGGGCATGGGCCATGGCATGGGCAAGCCAAGGCAACAGCAGTGGGCAAGTCGTGGGCATGGGCCGTGCAAGTATTGCCTGTGCATGGGCAACCCATGGCAATGGGCAAGGGCATACGTGGGCGACCCCATGGGCAACGGGAGTTAGGCATGGGCTATGACATGGGTAAGCCAAGGCAACGGCCGTGGGCAAGCCGTGGGCATGGGCCGTGCATGCATTGTCTGTGCATGGGCAATGCGTGGCAACGGGCGTGGGCATACGTGTGCAACCCATGGGCAATCGTGGGTAACGGGAGTTGGGCATGGGCCATGGCATGGGCAAGCCAAGGCAACGGCCGTAGGCAAGGCACGGGCATGGGCCGTTGATAGGGGTTTTCTCAATACACAAATTAATCCTCAAGTATAAGGATATCAATTGTAGTCGCGAAGATGACCAAGTTACAATATCGAACCCACGGGACGGTTAAATATCAATTTCGTTATATTCTAGTATACTTTAGTCTATGTTTGGTAATTGTAAAGGTTTAAGGAATAATGACTTCTAATCGAAATAGCAAAAAGAAATAGTAAGAGTAGAGAAAAGTGAGTTGTGATCAATAAGAATAGTAGGTAGTTCGTCGGGTCATCCAGTTTCACTAGTAATTCATATTTTCATGTGATGATGTCCGACTCTGCCCTGTGGTTTGTGGACGCATCACTAGACCATGCAAGTTTACTCTATAGATACAAGTAAATATGCGCTTGACACGTGTGAATAATCTCGGAGCAAGAGATATACTTCACCCCCCTTTCTAGGTACTATCATAATCAATTATCTTCTACGTCTAGAATCTAACCCGATTTGATCTCCCTTTTTAGGTACTATAAAGTTATACTCTTCATCCTATTCATTAACCCGAATTTAATTCAATTCATGAATATTCATATAAGACGGTTCTAATAAGACTTCGGAATCCCTTCACTTAGAATTATAACAATAAACCCTGCTCAGTAGTGAACGCACTCAATCAATAACCATGTTATGTATTCAGACTCTACACAACGATCATTGATTCAGACTCTACACAACGATCATTGATGCACAAAATGACTATGAGTATGGATTAAATATGCAATCTGATATAAAACAAACCACAGGTAGTGTTGTACGGAGTTTTACACACGAAATATGAATTACATCATGAAACTTTCATAACCCTAGAACTACCAAGGCGGTTCTAGCCCATGATTAATCTAGGAACAATCATGGTTAGATTGATCATTCTTACTTGAACCTTCAGCGAACTTCTGTCACAGCCCTCCGGATGGATCACCACCTCTACTCTTGTCTCTATTATGATTGATGATCTAAAGCTCTATTTATTCTCTGTATGAGTCTCCTTTTATACTTGTAATCACGTCTCTAGGGCTTGGAATGGGCTTTCTAAGTAATCTCACGCGTTTCGGCCTCGAAAATCCGGATAAGGTAAGTTCTCGCACGTAGGTTCGACCTCGTCAAACAGGTCGAACAACTGGCCACAGGTCGAACCCCAAGTTGAACCCTACTACTGGAAGAATTCTGCACTGGTTCGACCTCTTGAAAGGTCGAACAACTTAGGACTTGGTCGAACCCCAGGTCAAATCTCATCATTGGACAATTCCCGCTCCCGATTCGACCAACTGGCAAGTCGAACTTAAACGTCATGGTCGAATCCTCTTTTCTGCGAACTGGTTCGACCATGGTTCGACCTGATGGATAGGTCGAACCACTTGAGTCGTGGTCGAATCCTCTTCTGTAAGCTCACCAATGCTGGTTCGACCTGCTGGAGAGGTCGAACCCTCCTCCAACCAGGTCGAACCCTCCTAATTCTTGGGCGGTTCGCATGGCTTCGACTCCGTCTCTTCGATTCTTGGCACTTTCACTCCATTTTTGCTAAGAAAACACTCAAATAGCTCCACTAACACCTGATTCATGCTAATTCACAATATATATAGGTTTTCCACCTATTTCCACATCAAAACTCTCCAAAACTAGCACAAAACATAGTGTCAAACTTGTGAATTTACACACTCATCAAACCCCCAAACTTGCATGTTGCTCGTTCCGAGGTAACCAATTTAAACCACAGGAGTCGTGTATAATTCAACAAGATCAAGTACAACACATATTACACATGCCACTTCATTGAATCAAACAAGAATTACTTGCATCATATATTTCACTCATGTAAAATCAATCCAATCACACACCATTCGGAGTACTAAGTAATCTCGCTGACAAGATAAGTCTTTACTCTCTTTCGCTCACGTGCGTGAGGCACTATAGGCTAGTAGAAACACTCATATCAATTCATATTCACGCGTAACCATAAGCTTGGCAAAGGTCTCAAAAAGCAACTCACATCAAATTAATACTAGGATCACAAAGGACTTGTTTCTAGGTTGTAATGTTGGCTCTTTGGAAAGGGTAGGAAAATTTGGACATAGTGACTTAAGACACTAGTAGAGAGTTACCTTGGAGGTTCTTGATTTCTCATTTGGCTTCATATTCTCCTCCAATTCTTCTCTTGCACTTGCAATTTTAGATTTTCCTTCTCTTCCTTGCATCAACATTATTCTTATGATCGCTCGGATACCAGTTGTAGGCACTACCCTTCTCGAACATCATTCGGCTGCTTCTTAAAACTTCAAGCCCCATGTATAAACAATTCGGGGTACCAGTTTCAGGCACTACCCCCAACAAGATTTAACCATGTACTTTTCTTACTAAACCTCATTCCATCTTCCTTTTCTTCTTGCACACTTATTCACCTTACTCTCTCTACCAATGAATAGGGTATTTTCAAAGCTCAAATAAGGTAATTAAGGCTCTTTTATTTGGCTTGCCAAAGAAAAAGCTTTTAAAAGGCTCAAACAGGGCTACCAAAGGTTTATAAAATCATTAGGAAAGGTAAAATTTGGCTAAGTGACTCAATTAATCAAAAATGGCCTAAGATCATGTCCTAATATTTCATCAATTGTAAGTTTTACACAAGACTCCAAGCCAAGTTCTAGAATACGTTCATACGAATGATTCTCTCAAAAATAAACTATCATGATCAATCATGATAGAGGCTCAAATCCTCACATAGGTAATCAATTCCTAGTACTCCTCATAGCACATAATCAAGATCAATTCCTCATGAATTCCATATACTTAACAAATTATACATGCTCTTTCCAATGAAAATAAACACGTAAACACATGAATGCACAGAATCAATAACCCTTATACAAATCAATGATATAAGATCAACTATATCAAGTACATGCCACTCACACATGAATCACACCCCAATCTGTAAGAATAAAAAGAAGAATGGGAGATAAGATGAATCGGAGAAGCCAAAAGAAAACCTGAAACTACTCCCTAGGAGCATCATCATCCTCATCATCATCTTTGTCATCCTCATCCATCCTATTCTCCACAGCTCGGTACAGACTGGTAATGTGCCTATCCATCATATCCACTCGACTACTCACTCTACCAACACGCTCATCCAAAGCAGAGTACCTCTCGTTTAGCGTGGCGTAGTTGGCGTTAGCGAGCACGAGCTGCTTGTTCGTCTCCTGCTGTGCAGCTACTACCGCGACCAGCTGCTCATGAATCAAGCGAAGCTGCTCCCGGGTACCTGGAACTGCTCGCCGCTGCTGCGGTACCGGAGCATGCTGAGGCGCATCATGCTGCTCTTCTTCCGGAATCTCCATCTCAGGCTGCTCATCTACCTGATCCTCCTCTTCAGGCTGCTGTGGCTGAGGTGGACGGAACTTTCCTTGATCAATGATCTGCTATAACTCAGCCATCCTCCCCTCAGCACATATCTACGCTATCGCTCTCCAATCACCACCCGACTTCACTGCCACGGATAAGGCGGTATGTCCGAGAGAATTCATCAACTTATTCCTTGCTTCCCGAATAGTTGTCAAGTTGCTCACGTCGAAGGGGAACATAAATTCGAAAGGCTTGAGACCCCTCGTGAAAAACCAATCTCCATCTCTAAAATGGGCAAATCCTCCCTTCACGCATGTGCTCATCATCAAATCGGGTTCTCCTTCTACTGGTGTAAAGCCGGTGAGATCCAAGTTGTAATGCTCAACCACGATCGTCAGTAACCCTCCAATATTCACCTTTTGAAATCCAATGGTCTTGAATCGATGCAGCTGCGTAATGAAATAAGCTCCAACATTGAACTGCACCCCGTTTAGCATACACCACAGGGCGTAAAGATCTCCTCTAGGTACAACACTCCCCTCCGAGCGGGCGAATAACGTGTTGCTCAGGACGCGGTCCATGTACCTCAAGACTGGGTTCTTTATTGTGGAAGCACGAGCCTGTCTGATTTTATAATCTCGAATCTCCCCGGTGATCTCCCTCCAAAACCAATTTGCACCAAATGCAGCATTTTCTAATCGAGGGATCTCTAAATGCGTCTCAAACAACTCATTGAAATCCTCAGACGTCCATCTCCTACTCACTCCACCAAGCTGAAACGTACACCGATATGGGTACCCAAGCGGGTTCTTCTCCATCTCAAATGAGCAAACTACTTCCGCTGTAACGTGGAAGTACATCGGCCTCTTCAACTCCATGAATCTTCGGATCCCTACTTGATCGAACATCCAAAATATGTCATCCCCTATTCTCATTATCCTCATCACTTCATCATCTTGGTATCGAGTGCGAGCTATCTTGTCTGAAATTTCTTCCCACTTCTCTTTGATCTCATCCCAATCTTGCATATGAATCTTGAAATTTTTGGGTAAACGATCTTGCAGCCTCAGTTTCCTTGTCACTTTGTCCAAATTTGAAGGCCTGTCATGCCTATTCTTCGATCTTTCCTCCTCTGCCTTTCCTTTACCTTTACTTGATTCTTGTCCCTTTCCTGAAAACAAATACTTCAATCCAACCAACAAGACAAGAAAGCAAGTATTTTACTAGCACATCACATACTCTACTCAAGACTTCAAGCATCAATGCATAATCACTCCAACTATCGTCTCAACACCACTTGATTATTCAACATGCTCAAAAACATTTTCAATCACACTTCTTTAAATAACCAACAAGCATGCATCAACAATCCAAGAAATTCAATAAAAAATTCAACATGTTTCCCTTAATGAACTACTTCAATTTCATCAATTTCAAACCAAATCAACATGCTCATTCTATTAGATGCTCTATATTCCTGATCAATCCTCATAAAAATTCAAGTTCTATCAATAATCAAACAACCTAAAACCAAGAAACAAGAATTCATATGAAACAAGTCACAATATCAACATTCAACATGAAATTCAACCATACTCAACATCAATCCTCTTATTCAAATCGAATTTCATACCTAAACCTTCAATCCTAGAGTAATTGAGTTGTAAAAACATACCTTTTGACTTGCCCATGGTGAACAACCGATCAAGAACACACAACAACCAAAAATCGCGATTTCAGCCCTAACTCGCGACGAAACACGCCCAAATCCGCGACTAAATCGAAAATTCAAGGTGTAGTGTTGTGTAATCGGTGTGCAATCAAGTGTAATCGAAGAATTTGTGTAATGGTGTAGAGGTTCGAAGAGGGTTCGAGGTTTGGTGTTTCGAAAAAGTGATCAAACCCTCCGAAAAATCAAACTTAAGTTGCGTACCTGGCTTGGTTCGACCTCAGGTTTGACCTCCTGAACAGGTCGAACAATGGATGATGTGGTCGAACCTACCTTCTGGACAAATGCTCTTCTCGGTTTGACCTGGGTTTGACTTGCTGATCAGGTCGAACAATCCTTGAATTGGTCGAACCCATTTTCAGGAAAACAGAGTGCCTTGAACTGACTGGTTCGACCTCAGGTTCGACCTCCTGGACAAGTCGAACAAATATGGCTTAGGTCGAACCACCTCACTGGATAACTTTCGACTCCGATTCGACTTCCTCTGCTTCTGTTCGACTTCCGACACTGGTCGAACCACCTCCAATGTTGGTCGAACCATCCTTCTGACTTTCAAAACTAAGTGTTCTTCATTCACTACACACTTCAAGCTTCAACACAACTCATTAGATACAATCTAGAGCACAACTTCAGAAATTATTCCACAAAACATCATTCATGAGTAACTCCGTAAAAGAAAACACAACCAAAAACCACTGAACATTAGGCAAGTTGTAAAAAATCATCACATCAAAATCGATTAAAATTTCAATATGGCCGCAAAAACCAACTCCCCTAACAAACAATACAAAGAAAAGATTATACTCTTAATGCTTCAATGAGGTAATAACATCACACCCCCCCAAACTTAGTAAAAACGTAAGTCGAAACTAAGTTTGAAAAGAGATGTAATTGCCGATTAGTAAGCACCTTAAATATAAAAATTTCTTACTCACACAAAAGAAATAAAGCAATAAAACGGAAGAGTAAGCTCTCAACAAGCGCTCATATTTAACGTCGGAGAGTCACGACGGTACCAAATCAGATCAAGGTATCATCAAAAATGACACACACATCATCCGGCGACTTATAATGCTTCAACCGATGCCCATTCGCCGCGATAACGTCTCCATCTTTGTCAATAAGCTCAAAACTCCCCCCTCCTAAGGCTTGATGAATCATGAACGGACCCGTCCACTTAGACTTCAACTTGTCTGCAAAAAGCTTCAATCGAGAGTTAAAAAGTAGTACCTCATCTCCTTGCTTGAACTCCTTGTATGAGATCTTAGAATCATGCCACCTCTTCATTCTTTCCTTATAAATCTCTGAATTCTTGTAAGCACGACTCCTAAATTCGTCCAATTGATTCATGTGAGTTATCCTCAACTCCTTCACATCCTTGAGGGTCAAGTTCAAGCATTGCAAAGCCCAAAACGCTTTGTGTTGAATCTCTACGGGTAAGTGGCACGGCTTTCCATAGACAATTTGATACGGTGACATATCTAACACCGTCTTGTAAGCGGTTCGGAACCCCCATAACACATCATCGAGCTTCATAGCCCAATCCTTTCTATTAGTTCCTACCACTTTCTCCAGAATCTATTTGACTTGACAGTTGGAGACCTCTGCTTGCCCATTCGCTTGCGGATGATAGGGTGTAGTAACCCTATGCTTAACACCATAATCCTTAAGCACCTTCTCAAGAAATTTATTGACGAAGTGGGAACCTCCATCACTAACTAGTGCTCTAGGAACTCCATAACGGGCAAAAATATGCTTCTTCAAGAAAGATAAAACAATTTTTGAGTCATTTACACGAGTAGGAATTGCTTCCACCCACTTTGAAACATAATCCACAACAAGAAGAATGTAGAGAAACCCATTCGACGGGGGAAAAGGCCCCATAAAATCGATCCCCCATACATCAAATATCTCCACAACTATGCTAGGCTGCAGTGGCATCTCATCTCTCCTACCTATATTTCCCATGCGCTGACATCTATCGCAAGATGCCACATATCTCTCACTATCTCGAAACAATATAGGCCAATAGAGAGCGGATTGAAGTACCTTAGCTGCAGTCTTTTGCGCTCCGAAATGCCCCCCATTTGGTTGTGCATGGCAGAACTCAAGCACACTCTCCATTTCCATCTCGGGTACTGATGAGTGTGTAAATTCACAAGTTTGGCGCTATGTTTTGTGCTAGTTTTGGAGAGTTTTGATGTAGAAATAGGTGGAAAACCTATATATATTGTGAAATAGCATGAATCAGGTGTTAGTGGAGCTATTTGAGTGTTTTCTAAGCAAAAACGGAGTGAAAGGGCCAAGAATCGAAGAGACGGAGTCGAAGCCACGCGAACCGCCCAAGAAGTAGGTGGGTTCGACCTGGCTGGAGAAGGGGTTCGACCTCTCCAGCAGGTCGAACCAACGTTGCTGGACATACAGAGATGGGTTCGACCACGACTCAGTTGGTTCGACTTGGCCATCAGGTCAAACCATGGTCAAACCAGTTTGCAAGAAGGAGGATTCGACCACGACGTTGGGGTTCGACTTGCCAGTTGGTCGAATCGGGAGCAAGAGTTGTCCAGTGCTGAGGTTCGACCTGGGGTTCGACCAAGGCCTAAGTGGTTCGACCTGTCCAGAAGGTCGAACCTGTGCAGAATTCTTCCAGTAGTGGGGTTCGACCAGGGGTTCGACCTGGGGCTCGGGGTTCGACCTGCTTGACGTGGTCGAACCTGTGTGCGAGAACTTACCTTATCCGGATTTTCGAGGCCGAAACGCGTGAGATCACTTAGGAAGCCCATTCCAAGCCCTAGAGACGTGATTACAAGTATAAAAGGAGGCTCATACAGAGAATAAAGAGAGCTTTTGATCGTCAATCGTAGGAGAGACAAGAGTAGAGGTGGTGATCCATCCGGAGGGCTGTGACAGAGGTTCACTGAAGGTTCAAGTAAGAATGATTAATCTAACCATGATTGTTCCTAGATCAATCATGGGCTAGAACCACCTTGGTAGTTCTAGGGTTATGAAAGTTTCATGATGTAATTCGTGTTTCGTGTGTAAAACTCCGTACAACACTACCTGTGGTTTGTTTTATATAAGATTGCATATTTAATCCATACTCATAGTCGTTTTGTGCATCAATGATTGTTGTGTAGAGTCTGAATACATGACATGGTTATTGATTGAGTGCGTTCACTACTGAGCAGGGTTTATCGTTATAATTCTAAGTGAAGGGATTCCGAAGTATTATTAGAACTGTCTTATATGAATATTCATGAATTGAATTGAATTCAGGTTGATGAATAGGATGAAGAGTATAACTTTATAGTACCTAAAAAGGGAGATCAAATTGGGTTAGATTCTAGACGTAGAAGATAATTGATTATGATAGTACCTAGAAAGGGGGGTGAAGCATATCTCTTGCTCCGATGTTATTCACACGTGTCAAGCGCATATTTACTTGTGTCTATAGAGTAAACTTGCATGGTCTAGTGATGCGTCCACAAACCACAGGGCAGAGTCGGACACCATCACACGAAAATACGAATTGCTAGTGAAACTGGATGACCCAACGAACTACCTATCATTCTTATTGATCACAACTCACTTCTCTCTACTTTTGCTATTTCTTTTGTTATTTCGATTAGAAGTTACTATCCATTAAACATTTACAATTACCAACATAGTCTAAAATATACTAGAAGATTATAAAATTGATATTTATCCGTCCCGTGGGTTCGATATTGTAACTTGGTCATCTTCGCGACTACAATTGATATCCTTATACTTGAGGATTAATTTGTGTGTTGAGAAAACCCCTATCAAGTTCTTGGCGCCGTTGCCGGGGACGGCGTAAACTATCTTTTTGTATTATTTCTAGTTTATTAGGACTATTTTACCTTATTTTGTTGTTTTCTTTCTTATTCGTTTTAGGTGTATGCTCACAAGATCAAAGAAAGGTAATCTTGAACCGTATAATCCTGAGATTGGAGCATCATCAAGAAAGAAGAAGAAGAAGAAGAGCAAGGCAAAGGCAATAGACTCAACTGAAGCTCTGAATTTTGGAGTTGAGGTTGACGAGCAGATTTCGCAAGCGATTGAGGCTACAACTGAAGTTAATTTGGAAGTAGTAACAGTCAACATGGCAGCGAATCCGGATAATCTAGCCATCCGTGAGGTTTTCAGAAATAATGGGGCTGGAAATTATGAGCTTTTAGGAGCAAGGGGAACTAACACATCTTTCGATCTTCATCCCGCTCTTATTAGCATGATAGAAAGGAACTCCTTTTCAGGAGGGTCTTTCGAGGATCCGCAGCAGCATCTGAACAAGTTCTTGGGATATGCAAGTACACAAAAAGACGTAGGAGAACATGAAGATGCTAGGAAGATCCTTTTGTTCAAATTCTCGCTTACTGAAAAGGCGAGTGATTAGTACGATACTATTAATGCAGCTGAGTGCACCACATGGGAGCAATTGAAGTTAAGATTCTTGGAGAGGTATATGCCACCTTCGAAGGTGTTTAAGATGAAGCAAGATATTAACCAATTTGCTATCAGTGGAGGTGAGAAATTTCATGAAGCGTGGGATAGATTCAAGGACATGCTCAGGAAGTGTCCTCAACATGGGTTATCTAAAGCCCAATATATCAGTATATTTTATAACAGATTGGACTGTGAATCAAGAGTGCTACTTGATGCTTCTTCTAATGGAGCATTGCTTACAAAGTCATCCGTTGAGGCCGAGAGATTATTTGAAGACATATCAATGAATTCGAGGGATTGGCCCACTGATAGAGTTAGAGGTACGTATGTTCTTGGAAAGGTAGCTCAGGTTGAACAAGCAATGGTGAAGACTAAGAGAGAGGATGAGATCGTTTCGAGCTTGTCCAATATCAACAAACTACTTGAGTCTCAACAGAAGCAGATCAGCGAGATATCCCAACGAGTGCCAATCATGCAGCAAGAGATGATGAATAATGGAACCATCCAAGACGAATTGGAGGAAGCAAATTATGCCATGGGTCAAAGTATTCAAGGAACGAGGTACCCAAATCAAGGAAACCGGAACTACCAAGGGAACTATCGAGAAAACTTTAATAATCGTGGTCCATCTGGTAGTTATCAACAGCAACCAAGGAGGCCTGAATTTTCATGGAGCAATACGAATAATGCAGTGCAACTTCCGATGGGTGTTGATCCGGGAGAAAAGGTGGAAGAAGGGAAGCCTGGGTTCGAGGATACTGTGAACCGGTACATGGTAAAGAATGATGAAAGAGTGAACCGCCTTGAGGCAAAGCTTGAGAAAAAGATTGATGATCACCACAGAGATTTGTCCACTCAAGTGAAGGATCTCATATTGTTGATGGGTACAATTGCAGAGAATGTGAACACATTGACTCAAACTGTAGGATAAGGTAAGTTTCCATCTCAGAGTATAGAGAATCCAAAGTCGTGTAATGCCATCACACTGAGGTCGGGAACGCAGTACGAGGGACCGATGAGGCCGGAATCAAAGTTGGAATTTTCTAAGCCTTGGTTCGACCAACACGCAGAGGGTTCGACCAACTTTTCAGGTCGAACCCAGGTCGAACCTCATCGGCCAGAGCACTCTGTTTTGACACAGGAACGGTTCGACCACGATCACGAGGGTTCGACCAACTCTTTAGGTCAAACCCAGGTCGAACCGAAGGATGGAGATTATACAGTGAAGCGGTTCGACCAAAGGGGCAGTGGTTCGACCTCCAATGTTGGTCGAACCCAAGTCGAACCTCCGGAGCAGAATGAGATCAGTCTTCCAGGAGAGAGGTTCGACCAATACAGTCCTGGTTCGACCTATCAGCCTGGTCGAACCCCAGTCGAACCTCGCCGAGATGTTTTGTTTGATGCACCTATTGTTCCTTTTGATGTTGATGCAACTCCAGTGGTACGGAATGAGCAAAGTACAGACATAATAGCTGAGAAAAAATGGGAAAGAGCTAAGCGATTAAGAGCCGAAAAGGAGAAAGCGGAGAAGGTTGATCGTGATGAATGGGGGATTACCAAAACAAAGATACCTCCACCGTTTCCCTACAAGCTAGTGAAGAAGGGGTTGGAAGAAAAGTTCAAGAAGTTTTCAGAGATAATGAACAAGATAAGCTTGAACATCCCTTTTTTAGAGGCAATCATGGAGATGCCATATTATTCTCGATTCCTTAAAGACATATTGATGAAGAAGCGAAGCTTAACCGGAGTTGAAATGGTAAACTTATCGGAGAATTGTAGCTCAATTATACAAAAGAAGTTGCCACCAAAGATGAAAGATCCGGGGAGCTTTACTTTCTATGTGAGATCGGGAAGGGGCCAGCACGGCGAGCTTTATGCGATCTAGGGGCAAGCATCAATTTGATGCCGTTGTCCATCTTTCAGAAGCTTGGTTTGGGGGAGATGACCCCGACAACTGTTGCTCTCCAATTGGCAGATCGATCTATGACGTTTCCGAAAGGTATAGTTGAAGATGTTCTAGTAAAGGTGGAGAAGCTAGTTTTTCCTGTGGATTTCCTTGTATTAGAAATGGATGATGACAAGGATAATGTTCCTTTAATCTTGGGGAGGCCATTCCTTGCTACAGCTGGAGCTATGATAGATGTTCGGAAAGGAGAACTGAAGTTGAGAATGGACAAAGAAGAAGTACTTTTCAACTTGGACAAAGCAATGAAAATGCCAATGGAGTCCCAATGTTATAGTATTGACGTGGTGGAGGAGATTGTGAAGGAGGATATGTCTCTGATCTTGTCAAAGGATCCTCTTGAGACATGTTTGATGGAATCTCTTACTTATCCCACTACGGAGCTTGACGGACTTTCTAACGAGGTATGTATTGAATTTCTTGAAAACTTACTTGCTTTGGGTGATGACAGGTTTGCATTGGAAAGAAATAAAGTGGAAGAAGTCAAATGGACCAGGAAGTACTTGCCTTTGGATAACGAAAACACTCCAGTGGAGAAAAGAAAAGAGGAGTTGAAACCATTGCCGGATCACTTGAAGTATGCTTTTCTTGGTGATAATGCACAATATTCGGTAATTGTATCTTCTTCCCTTAATGATGATCAACTTGAGGAGTTATTAGATGTTTTGAGGAAGTATCAGTCTGCAATAGGGTGGTCACTTGATGATTTGAAAGGTATTAGTCCTTCGTATTGTATGCATCGGATTAGGTTATTGGATGAAGCTAAGGCTAGTGTTCAGAATCAGCGTAGGGTGAATCCCGCAATTCAAGAGGTGATAAGGAAGCAAATTCTTACGTGGTTGGATGCTGGAATTATATATCCTATTAATGATAGTCCCCATGTGAGTCCATTGCATGTAGTTGCTAAGAAGGGGGGCATGACTGTAGTGAAAGCTGAGGATGGAGAAGCTATAGCCACGAGAATTCCTACGGGATGGCGTACATGTGTGGATTACAGGAAATTAAATGAGAACACGTGTAAGGACCATTTCCCTCATCCATTTATGGATCAAATGTTGGATCGTCTTGCAGGGTATGAGTTTTATTGTTTCTTGGATGGATTCTCGGGGTATAATCAAATTATGATTGCTCCCGAGGATCAAGAAAAGACCACTTTTACTTGCCCCTACGGGACCTTTGCTTTTAGGAAGATGCCGTTTGGATTGTGTAATGCGCCTGCTACTTTTCAGAGATGCATGATGGCGATTTTTGATGGTTTGATAGAGAAGATCATGGAAGTATTCATGGACGATTTTTCAGTCTTTGGTTCTTCTTTTGATATGTGTTTGTCTAACCTTGCTGTTGTTTTGAAAAGGTGTCAAGAAACTAATCTTGTCTTGAATTGGGAGAAGTGTCATTTCATGGTGAAGGATGGGATTGTTCTTGGGCATCATGTTTCCGCCAAGGGATTACAGGTAGACCGTGCTAAAGTGGTGGCAATTGAGAAGCTTCCACCACCAACCAATGAAAGAGGAGTGCGGTCCTTCCTTGGACACGCTGGTTTTTACAGGAGATTCATTAAGGACTTCTCAAAATACTCTAAGCCCTTATCTCATTTACTTGAGAAGGATATTCCTTTTGTGTTTAATAATGAGTGTTTAACAGCTTTTCAAGTTTTGAAGGAGGCGCTTATTACTGCCCCTATCTTGATCACACCGGACTGGACGCAACCGTTTGTACTTATGTGTGATGCAAGTGATGTAGCATTGGGTGTGGTGCTTGAGCAGCTAAGGGAGAAGAAGTTCTGCGCCATTTACTACGCGAGTAAGACTTTCGATGCGGCACAGAAGAATTACACGGTAACTAAAAAGGAGTTTTTGGCTGTTGTGTATGCATTCGATAAGTTTCGTCAGTATTTGGTTGGCATGAAGACGATTGTGTATACGGATCACTCAGCGATTCGTTATTTGATGGAGAAGAAGGAGATGAAGCCTAGGATCATAAGATGGATTCTACTACTGCAGGAGTTTGACTTGGAGATTCGGGATAAGAAAGGAACAGAAAATGTGTTGGCCGATCACTTGTCAAGGTTGGAGACTAGGGAGCATTGTGATAATTCTTTCGAGTATATTGAAGAGATGTTCCCTGATGAGAAGATCATGGTTGTGGCTGTTGAAGGTGCCGAGCGAGCATGTGTGGTTGCAGCGCAAGGTATGGATCCATGGTACGTGGATTATGTTAATTACATTGTCATTGGTGAAATTCCAAGGGATCTCAACCGATATCAACTTGCGAAATTTCGTAGGGATGTTGAGACATTTATATGGTATGATCCGTTTGTTTATAAGATTTGTACAGATTCTATTGTCCGAAGATGTGTACCCAAGATGGAAATGGAAAGTGTGCTGGAGTTCTGCCATGCACAACCGAATGGGGGGCATTTCGGAGCGCAAAAGACTGCAGCTAAGGTACTTCAATCCGCTCTTTATTGGCCTACTTTGTTTAGAGATAGTGAGAGCTATGTGGCGTCTTGCGATAGATGCCAGCGCATGGGTAATATAGGTAGAAGAGATGAGATGCCATTGCAGCCTAGTATAGTCGTGGAGATATTTGATGTTTGGGGGATCGATTTTATGGGGCCTTTTCCCCCGTCGAATGGGTTTCTCTACATTCTTCTTGCGGTGGATTATGTTTCTAAGTGGGTGGAAGCAATTTCTACTCGTGTTAATGATTCGAAAGTTGTTTTATCTTTCCTAAAGAAAAATATTTTTGCCCGTTATGGAGTTTCGAGAGCATTAGTTAGTGATGGAGGTTCCCACTTCGTCAATAAATTTCTGGAGAAGGTGCTTAAGGATTATGGTGTTAGACATAGGGTTACTACACCCTATCATCCGCAAGCAAATGGGCAGGCGGAGGTCTCCAACCGTCAAGTAAAGCAGATTCTGGAGAAAGTGGTAGGAACTAATAGAAAAAATTGGGCTATGAAGCTTGATGATGTGTTATGGGGGTTCCGGACCGCTTACAAGACGGTGTTAGATATGTCACCGTATCAAATTATCTATGGGAAGCCGTGCCACTTACCCGTAGAAATCCAACACAAAGCGTTTTGGGCTTTGCGTAGCTTGAACTTGTCCCTTAAGGATGTAAAGGAGTTGAGGCTAACTCACATGAATCAATTGGATGAGTTTAGGAGTCGTGCTTTCAAGAATTCAGAGATTTATAAGGAACGAATGAAGAGGTGGCATGATTCTAAAATTTCGTACAAGGAGTTTAAGCAAGGAGATGAGGTACTACTTTTTAACTCTCGTTTGAAGCTTTTTGCAGGCAAGTTGAAGTCTAAGTGGACGGGACCGTTCATGATTCATCGAGCCTTAGGAGGGGGGAGTTATGAGCTTAATGACAAAGATGGAGATGTTATCATGGCGAATGGGCATCGATTGAAGAATTATAGGTCGCCGGATGATGCGTGTGTCATTTTTGATGATACCTTGATCTGATTTGGTACCGTCGTGACTCTTCGACGTTAAACATGAGCGCTTGTTGAGAGCTTACTCTTCCGTTTTATTGCTTTATTTCTTTTGTGTGAGTATGAAATTTTTTATATTTAAGATGCTTACTAATCGGCAATTACATCTCTTTTCAAACTTAATTTCGACTTGCGTTTTTACTAAGTTTGGGGGGGTGTGATGTTATTACCTCATTGAAGCATTAAGAGTATAATCTTTTCTTTGTATTGTTTGTTAGGGGAGTTGGTTTTTGCGGCCATGTTGAAATTTTAATCGATTTTGATGTGACAATTTTTTATAATTTGCCTAATGTTCAGTTGTTTGTGGTTGTGTTTTCTTTTACGGAAATACTCATGAATGATATTATGTGGAACAATTTATGAAGTTGTGCTCTAATGAGGTTGTGTTGAAGCTTGAAGTATGTAGTGAATGAAGAACACTCAGTTTTGGAAATCAGGAGGTAGGTTCGACCAAGTCTAGGAGTGGTTCGACCAGAGCCGGAGGTCGAACAAAGGCAGAGGAAGTCGAACCGGCGTTGAAAGTTGTCCAGAGAGGAGGTTCGACCAAAGCCATAGTGGTTCGACCTGGTCAGGAGGTCGAACCTATGGTCGAACCTGTCAGTCGGAAGTACTCTGTTTTCCAGAAGAGGGGTTCGACCAATTCAAGAAAGGTTTGACCTGTTTAGCAAGTCGAACCTCTGGTCGAACCAAGAAGATTATTTGTCCAGAAGAGAGGTTCGACCTCGCCATCCATGGTTCGACCAGTCCAGGTGGTCGAACCCGAGGTCGAACCAAGCCAGGTACGCGATTTAAGTTCGAATTTTCAGAGGGGTTCGATCATTTTTTGGAAACTTCAAACCTCGAACCCTCTTCGAACCTCTACACCCTTGCACAAATTCTTCAATTACACTTGATTTCACACCGATTACACAACATTACACCTTGAATTATCGATTCGGTCGTGGTTTTGGGCGGATTTCATCGTGAGTTAGGGCTGAAATTGCGTTTTTGGTTGTTTTGTGTTTTCGATCGGTTATTCACCATGGGCAAGTCACAAGGTATGTTTTTCCAACTCAATTACTCTAGGATTGAAGGTTTAGGTAAGAAATTTGATGTGAAATAGAGAATTGATGTTGAGTATGGTTGAATTTCATGGTGAATGTTGATATTTTGATTGGTTTCATATGAATTCTTGTTTCTTGGTTTGTGGTTGATTGATTATTGATAGAACTTGGATTTTTATGTGGATTAATCAAAGGTATAGAACATACCATAGAATGAGCATGTTGATTTGGTTTGAAATTGATGAAATTGAAGTAGTTCATTGAGGGAAATATGTTGAATTTTTGATTGAATTGCTTGAATTGCTTAATGCATGCTTGTTGGTTATGTTTTGATGATTAAAGAAGGTATAATTGAAGATGTTTTGAGAATGTTGAATAAGCAAGTGGTGTTGAGATGATAGTTTGTATGAATATGCAGTGATGCTTGAAGTCTTGAGTAGAGTATGTGATGTGCTAGTACAATACTTGCTTTCTTGTCTTGTTGGTTGGATTGAAGTATTTGTTTTCAGGAAAGGGACAAGTATCAAGAAAAGGAAAAGGAAAAGCAGAGGAGGAGAGATCAAAGAAGAGGCATGACAGGCCTTCAAACTTAGACAAAGTGACAAGGAAACTGAGGCTACAAGACCGTTTACCTGATAACTTCAAGATTAGGATGCAAGGTTGGGATGAGATTAAAGAGAAGTGGGAAGAAGTTTCAGACAAGATAGCTCGCACTCGATACCAAGATGATGTAGCGATGAGGATAATGAGAATAGGGGATGATATATTTTGGATGTTTGATCAAGTAGGGATCCGAAGATTCATGGAGTTGAAGAGGCCGACGTACTTCCATGTTATAGCGGAAGTGGTTTGTTCGTTTGAGATGGAGAAGGACCCGCTTGGATACCCCTATCAGTGTACGTTTCAGCTTGGTGGAGTGAGTAGGAGATGGACGTCTGAGGATTTCAACGAGCTGTTTGAGACACCTTTGGAGATCCCTCGTTTAGAAAGTGCTGCATTCAGTGTAAAGCGATTTTGGAGGGAGATCACTGGGGAGATTCATGATTACAAGACCAGACAGGCTCGTGCTTCCGCAATAAAGAACCCTGTCTTGAGGTACATGGACCGCATCCTGAGCAACACGTTGTTCGCCCGCTCGGAGGGGAGTGTTGTGTCTAGAGGAGAGTTATATGCCTTGTGGTGTATGTTGAATGGAGTGAAGTTCAACGTTGGAGCTTATTTTATTGTGCAGCTGAATCGATTCAAGACCATTGGTTTTCAAAAGTGAATATTGGAGGGTTATTGACGATTTTGGCTGAGCATTACAACTTGGACCTCACAGGCATTACACCAGTGAAGGAGAACCCGATTTGATTATGAGCACGTGCGCGAAGGGAGGGTTTGCCCATTTTAGAAATGGAGATTGGTTTTTCACGAGAGGTCTCAAGCCTTTCGAATTTATGTTCCCCTTCGACGTGAGCAACTTGACAACTATTCGGGAAGCAAGGAATAGGCTAATGAATTCTCTAGGACACACCGCTTTATCCGTGGCAGCGAAGTCGGGTGGTGATTGGAGAGCGGTAGCACAGATGTGTGCTGAGGGAAGGATGGCTGAGTTACAGCAGATTGTTGATCGAGGAGAGTTCCATCCACCTCAGCCGCAGCAGTCTGAAGAGGAGGATCAGGTAGATGAGCAGCCGGAGATGGAGATTCCGGAAGGAGAGCAGCATGATGCGCCTCAGCATGCTCCAGGACCGCAGCAGCAGCGAGCAGTTCCAGGTACTCGGGAGCAGCTTCGCTTGATTCATGAGCAGCTGATCGCGGTGGTAGCTGCACAGCAAGAGACGAACATGCAACTCGTGCTCGCTAACGCCAACTACGCCACGCTGAACAAAAGGTACTCTGCCTTGGATGAACGTGTTGGTAGAGTGAGTAGTCGAGTGGTTATGATGGATAAACACATTACCAGTCTGTGCCGAGCTGTGGAAAATAGAATGGATGAGGATGACGATGATGATGAGGATGATGATGCTCCTAGGGAGTAGTTTCAGGTTTTCTTTTGGTTTCTCCGATTCATCTTATCTCCCATTCTTCTTTTATTTTTACAGATTGGGGTGTGATTCATGTGTGAGTGGCATGTACTTGATATAGTTGATCTTGTATCGTTGCTCTGTATATGGGTTATTGATTATGTGCACTCATATGTTTACGTGTTTATTTTCATTTGGAAAGAGCATGAATAATTTGTTAAGTATATGGAATTCATGAGGAATTGATTTTGATTATGTGCTATGAGGAGTATTAGGAATTGATTACCTATGTGAGGATTTGAGCCTTTATCATGATTAATCATGATAGTTTATTCTTGAGAGAATCATTCATATGAACGTATTCTAGAACTTGGCTTGGAGTCTTGTGTGAAACTTACAATTGATGAAATATTAGGATATGATCTTAGGCCATTTTTGATTAATTGAGTCACTTAGCCAAATTTCACCTTTCCTAATGATCTTATAAATCTTTGGTAGCCCTGTTTGAGCCTTTTAAAAGCTTTTTCTTTGGCAAGCTAAATATACGAGCCTTAATTACCTTATTTGAGCTTTGAAAATACCCTATTCATTGGTAGAGAGAATAAGGTGAATAAGTGTGGAAGAAACAAAGGGAAGATGGAATGAGGTTCAGTAAGAAAAGTGCATGGTTAAATCTTGTTAGGGATAGTGCCTGAAATTGGTACCCCGCATTGCTAATACATGGGGCTTGAAGTTTCTAAGAAACAGCCAAACGATGTTCGAGAAGGGTAGTGCCCATAACTGGTACCCGAGCAATTAAAAGAAAAATGATGTTGATGCAAGGAAGAAAAGGAAATTTGATAATTGCAAGTGCAAGAGAAGAATTGGAGGAGAATATGAAGCCGAATGAGAAATCAAGAACCTCCAAGGTAACTCTCTACTAGTGTATTAAGTTACTATGACCAAATTTTCCTACCTTTTCCAAAGAGCCAACATTACAACCTTGAAACAAGTCCTTTGTGATCCTAGTATTAATCTAATGTAAGTTGATTTCTGAGACCTTTGCCAAGCTTATGGTTACGCGTGAATATGAATTGATATGAGTGTTTATACTAGCCTATAGTGCCTCACGCACGAGCAAAAGAGAGTAAAGACTTATCTTGTCAGTGAGATTACTTAGTGCTCCGAATGGTGTGTGATTGGATTGATTTTACATGAGTGACATATTTGATGCAAGTAATTCTTGTTTGATTCAATGAAGTGGCATGTGTAATATGTGTTGTACTTGATCTTGTTGAATTATACACGACTCCTGTGGTTTAAATTGGTTGCCTCGGGACGAGCAACATGTAAGTTTGGGGGTTTGATGAGTGTGTAAATTCACAAGTTTGGCACTATGTTTTGTGCTAGTTTTGGAGAGTTTTGATGTGGAAATAGGTGGAAAACCTATATATATTGTGAAATAGCATGAATTAGGTGTTAGTGGAGCTATTTGAGTATTTTCTTAGCAAAAACGGAGTGAAAGGGCCAAGAATCGAAGAGACGGAGTCGAAGCCACGCGAACCGCCCAAGAAGTAGGTGGGTTCGACCTGGCTGGAGGAGGGTTCGACCTCTCCAGCAGGTCGAACCAACGTTGCTGGACATATAGAGATGGGTTCGACCACGACTCAGTTGGTTCGACCTGGCCATCAGGTCGAACCATGGTCGAACCAATTTGCAAGAAGGAGGATTCGACCACGACGTTGGGGTTCGACTTGCCAGTTGGTCGAATCGGGAGCAAGAGTTGTCCAGTGCTGAGGTTCGAACTGGGGTTCGACCAAGGCCTAAGTGGTTCGACCTGTCCAGAAGGTCGAACCTATGCAGAATTCTTCCAGTAGTGGGGTTCGACCTGGGGTTCGACCTGGGGCTCGGGGTTCGACCTGCTTGACGTGGTCGAACCTGTGTGCGAGAACTTACCTTATCCGAATTTTCGAGGCCGAAACGCGTGAGATCACTTAGGAAGCCCATTCCAAGCCCTAGAGACGTGATTACAAGTATAAAAGAAGGCTCATACAGAGAATAAAGAGAGCTTTTGATCGTCAATCGTAGGAGAGACAAGAGTAGAGGTGGTGATCCATCCGGAGGGCTGTGACAGAGGTTCGCTGAAGGTTCAAGTAAGAATGATTAATCTAACCATGATTGTTCCTAGATCAATCATGGGCTAGAACCACCTTCGTAGTTCTAGGGTTATGAAAGTTTCATGATGTAATTCTTGTTTCGTGTGTAAAACTCCGTACAACACTACCTGTGGTTTGTTTTATATAAGATTGCATATTTAATCCATACTCATAGTCGTTTTGTACATCAATGATCGTTCTGTAGAGTCTGAATACATGACATGGTTATTGATTGAGTGCGTTCACTACTGAGCAGTGTTTATCGTTATAATTCTAAGTGAAGGGATTCCGAAGTATTATTAGAACTGTCTTATATGAATATTCATGAATTGAATTGAATTCGGGTTGATGAATAGGATGAAGAGTATAACTTTATAGTACCTAAAAAGGGAGATCAAATTGGGTTAGATTCTAGACGTAGAAGATAATTGATTATGATAGTACCTAGAAAGGGGGGTGAAGCATATCTCTTGCTCCGATGTTATTCACACGTGTCAAGCGCATATTTACTTGTGTCTATAGAGTAAACTTGCATGGTCTAGTGATGCGTCCACAAACCACAGGGCAGAGTCAGACACCATCACATGAAAATACGAATTGCTAGTGAAACTGGATGACCCGACGAACTACCTATCATTCTTATTGATCACAACTCACTTCTCTCTACTTTTGCTATTTCTTTTGTTATTTCGATTAGAAGTTACTATCCATTAAACCTTTACAATTACCAACATAGTCTAAAATATACTAGAAGATTATAAAATTGATATTTATCCGTCCCGTGGGTTCGATATTGTAACTTGGTCATCTTCGCGACTACAATTGATATCCTTATACTTGAGGATTAATTTGTGTGTTGAGAAAACCCCTATCAGGTACACATCTTTGGACAATAGAATCTGTACATATCTTGTAAACAAACGGATCATACCATATAAATGTCTCAACTTCCCTCCTAAATTTCGCAAGTTGATATCGGTTGAGATCCCTTGGAATTTCTCCAATGACAATGTAATTAACATAATCCGCGTACCATGGATCCATACCTTGCGCTGCGACCACACATGCTCGCTCAGTCCCTTCATCAGCCACAACCATTATCTTCTCATCAGGGAACATCTCTTCAATATACTCAAAAGAATTATCACAATGCTCCCTAGTCTCCAACCTTGACAAGTGATCTGCCAACACATTTTCTGTTCCTTTCTTATCCCGAATCTCCATGTCAAATTCTTGAAGTAGTAGAATCCACCTTATAATTCTAGGCTTCATCTCCTTCTCCATCAAATATCGAATCACTGAATGATCCGTATACACAATCATCTTCATGCCAACCAAATACTGACGAAGCTTATCGAATGCATACACAACAGACAAAAACTCCTTTTCAGTCACCGTGTAATTCTTCTGTGCCGCATCGAAAGTCTTACTCGCATAGTAAATGGCGCAGAATTTCTTCTCCCTTAACTGCCCGAGCACCACACCTAGTGCTACATCACTTGCATCACACATAAGTATAAACGGTTGAGTCCAGTCCGGTGTGATCAAGATGGGGGCAGTAATTAGCGCCTCCTTCAAAACTTGAAAAGCTGTTAGACACTCATCATTAAAAACAAAAGGAATATCCTTTTCAAGTAAATGAGATAAGGGCTTAGAGTATTTTGAGAAGTCTTTTATGAATCTCCTGTAAAAACCGGCGTGTCCAAGGAAGGACCGCACTCCTCTTTCATTGATCGGTGGTGGAAGCTTCTCAATTGCCACCACTTTAGCACGATCTACTTGCAATCCCTTGGCGGAAACATGATGCCCAAGAACAATCCCATCCTTCACCATGAAGTGGCACTTCTCCCAATTCAAGACAAGATTAGTTTCTTGACACCTCTTCAAAACAATAGCAAGGTTAGACAAACAAATATCAAAAGAAGAACCAAAAACTGAAAAATCGTCCATGAATACTTCCATGATCTTTTCTATCAAACCATCAAAAATTGCCATCATGCATCTCTGAAAAGTAGCAGGCGCATTACACAATCCAAACGACATCTTCCTAAAAGCAAAGGTCCCGTAGGGGCAAGTAAAAGTGGTATTTTCTTGATCCTCGGGAGCAATCATGATTTGGTTGTACCCCGAGTATCCATCCAAGAAACAATAAAACTCATACCCTGCAAGACGATCTAACATTTGATCCATAAATGGAAGAGGAAAATGGTCCTTACACGTGTTCTCATTTAATTTCCTGTAATCCACACATGTACACCATCCCATAGGAATCCTCGTGGCTATAGCTTCTCCATCCTCAGCTTTCACTACAGTCATGCCCCCCTTTTTAGCAACTACATGCAATGGACTCACATGGGGACTATCACTAATAGGATATATAATTTCAGTATCCAACCACGTAAGGATTTGTTTTCTTATCACCTCTTGAATTGCGGGATTCACCCTATGCTGATTCTGAACACTCGCCTTAGCTTCATCCAACAACCTAATCCGATGCATATAATACGAAGGGCTAATACCTTTCAAATCATCAAGTGACCACCCTATTGCAGACTTGTACTTCCTTAAGACATCTAATAACTCCTCAAGTTGATCATCATTAAGGGAAGAAGATACAATTACCGGATATTTGTCATTATCACCAAGAAAAGCATACTTCAAGTGTTCCGGCAATGGTTTCAACTCCTCTTTTCTTTCTTCCACTGGAGCGCTTTCGTTATCCAAAGGCAAGTACCTCCTGGTCCATTTGACTTCTTCCACCTTAGTTCTTTCCAATTCAAACCTGTCATCACCCAAAGCAAGTAAGTTTTCAAGAAATTCAATACATACCTCATTAGAAAGTCCGTCAAGCTCCGTAGTGGGATAAGTAAGAGACTCCATCAAACATGTCTCAAGAGGATCCTTTGACAAGATTAGAGATATATCCTCCTTCACAATCTCCTCCACCACGTCAATACTATAACACTGGGACTCCATTGGCATCTTCATTGCTTTGTCCAAGTTGAAAATTACTTCTTCTTTGTCCATTCGCAGCTTAAGTTCTCCCTTCCGAACATCTATCATAGCTCCAGCCATAGCAAGGAATGGCCTCCCCAAGATTAAAGGAACATTATCCTTGTCATCATCCATTTCTAGTACAAGGAAATCCACAGGAAAGACTAGCTTCTCCACCTTTACAAGAACATCTTCAACAATACCTTTCGGAAACGTCATTGATCTATCTGCCAATTGGAGTGCCACAGTTGTCGGGGTCCACTCTCCCAAACCAAGCTTCTGAAAGATGGACAACGGCATCAAATTGATGCTTGCCCCTAGATCGCACAAAGCTCACCGTGCTGGCCCTTTCCCGATCTCACATAGAATAGTAAAGCTCCCCGGATCTTTCATCTTTGGTGGCAACTTCTTTTGAATAATTGAGCTACAATTCTCAGATAAGTTTATCGTTTCAACTCCTGTTAAGCTTCCCTTCTTCATCAATATGTCTTTAAGGAATCGAGAATAATATGGCATCTCCATGATTGCCTCTGAAAAAGGGATGTTCAAGGCTATCTTGTTCATTATCTCTGAAAACTTCTTGAACTTTTCTTCCAATCCCTTCTTTGCTAGCTTGTAGGGAAACGGTGGAGTTATCTTTGTTTTGGGAATCCCCCATTCATCACGATCAACCTTCTCCGCTTTCTCCTTTTCGGCTCTTAATCGCTTAACTATTTCCTATTTTTTCTCAGCTATTATATCTGTACTTTGCTCATTCCGTACCACTGGAGTTGCATCGACATCAAAAGGAACATCAGGTGCATCAATCAAAACATCTTGGTGAGGTTCGACTAGGGTTCGACCAGTTTCAGAGGTCGAACCAAGTTTGTATTGGTCGAACCTCTCTCCTGGAAGACTGATCTCATTCTGCTCTTGAGGTTCGACTTGGGTTCGACCAACATTGGAGGTCGAACAATTGCCCCCGAGGTCAAACCGCTTCACTGTATAGTTTCTATCCTCCGGTTCGACCTGGGTTCGACCTGATAGGTTGGTCGAACAATTACGATCGTGGTCGAACCGTTCCTGTGACAAAACAGAGTGCTCTTGCTGATGAGGTTCGACCATGGTTCAACCTATATTCCAGGTCAAACCCTCTGAGTGTTGGTCGAACCGAGGCTTAGAAAATTCCAACTTTGATTCCGACTTCATCGGTCCCTCGTACTGCGTTCCCGACCTCAGTGTGATGGCATTACACGACTTCAAATTCTCTATACTCTGAGACGGAAACTTCCCTTTGCCTACAGATTGAGTCAATGTGTTCACATTCTCTGCAATTGTACCCATCAACAACGTGAGATCTTTCACTTGAGTGGACAAATCTCTGTGGTGATCATCAATATTTTTCTCAAGTTTGGCCTCAAGGCGGTTCACTCTTTCACCATTCTTTACCATGTACCGGTTCACAGTATCCTCAAAACCAGGCTTCCCTTCTTCCACCTTTTCTCCCGGATCAACACCCATCGGAAGTTGCACTGCATTGTTCGTATTGCTCCATGAAAATTCGGGCCTCCTTGGTTGCTGTTGATAACTACCAGAGGGACCACGATTGTTAAAGTTTCCTCGATAGTTCCCTTGGTAATTCCTGTTTCCTTGATTTGGGTACCTCGTTCCTTGAATACTTTGACCCATGGCATAATTTACTTCCTCCAATTCTTCTTGGATGGTTCCATTATTCATCATCTCTTGCTGCATGATTGGCACTCGTTGAGATATCTCGCTGATCTGCTTCTGTTGAGACTCAAGTAGCTTGTTGATATTGGACAAGCTCGAAACGATCTCATCCTCTCTCTTTGTTTTCACCATTTCTTGTTCAACCTGAGCTACCTTTCCAAGAACATACGTACCTCTAACTCTATCAGTAGGCCAATCCCTCGAATTCATCGATATGTCTTCAAACAATTTCTCGGCCTCAACGGATGACTTTGTAAGCAATGCTCCATTAGAAGAAGCATCAAGTAACACTCTTGATTCACAGTCCAATCCATTATAGAATATACTGAAATATTGGGCTTTAGATAACCCATGTTGAGGGCACTTCCTGAGCATGTCCTTGAATCTATCCCACGCTTCATGAAATTTCTCACCTCCACTGATAGCAAATTGGTTAATATCTTGCTTCATCTTAAACACCTTCGAAGGTGGCATATACTTTTCCAAGAACCTTAACTTCAATTGCTCCCACGTGGTGCACTCAGCTGCGTTAATAGTATCATACCAATCCCTCGCCTTTTCAGTAAGCGAGAATTTGAACAAAAGGATCTTCCTAGCATCTTCATGTTCTCCTACGTCTTTTTGAGTACTTGCATAACCCAAGAACTTGTTCAGATGCTGCTGCGGATCCTCGAAAGACCCTCCTGAAAAGGAGTTTCTTTCAATCATGCTAATAAGGGCGGGATGAAGATCGAAAGCTGTGTTAGTTCCCCTTGCTCCTAAAAGCTCATAATTTCCAGCTCCATTATTTTTGAAAACCTCTCGGATGGCTAGATTATCCGAATTCGCTGCCATGTTGACTGTTTCTACTTCCAAATTAACTTCAGTTGTAGCCTCAATCGTCTGCGAAATCTGCTCGTCAACCTTGACTCCAAAATTCAGAGCTTCAGTTGGGTCAATTGTCTTTGCCTTGCTCTTATTCTTCTTCTTCTTTCTTGATGATGCTCCAATCTCAGGATTATACGGTTCAAGATTACCTTTCATTGATCTTGTGAGCATACACCTAAGACGAATAAGAAAGAAAATAACAAAACAAGGTAAATAGTCCTAATAAACTAGAAATAATACAAAAAAGATATTTTACGCCGTCCTCGGCAACGGCGCCAAGAACTTGATAGGGGTTTTCTCAACACACAAATTAATCCTCAAGTATAAGGATATCAATTGTAGTCGCGAAGATGACCAAGTTACAATATCGAACCCACGTGACGGTTAAATATCAATTTTGTTATATTCTAGTATACTTTAGACTATGTTTGGTAATTGTAAAGGTTTAAGGAATAATGACTTATAATCGAAATAGCAAAAAGAAATTGTAAGAGTAGAGAAAAGTGAGTTGTGATCAATAAGAATAGTAGGACGCATCACTAGACCATGCAAGTTTACTCTATAGACACAAGTAAATATGCGCTTGACACGTGTGAATAATCTCGGAGCAAGAGATATACTTCACCCCCCTTTCTAGGTACTATCATAATCAATTATCTTCTACGTCTAGAATCTAACCCGATTTGATCTCCCTTTTTAGGTACTATAAAGTTATACTCTTCATCCTATTCATTAACCTGAATTTAATTCAATTCATGAATATTCATATAAGACGGTTCTAATAAGACTTCGGAATCCCTTCACTTAGAATTATAACAATAAACCCTGCTCAGTAGTGAACGCACTCAATCAATAACCATGTTATGTATTCAGACTCTACACAACGATCATTGATGCACAAAACGACTATGAGTATGGATTAAATATGCAATCTTATATAAAACAAACCACAGGTAGTGTTGTACGGAGTTTTACACACGAAATATGAATTACATCATGAAACTTTCATAACCCTAGAACTACCAAGGCGGTTCTAGCCCATGATTGATCTAGGAACAATCATGGTTAGATTGATCATTCTTACTTGAACCTTCAGCGAACTTCTGTCACAGCCCTCCGGATGGATCACCACCTCTACTCTTGTCTCTATTATGATTGATGATCTAAAGCTCTATTTATTCTCTGTATGAGCCTCCTTTTATACTTGTAATCACGTCTCTAGGGCTTGGAATGGGCTTTCTAAGTAATCTCACGAGTTTCGGCCTCAAAAATCCAGATAAGGTAAGTTCTCGCACGTAGGTTCGACCTCGTCAAACAGGTCGAACAACTGGCCACAGGTCGAATCCCAAGTCGAACCCCGCTACTGGAAGAATTCTGCACTGGTTCGACCTCTTGAACAGGCCAAACAACTAAGGACTTGGTCGAACCCCAGGTCAAACCTCATCACTGGACAATTCCCGCTCCCGATTCGACCAACTGGCAAGTCGAACTCAAACGTCGTGGTCGAATCCTCTTTTCTGCGAACTGGTTCGACCATGGTTCGACCTGATGGACAGGTCGAACCACTTGAGTCGTGGTCGAATCCTCTTCTGTAAGCTCAGCAATGCTGGTTCGACCTGCTGGAGAGGTCGAACTCTCTGTTGGATTGTATGCTAAAAGTCTAGCTTTAGTATGAACAATGTCATAACAATATTTGAAATGAGAATCATTGATCAAATGATTGCATCTTATAATTATTTTATATGCATGATGCAATAGTCCATTTACTTTATACTGTAGATAATATGTTGTGCGACAACACGCAGAAGATCATATTATCGGTTTCCTTATAAAGTATAAACAGATGCTCACAACTGAGATAGACGGGGACTCTCTATCGGTATGGTTGTAGTGTGGTTTGGTATTAGCTTGTCTTGGCTATAGAATCACATTAGTGCACTTATGTGTATTGAGCAGGACCACCTGAGGTCGTTCTTCTTATACTGACTATATAGTAGAACTTGATCTCTGTTATTATCGAAGTTCGTGCTCTTAATCCCTATACAATAACCTCGACACGTAGGGCAGTATGTATTTCTTTGATTCATCAATGGGTGAGATTTATAAGTATTAAATCAACAAACTCGGTGAGTTGGGAAGTAGTGTTGTATCTATGGTGTGCTGTTGATTGTAGAAGGAATCCATGTCCGTTATAGGTTGATGATGTCCCCTTGAGGAGCTCATAAGGTTTATCATGTAAATCTTGCAAGTGGATTAATTTCCGGCATGATAATAAGGTTGAGTGGTACTACTCTCGGATGAGATATTAATTAATTTGAGTTGTCAGTAACTTAATTAATTAATGGACATTGTATTTCTTAAACATGGAAAGACCATCGGGCTTATAATAAGAAGGAGCCCAGAACATAATTTTGGGATTGGACGGGTAGTGCAATAATAATATTTTAGTGGACTATATTATTATTATTGGATTTAATTAAAAGCTTTGGGCTAAGCTTGGTTAATTAAATTCAGTTGAGGCCCAGCCCAATTTCTCCTCCTGGTCCCTGCTGTAGCCCAAGTATATAAGTCATCTCAGTTCCTGTTAAACCTAAGTCTGTGTCTCATTTGACATACGGGAGACAACAGAGAGCAGAATGAGAGAACTCTGGGGATTGTTGACCACCCAACACCAGAGTTGACTTTGGGACATACAGTAGAAGATCAGAGGTGTTCTTCACAACTGTTCATTCTCTACATCGACCTAGAAGTCAGGTAAACATTTTTATGCTTCCGCTGATTGTTTGCCTGTTTATCCTAACGATCACGTTGAACTGCACGATCCAATTGCCAACAATTGGTATCAGAGCGTTGTTTTCGTGGTGAAACGTGAGACGTTAGGTAGGGTTGTTATATTCGTGTGTTTATTGTCGAATAGTAAGCATGAAATTAGGGTTTTATGTGAGTATTATCCTTAGTGTTTTTTCGGTGGTTTAAGCATATGAATCTGTATATGGTATATCTGTGATTATCCAAGATATCTTATACGTCAATGGAAGATTGTTTGTTGTGTTATCGTTGCGAACCACACACACCCACATGACTGTCACTTCACTGCACAACAATGAGTACGCTGAACAACTATCCTAATCTTCGAAGGTGCTATTGATTGGCGACACTGATCGACGAGTATTGAAATCGAGCGTGTCACTCTCTCTCGCCTGATGGGAAATCAGCGAACCACCACGAGCGGTAGAACAGCGACAGGGTGGGCGTGAACTGGTTGTTCCGAGCGAGTCTGCTGCAACATCCAGGCGAGTCGCTCGTTCTGGTCGTGTCGGAACAGATCAATGACGGTGGCGCTGGAATGGGCAGCAACCCCGGCGATGATTGGAAGCAGGGGTGGGCGACGCTGTTCATCGAAGGCACTTCTACCCTACTGCTGACGCGGATCCAGGAGAGTCCCACCCGATCCCAGCCAGATCGGAGTAGATCAGCACGGATCAGGCGGCGTGTGGTGGCTGAGCGATGGAATCGAGGCGACGGTCGACTGTGCAGGCCGTGTTTTCCCGGAGAGTCTGAGTGAAGTCCAATAATGGCCCCTGATGCGTGGACTGGAAAAGTGGTCTGGACGCCGGCGGGGGTGGCGGCGGAGGCGGACGTGGGAAGTAGCATTCTGGGCGAATCGTCGGAGGCTCGCCGGCGCTGTTACTTTCGAAGCGGCATCCGTCTCGGCCACGACTAGGTTGGATAAGGAAGAGGTCATTGCCGGTGTCGCGTGTTTGATCGGCGACTCAATTTTGGTCGACTGACGGCGCCCCTTGCCGACAGCAGCCGCACCATGATGTTGGACTGCCGATTCGGATGGGAGACGAGGTCCAGGATGGGAAGCAGCTATTTCGAATGGGCTAGGGTTCCACCTTGGGCCATCTCAATGGGCTGTGTTCTTGGGCTTCTATTTTTCCTGTGTAATGGGCTGATGGTTTTATTTAAAGGCCCAATTCAGTAATATATTAGGGGCTGCTCATTTATTTAATTTGTTTTTGGGCTTTTGGGCCCAAATTTTAATTAAATGGTAATGGGCTGCTGGGCCAATATTAATTGCTGGTTTTAATTAATTGTGGATAATGGGCCAAGCATGATAATTAATTAATTATATTAATGGACTAATTTTGTGCTAGTGGGCTTAGTGGAATTAATTTAGTTTTGGGCTAAGATTATGGGCCATAGATAATGAGTATGATTAATTAATTAATCTGCTGCTCATTTTGTGCTTATTTGTTGCTCTTCAGGCCCAAATTAATTGATCCACTATTTATACAATTAATTATGTTATATAACTGATTAATTGATTTAATTGTCAATTATTGTTGTATATGTGAAAGGCATGTTCTATGTAATTTATTTATTTAAATTGCTGTTAATAGAAGCATGCTATTTTGTATATTTTATTCTGGAATATTATATGCATGTTAAAACCCTCGGTGTTAAATAACTAAGTGGGAGAGGGGATTGGTAATAAATTCCCACGGCCTCCATTATTGGTTTGTAAGTGATGTGAGTAAACTTGCGCGTTGGCATTAGAGCCTTCCTCCCTAACGGATGAGTTTATTCACGGATCACTGGTACAAACTTCTTTAAATAATTATTGTTTGTAATGTGTTGCATATGGGCTTGCGCGTTGGCTATAGTGCCTTCCTCCCTAACGGATGAGCTTATATGCGGTTCACTGGTACAAACTTATATAATTGATGGTAGTAGAAAGTTATCTGAGCGCGTGTGTACTTCTCTAACAGTAAGGCACATAAGCTTGGGCAGCGGACTTGGGATCAAATAATGGTGTACACTTAGATGTGAATAATTAGTATCCTCCCCAACGGAGTCACAGCTATTATTTACATGGCTAAAGAGGAACCGACTATTAATTATTTTGTCATAAAGTTAGGTTGACAAATGAAATTAATGGGTAAAACCTTCTCTTGTAAATGTTCGGGTTTGTAAACGTCCACCCTAACGTGGCTTGCAGACTCACGGTGCTTGAGATGTCGGTGAATTTTATTTTTATATTATTTTGAGGGAATCAATATAAAAGGATAAAATTCGAAGATTTGATCGGAATATTTATTTATGATTTTCTGAATTTCGAATGGTTTTATTTCACTAATTGTTAACTAAAAGGCATTATATTTACTTGTCCAAATTAGATGATTAGAAAAGAATCTTGGTTTTGAAAATTACTGCTTAAGAAAATACATGTGTATTCTCACAAAGGACGTCTCATGATGCCTATTAAAGTCTCTAGTGAAGAGATGAGAGGTTCATAGAAATATAATGATCTCATGTAACTCTTCGGATACTTGAGTAAATTAAAAGGCAGAAGATCATGGTTGAATTGATAAATGAATTGGAAAAGCTTGGAATAGAAATTGAAAGGGAAACCTAAATCAATTTATTCTTCACAATTTGCCTGGATGTTTTGAGCAAGTTCTACCTGAAATACGAGAGGTTGTATATGGTGGGAAACTTCTAACAAAACATATGGCAAAAGAAAGCCAATTTTCATCATGATGTGAACAAATTTAATATCTTATTTACTAATGGTTTGAACATGATTAGTGATGGCATCTACTGATACGAAGTATATAGATACTAGAATCACTAAATGTTTACCACTGAGTAAGGATAAGATTGTTAATAACATGGGTAAAACTACAAAGGTAGTTGCTATTGCAGTGGGAGTTGTTTATTTATCTCATGATAAGAATAAACGATTGATTATGAGAAATTGTCTTTACGTACGTTTCATAGAAAGAATTTAATTTCGGTTTCTATGCATTAACGGATGGATACTTCATTTCATTTAAATGACATGGTCATAGTAATGAGGAATGAGGCTATAATTCATTAAAAGTACGTTGGTGGATTAAAAGTATACTCTTGAATCATGTACATCCCACAGATGCAATAAATAGTAATTAAATAATGCATCTTCTAATATTAGTAAGAGAAAGGAACCTTCGGAGATGAACTAAACATACATTTGGCGTCTAAGACTAATCCATTTTACTTAAGTAGGATTCAAAAGTTGATAGCCGATAGACCGTAAGGTTTATCTGAAGTGGAAACTATCGGACTTGCGAGTCTTGCTTGGAAGTAAAAATGATTAACTGCCTTTTGAAGGCTGTGGGGTGTAGAGCCAAAGATATATATGTTGGAATTAGTTCATTCTGATTCAAGCGAACCTAATATTATCCAGGCGAGAGGTGGTTATGAATATTCAAAGATTATTCTGGAAACCAATATATTTATATGATGCACTGCATGTCTAAATTCTTTGATTAATTCAAGAATTGTAAGGCTGGCACAGTGAAGCGTCATGGAAAATATATTAAGTCATTACGATTCAATCATGATGGCGAATACCTCTTGGGATAGTTAGGAGCTATTGATCAGAAGTTGAGATTAAATCTCAAGTTGACTACACCGGGTATTCCCCAGATGAATGGTGTGGTGGGTAGAAGGTATTAGGCTCTTATGGTTATGATTAGATAGATGATGAATTATTTGGAATAATTAAATTCATTTTATGGATATACCCTAGATACAGTAATTCGTGAAACGTTTGTCTGTATATGGGATATCCTAGAAAAATGGAGGGTGATTTATTTAGCCCAAAAGATCGAAGGATAATTGTTAACTCAATAACTAGATTTTTGGAAAAGGACTATGTAATAAATCACAAACCCATGTATAAGTTGTTCTAAAGGAAGTGAGAGGAAAACACAAAGTGTAAGTACCAAGTGTACAAGAGGATATACCACAAGGTAAACTGCAACACGTGTCACGTCTGATACACAATTACATGTAGTGCCTTGTCGTAGTGGGAGGGTTGTATGACAACCCATAAATATATGTTTTGGGAGAGTCGTGAGACTTGATCCCTAGTAAACATGGTATTGTCCCACGGATACGACGTAACACTACAAGATGAAAATGCGGAATCTTAGTAAGTTGCAATGCATGTTAAAATAGAATCTACGGGTTCTATATTAAGTTTGGGAACTTGTATGACCACTAAATGGTGTAAAAGCCATTGCAAGGGTCAAAGGAAATAAAAGAGGATCATATGGAAAGGTGAAAACCTTGGAAGCAAAGCTTGTTGCGAAAAAGTGTACTCAGAAAGAAATGGTTCAATTATGAGGAAACATGTTCGCTGGTAGCTATGCTTATGTTGATCCGGATTCTTTTATTGCTGCTATGAGGAACAGCAAATAGATGTCAAGACAGCTTTCCTGATTGGAAGTCTTGAGGAAAACATCTATGTGAAGCAACCAGAGTGATTCATTGCAAAATACTAATAGCATTTTAATAGTAAGCTTAATATTGTCCAGCGATGGACTAAAGCAAGCTTTAAGATCATGAAGCATCTGTTTTGATTAGGTAATCCAGTGGCATGGATTTAAATCAATGAGCGGATGAGTCTTGTGTGTTGTAAAGAGTGACAGAAACGTGGTGGTGTTTCTTGTACTATATGTAGATAGTATCTTGCTCATTGGAGACAATGAAAGAGTATTATCGGGCGTATGGGTACGGTTAATAAAGCGGTAGAGATGAAGGACTTAAGAAAGGCAAAATATATCCTTTTGATCACGGTAATACGGATCACAAGAAAGGATATTATGCTTATCTCAAGTTTCATAAAATGATACAGTCCATACTCGTTTAGCATATAAATTTATCTAAGTGAATGTGTCTTTGAGACACAAGAAGAAGATAAATAGGATGAAAGCGGTTCCTTATGCTTCGGCGAATAAGGAAACTTAATCTAAGGAATTCTATGAACGATGTTGGATATCTATTTTGCTGAATGCATGAACAGTGGGTATCAACGTAACCCGGAACAAGAATGATGAACTGTAGTAAGACATATATAAAGTGCCTGAGAAGGACTGGAAATTATATGTGTACTTACTGGACAGATTCACTGCTTCTTGTGGATTACGTAGATTCAGATTTTTTAGTCAGATTGGACGGCAGTAAATTCACCTCAAAGGTTATGTGTTTAATCTTAGGAAGTAGAGTCATAATGTGGAGGAGTGTTATATAGAAATATATTTCAGACTCCGGACTCCATCATGGAAAGATGATGAATTGGAGCATATGAGGCAGCCAAAGTATCTATATGACTCTAGAGACTTCATGATGGACTTTGAAGTGTTTCTAAGTTTGCCTAAGGTAATCACAATTTACATTGATGATATTGGTGCAGTTGCAAACTTGAAGAAATGACAAGTCCATAAGGCAATTAAACACATGGAGCGCGAGTACCACCTGTTATGAGAAATCGTATGATGAGGGGAAGGTTGTTGTCGCCTAGATTGCATCGGATGATGACCTAGTATACCATTTACAAGGACCTTAAGGCGAGAGCTTTTAATGGTCGCGTAAGTGGGAGTAGGAATCAGATGTATGGCAGAAGACATGACAGCATAGTCTTTTAGTATAAGTGGGAGATTGTTGGATTGTATGCTAAAAGTCCAGCTTTAGTATGAACAATGTCATAACAATATTTGAAATGAGAATCATTGATCAAATGATTGCATCTTATAATTTATTTAATATGCATGATGCAATAGTCCATTTACTTTATACTGTAGATAATATGTTGTGCGACAACACGCAGAAGATCATATTACCAGTTTCCTTATAAAGTATAAACAGATGCTCACAACTGAGATAGACGGGGACTCTCTATCGGTATGGTTGTAGTGTGGTTTGGTATTAGCTTGTCTTGGCTATAGAATCACATTAGTGCACTTATGTGTATTGAGCAGGACCACCTGAGGTCTTTCTTCTTATACTGACTATATAGTAGAACTTGATCTCTGTTATTATGGAAGTTCGTGCTCTTAATCCCTATACAATAACCTCGACACGTAGGGCAGTATGTATTTCTTTGATTCATCAATGGGTGAGATTTATAAGTATTAAATCAACAAACTCGGTGAGTTGGGAAGTAGTGCTGTATCTACGGTGTGCTGTTGATTGTAGAAGGAATCCATGTCCGTTATAGGTTGATGATGTCCCCTTGAGGAGCTCATAAGGTTTATCATGTAAATCTTGCAAGTGGATTAATTTCCGGCATGATAATAAGGTTGAGTGGTACTACTCTCGGATGAGATATTAATTAATTTGAGTTGTCAGTAACTTAATTAATTAATGGACATTGTATTTCTTAAACATGGGGAGACAATCGGGCTTATAATAAGAAGGAGCCCAGAACATAATTTTGGGATTGGACGGGTAGTGCAGTAATAATATTTTAGTGGACTATATTATTATTATTGGATTTAATTAAAAGCTTTGGGCTAAGCTTGGTTAATTAAATTCAATTGAGGCCTAGCCCAATTTCTCCTCCTGGTCCCTGCTGTAGCCCAACTATATAAGTCATCTCAGTTCCTGTTAAACCTAAGTCTGTGCCTCATTTGACATACGGGAGACAACAGAGAGCAGAATGAGAGAACTCTGGGGATTGTTGACCACCCAACACCAGAGTTGACTTTGGGACATACAGTAGAAGATCAGAGGTGTTCTTTACCGCTGTTCATCCTCTACATCGACCCAGAAGTCAGGTAAACGTTTTTATGCTTCCACTGATTGTTTGCCTGTTTATCCTAACGATCACGTTGAACCGCACGATCCAATTGCCAACACCCTCCTCCAACCAGGTCGAACCCTCCTAATTCTTGGGCGGTTCGCATGGCTTCGACTCCGTCTCTTCGATTCTTGGCACTTTCTCTTCATTTTTGCTAAGAAAACACTCAAATAGCTCCACTAACACCTGATTCATGATAATTCACAATATATATAGGTTTTCCACCTATTTCCACATCAAAACTCTCCAAAACTAGCATGGCCTGTGCATGGGCAACCCGTGGCAACGGGCGTGGGCAACCCGTGGGCAACCGTGGGTAATGGGAGTTGGGCATGGGCCATAGCATGGGCAAGCCATGGCAACGGCCGTGGGTAAGTCGTGGGCAAGGCGTGGGCATGGGCTGTGCAAGCATGGCCTGTGCATGGGCAACCATGGGCAACGGGAGTGGTCATACGTGGGAGACCACGTGGGCAACCATGGGTAATGGGAGTTGGGCATGGGCCATGGCAAGGGCAAGCCAAGGCAACCGCCGTGGGCAAGCCGTGGGCATGGGCCGTGCAAGCATGGCCTGTGCATGGGCAACCCGTGGCAACGGGTGTGGGCACCCATGGGCGACCCCCGTGGGCAACAGGAGTTGGGCATGGGCCATGGCTTGGACAAGCCAAGGAAACGGACGTGGGCAAGCCGTGGGCAATGGGAGTTGGGCATGGGCCATGGCCTGGGCAAGCCAAGGCAACGGCCATAGGTAAGCCGTGGGCATGGGCCGTGCAAGCATGGCTTGTGCATGGGTAACCCGTGGCAACGGGCGTGGGCAACCCGTGGCAACGTGCGTGGGCATACGTGGGCGACCCCATGGGCAACCGTGGGCAACGGGAGTTGGGCATGGGCCATGGCATGGGCAAGCCAAGTAAACGGCCATGGGCAAGCTGTGGGCATGGGTCGTGCAAGCGTTGCCTGTGCATAGGCAACCCGTGGCAACGGGCGTGGGCATACGTGGGCGACCCCGAGGGCAACCGTGGGTAAGGAGAGTTGGGCATGGGCCATGGTAGGGATGTAATCGAGCCGAGATGAGCCAAACATCTCCGGGCTCGAAGCTCGGCTCGAATTTTTTTTAAGGGGCTCGAGCTCGGCTCGAGCTCGATTCGAATTTTATTTTTTAAGCTCGAGCTCGGCTCATGAGTAAAATAAGAGCTCGCGAACAGTTTGCGAGTTCGGCTCGAAATATTTTTACTGAATAAAAAAAATTAAACTCGAGCTCGAGCTCGAATTCGGCTCGATAAAAAGTAGTCCTTCGGGCTCGTTCGCCTCGTTAAGCTGAAAATTATTTATTTTTTTAATTTTTTTAATGTATAAAGGTTTGAGCGAGGTCTCATGAATAATAAATTTTTTTTAATAATTTTTTTATAAAAAGTGGAATCTAGAGTTATTGCAAATTTTTATTAATTATTAGAAGTATTAATTATTAATTAAAATATATATTAATAATATAACAAATGATTTTTTATTTAACATTTATAAGTAAATGGAGTATGTATTTAATTTATATTTTTGAGTAGGTCTTGTATGTAACCGTCTCACGTAAATATTTACATGAGACGAATAAAAAGTGATAATATTATTAATTAAAAGTGATATTCAATTGATAAAAAGTAATAATAGCGTAGTGAACTATTTTATTAACAATTTATAATATAAACAAAAATAACATTTTATATGGAATATAGAGAAAGTGTTAACATTTTATAAACTTTTTATTCGTCTCACATAAGACCTTATGTAAGACGGTGTCACACAATTATTTGTATAAAATTTAAATGTATCCTTATGTTATCCCATTAACTATAATAATAATAATAATATTAAAAGGCAAAAACGGGTGTATATAAATTTGAAATTTCTCCTTTAAATAAAATTATATTATTAAAATATAAATAAATAATTATATTTAATTAATTAATTTTTACATATAATTATATATATACATATATATATACATATATATATGTATTAATGAGGTGTCGACTTTAAAATACTTACAATTTTATTAATTACTACTCCCTCCGTCCCATAATACTTTTCTCACTTTCCTCATTTATTTGTCCCACAAAACCTTTTACCCCCTAACAAAGGAAACATCACTTTATCCAACAACCTCAAAAGTTACTTTAATTTCAAATTTGCTACTACCTTTTCACACACATATCATTACTTTATACTTTTTTATTACCTAAAAATACTACAATACCCTCCAAAGTCAATAAAATTGGTCAAAAAGTGCAACTTTTCTTAAACAACGTGGAACAGTAAAGGTGAAAAGCTTTCCGGAATGGAGGGAGTATTAGTTAAAATTTAATGTACATAAATACATATATTTATTCAAATTTAAATATAAAAAAATCAAAACTAAATCTTATATAGAAAAAAAAATTAGATCTTTAAACTCATTATAAATATGACTTTCAATTCATTATTTAGAATTAATATCATGCGCTCTCTTTTTAATTTTATTTTTATTAATTACGTTTTAATAATTTCATTATTTTCATTGTCATACTTTAAAAATTTTCTTTAATTTAAAGTTTACTACATTTTTAAAATTATAAATTTATATTTCTTTTAAATTATAATGATAAAAGTATATATATATATATATATATTTATATATATATAAGTTTATTTATTTATGTAAAAAATTTAAACTCTAATATTACCTATTAATATGTTATAATAAATAATAACAATAATAATAATAATAATGGAGTAATAATATGAAGAATGAGCATATTGACCACTATTTGAGCCTATTATCGAAACGTTCACGAGCCTATAATTGAACACGTTCGTGATGTTAATAAACGAACATGTTCGTGAGCCTATAAACGAACATGTTCATGAGATTTTAAACGAACATGTTCACACACACGTTCGCGAGTCTTTAAATGAATACGTTCGCGAGCTTTCGAGTCAAACACTCCCGGGCTCGAGTTCGGCTCAAAAAAATAATCGAGCTCGAAAATCGAGCTAGGCTCGGCTCATTTTTTTCCACGAACGAACTCGAACGAATTTTTTTCGAATCGAGTCTCGAATAGTTTACGAGCGGCTTGGTTCGTTTACATCCTTAGGCCATGGCATGGGCAAGCCAAGGCAACGGCCGTGGGCAAGCCAAGGCAACGGCCGTGGGCAAGCCGTGGGCATGGGCCATGCAAACATTGCCTGTGCTTGAGCAACCCGTGGCAATGGGCATGGGCATACGTGGGTGACCGTGGGAAACCGTGGGCAACGGGAATTGGGCATGGGCCATGACATGGGCAAGCTAAGGCAACGACCGTGGGCATGGGTCATGCAAGCATTGCCTATACAAGGACAACGCGTGGCAACGGGCGTGGGCGACCATGGGGAACCGTGGGCAATGGGAGTTGGGCATGGGCCATTGCATGGGCAAGCCAAGGCAATGGCCGTGGGCAAGCCGTGGGCATGGGCCGTGCAAGCATTACATGTGCATGGGCAACCCGTGGCAACGGGCGTGGGCATACGTGGGTGACCCGTGGGCAACCGTGGGCAAAGGGAGTTGGGCATGGGCCATAGCATGGGTAAGCCAAGGTAACAGCCGAGGGCAAGCCGTGGGCATGGGCCGTGCAAGCATTGCCTGTGCATGGGCAACACGTGGCAACGGGCGTGGGCATACGTGGGCGACCCCGTGGGCAACTGTGGGCAACGGGAGTTGGGCATGGGCCATGGCATGGGCAAGCCAAGGCCACAGTCGTGGGCAAGCCATGGGCATGGGCCGTGCAAGCATTGCCTGTGCATGGGCAACCCGTGGCAACGGGCGTGGGAATTCGTGGGCGATCCTATAGGCAACCATGGGCAACGGGAGTTGGGCATGGACTATGGCATGGGCAAGCCAAAGCAACAGCCGTGGGCATGGGCCGTGTAAGCATTGTCTTTGCATGGGCAACCCATGCAAATGGGTGTGGGCATACGTGGGCGACCCCATGGGCAACCGTGGGCAACGGGAGTTGCGCATGGGCTATGGCATGGGGAAGCCAAGGCAACGGCCGTGGGCAAGCCGTGGGCATGGGCCGTGCAAGTATTGCCTGTGCATGGGCAACCCGTGGCAATGGGCGTGGGTATACATGGGCGACCCCGTGGGCAACGGGAGTTGGGCATGGGCTATGGCATGGGCAAGCCAAGGCAACGGCCGTGGGCAAGCCGTGTGCATAGGCCGTGCAAGCATTGCCTGTGCATGGGCAACACGTGGGCATACGTGGGCGACCCCATGGGCAATCGTGGTCAACGGGAGTTGGGCATGGGCCATAGCATGGGCAAGCCAAGGCAACAGCTATGGGTAAGGCGTGGGCATGAGCCGTGCAAGCATGGCCTGTGCATGGGTAACCCATGGCAATGGGTGTGGGTAACCCGTAGGCAACCATGGGCAACGGGAGTTGGGCATAGGCCACGGCATGGGCAAGCCATGGCAACGACCATGGGCAAGCCGTGGGCAAGGCATGGGAATGGGCCGTGCAAGCATGGTTTGTGCATGGGCAACCCGTGGCAATGGGCATGGGCATACGTGGGAGACCACGTTGGCAACCGTGGGCATGGGCCATGGCGTGGGCACGCCTAGGCACCCGTCGTGGGCAATTCTAGGCAACGGGCGTGGGCAACCCCTGTGGGCACCCCAACCCCAGGCAACGGGCGTGGGCATTCCTAGGCAACCATGGGCAACCCGACGAGGTTCTTCCCAAATAACCGTGGGCAACCGCAGGCAGAAATGGGCAACCCGACGGGGCTCGACACAGGCAATCCTAGGCAACCACCGTGGGAAACCGTGGGCAACCATGGACAGCCATGGGCAACCCGACGAGGTTCTTCCTAGGCAACCCCCGGCATGGGCATTCCAATGCAACGGGCGTGGGCAATCCTAGGCAACTCCCGGCAATACTAGGCAACAGGCGTGCGCGAGCAAAATACTAAAAATGAATTCAAATCTCAAAAGTGAAATCCGACTCAAAAATGAATTACTTGCTCGATTTTGATGGGTCGTGCAATCTCAACCAACCTCCATCCCTCGATATGTGGGCTCGTTCGATGTCGCCCGACATATTGAATGCGCTGAAATAAAAAAAATTATAAAAAAATTGGAATCTTGAAACTGAATTCTAACTTCAAAAATGAATTCCTTGCGCGATTTCGGTGGGGCATACAAAGTTTCATGCCGAACGGACTTCCGGATCGACGGGAACAAAAAACTTGCCT
>CM042955.1:40727587-40810087 GCA_023678885.1 Pogostemon cablin
CTTATATAAAACAAACCACAGGTAGTGTTGTACGGAGTTTTACACACGAAACACGAATTACATCATGAAACATTCATAACCCTAGAACTACCAAGGTGGTTCTAGCCCATGATTGATCTAGGAACAATCATGGTTAGATTGATCATTCTTACTTGAACCTTCAGCGAACCTCTGTCACAGCCCTTCGGATGGATCACCACCTCTACTCTTATCTCTCCTATGATTGACGATCAAAAGCTCTCTTTATTCTCTGTATGAGTCTCCTTTTATACTTGTAATCACGTCTCTAGGACTTGGAATGGGCTTTCTAAGTGATCTCACGCGTTTCAGCCTCGAAAATCCGGATAAGGTAAGTTCTCGCACATAGGTTCGACCACGTCAAATAGGTCGAACCCCTGGCCACAGGTCGAACCCCAGGTCGAACCCCGCTACTGGAAGAATTCTGCACAGGTTCGACCTTCTGGACAGGTCAAACCACTTAGGCCTTGGTCGAACCCCAGGTCGAACCTCAGCACTGGACAACTCCCACTCCCGATTCGACCAACTGGCAAGTCGAACCCAAACGTCGTGGTCGAATCCTCTTTTTTGCAAACTGGTTTGACCATGGTTCGACCTGATGGCCAGGTCGAACCAGCCGAGTCGTGGTTGAATCCATCTCTGCAAGTTCAGCAACGTTGGTTCGACCTGCTGGAGAGGTCGAACCCTCCTCCAACCAGGTCGAACCCACCTAATTCTTGGGCGGTTCACGTGGCTTTGACTCCGTCTCTTTGATTCTTGGCTCTTTCACTCTGTTTTTGCTAAGAAAACACTCAAATAGCTCCACTAACACCTGATTCATGCTAATTCACAATATATATAGGTTTTCCACCTATTTCCACATCAAAACTCTCCAAAACTAGCACAAAACATAGCGCCAAACTTGTGAATTTACACACTCATCAAACCCCCAAACTTACATGTTGCTCGTCCCGAGGCAACCAATTTAAACCACAGGAGTCGTGTATAATTCAACAAGATCTAGTACAACACATATTACACATGCCACTTCATTGAATCAAACAAGAATTACTTGCATCAAATATGTCACTTATGTAAAATCAATCCAATCACACACCATTCGGAGTACTAAGTAATCTCACTGATAAGATAAGTCTTTACTCTCTTTTGCTCGTGCGTGAGGCACTATAGACTAGTATAAACACTCATATCAATTCATATTCACGCGTAACCATAAGCTTGGCAAAGGTCTCAAAAATCAACTTACATTAGATTAATACTAGGATCACAAAGGACTTGTTTCTAGGTTGTAATGTTGGCTCTTTGGAAAGGGTAGGAAAATTTGGTCATAGTAACTTAATACACTAGTAGAGAGTTACCTTTGAGGTTCTTGATTTCTCATTCGGCTTCATATTCTCCTCTAATTCTTCTCTTGCACTTGCAATTTTCAATTTTCCTTCTCTTCCTTGCATCAACATCATTCTTCTTTTAATTACTCGGGTACCAGTTATAGGCACTACCCTTCTCGAACATCGTTCGACTGCTTCTTAAAAACTTCAAGCCCCATGTATAAGCAATTCGGGATACCAATTTCAGGCACTATCCCTAACAAGATTTAACCATGCACTTTTCTTACTGAACCTCATTCCATCTTCCCTTCGTTTCTTCCACACTTATTCACCTTATTCTCTCTACCAATGAATAGGGTATTTTCAAAGCTCAAATAAGGTAATTAAGGCTCTTATATTTGGCTTGCTAAAGAAAAAGCTTTTAAAAGGCTCAAACAGGGCTACCAAAGATTTATAAAATCATTAGGAAAGGTAAAATTTGGCTAAGTAACTCAATTAATCAAAAATGGCTTAAGATCATATCCTGATATTTCATCAATTGTAAGTTTCACACAAGACTCCAAGCCAAGTTCTAGAATACATTCATACGAATGATTCTCTCAAGAATAAACTATCATGATTAATCATAATAAAGGCTCAAATCCTCACATAGGTAATCAATTCCTAATACTCCTCATAGCACATAATCAAAATCAATTCCTCATGAATTCCATATACTTAACAAATTATTCATGCTCTTTCCAAATGAAAATAAACACGTAAACATATGAATGCACAGAATCAATAACCCATATACAAAACAACGATACAAGATCAGCTATATCAGGTACATGCCACTCACACATGAATCACACCCCAATCTGTAAGAATAAAAAGAAGAATGGGAGATAAGATAAATCGGAGAAGCCAAAAGAAAACCTGAAACTACTCCCTAGGAGCATCATCATCCTCATCATCATCGTCATCCTCATCCATTCTATTTTCCACAGCTCGGCACAGACTGGTAATGTGCTTATCCATCATATCCACTCGACTACTCACTCTACCAATACGCTCATCCAAGGCAGAGTACCTTTCGTTCAGCGTGGCGTAGTTGGCGTTAGCGAGCGCGAGCTGCCTGTTCGTCTCTTGCTGCGCAGCTACCACCGCGATCAGCTGCTCATGAATCAAGCGAAGCTACTCCCGAGTACCTGGAACTGCTCGCCGCTGCTGCGGTACCGGAGCATGCTGAGGCACATCATGCTGCTCTCCTTCCGGAATCTCCATCTCTGGCTGCTCATCTACCTGATCCTCCTCTTCAGGCTGCTGTGGCTGAGGTGGGCGGAACTCTCCTTGATCAACGATCTGCTGTAACTCAGCCATCCTCCCCTCAGCACACATCTGTGCGACCGCTCTCCAATCACCACCCGACTTTACTGCCACGGATAAAGTGGTGTGTCCAAGAGAATTCATTAACTTATTCCTTGCTTTCCGAATAGTTGTCAAGTTGCTCACGTCGAAGGGGAACATAAATTCGAAAGGCTTGAGACCTCTCGTGAAAAACCAATCTCCATTTCTAAAATGGGCAAATCCTCCCTTCGCGCACGTGCTCATCATCAAATTGGGTTCTCCTTCTACTGGTGTAATGCCGGTGAGATCCAAGTTGTAATGCTCAGCCACGATCGTCAATAACCCTCCGATATTCACCTTTTGAAAACCAATGGTCTTGAATCGATTCAGCTACGCAATAAAATAAGCTCCAACATTGAACTTCACTCCATTCAGCATACACCACAGGGCATATAGCTCTCCTCTAGACACAACACTCCCCTCCGAGCGGGCGAACAACGTGTTGCTCAGGATGCGGTCCATGTACCTCAAGACTGGGTTCTTTATTGCGGAAGCACGAGCCTGTCTGGTCTTATAATCACGAATCTCCCCAGTGATCTCCCTCCAAAACCGCTTTACACTGAATGCAGCATTTTCTAAACGAGGGATCTCCAAAGGCGTCTCAAACAGCTCATTGAAATCCTCAGACATCCATCTCCTACTCACTCCACCAAGCTGAAACGTACATCGATAGGGGTATCCTAGCGGGTCCTTCTCCATCTCAAATGAGCATACTACTTCCGCTGTAACATGGAAGTACGTCGGCCTCTTCAACTCCATGAATCTTCGGATCCCTACTTGCTCAAACATCCAAAATATATCATCCCCTATTCTCATTATCCTCATCGCTTCATCATCTTGGTATCGAGTGCGAGCTATCTTGTCTGAAACTTCTTCCCACTTCTCTTTAATCTCATCCCAATCTTGCATCCTAATCTTGAAGTTATCAGGTAAACGATCTTGTAGCCTCAGTTTTCTTGTCACTTTGTCCAAATTTGAAGGCCTGTCATGCCTCTTCTTTGATCTTTCCTCCTCTGCCTTTCCTTTTTCTTTACTTGATCCTTGTCCCTTTCCTGAAAACAAATACTTCAATCCAACCAACAAGACAAGAAAGCAAGTAATGTACTAGCACATCACATACTCTACTCAAGACTTCAAGCATCAATGCATATTCAAACAAACTATCATCTCAACACCACTTGCTTATTCAACATTCTCAAAACATCTTCAATCACACCTTCTTTAATCATCAAAACATAACCAACAAGCATGCATTCACCAATTCAAGCAATTCAATCAAAAATTCAACATGTTTCCCTCAATGAACTACTTCAATTTCATCAATTTCAAACCAAATCAACATGCCCATTCTATGATATGTTCTATATCCTTGATCAATCCACATAAAAATTCAAGTTCTATCAATAATCAATCAACTAAAAACCAAGAAACAAGAATTCATATGAAATAAATCATAATATCAACATTCACCATGAAATTCAACCATACTCAACATCAATCCTCTTCTTCACATCGAATTTCTTACCTAAACCTACAATCCTAGAGTAATTGAGTTGGAAAAACTACCTTGTGACTTGCCCATGGTGAACAACCGATCGAGAACACACAACAACCAAAAATCACGATTTCAGCCCTAACTCGCGATGAAATCCGTACAAATCCGCGACTGAATCGAAAATTCAAGGTGTAGTGTTGTGTAATCGGTGTGAAATCAAGTGTAATTGAAGAATTTGTACAAGGGTGTAGAGGTTCGAAGAGGGTTCGAGGTTTGGTGTTTCGAAAAATTGATCGAACCCCTCTAAAAAATCGAACTTAAATCGCGTACCTGGCTTGGTTCGACCTCGGGTTCGACCACCTGAACAGGTCGAACTATGGATGGCGAGGTCGAACCTCTCTTCTGGACAAACGATCTTCTCGGTTCGACCAGGGGTTCGACTTGCTAAACAGGTCGAACCTTCCTTGAATTGGTCGAACCCTTCTTTTGGAAAACAGAGTGCTTCCAACTGACAGGTTCGACCATAGGTTCGACCTCCTGATCAGGTTGAACAACTATGGCTTTGGTCGAACCTCCTTTCTGGACAACTTTCGATGCCGGTTCGACTTCCTCTGCTTTTGTTCGACCTCTGCTCTGGTCGAACCACTCCTAGATTTGGTCGAACCTTCCTCCTGATTTCCAAAACTGAGTGTTCTTCATTCACTACATACTTCAAGCTTAAACACAACTTCATTAGGTACAATCTAGAGCATAACTTCAAAAATTATTCCACATAACATCATTTATGAGTAACTCCATAAAAGAAAACACAACCAAAAACCACTGAACATTAGGCAAGTTGTAAAAAATCGTCACATTAAAATCGATTAAAATTTCAATATGGCCGCAAAAACCAACTCCCCTAACAAACAATACAAAGAAAAGATTATACTCTTAATGCTTCAATGAGGTAATAACATCACATCCCCCCCAAACTTAGTAAAAACGTAAGTCGAAACTAAGTTTGAAAAGAGATGTAATTGCCGATTAGTAAGCATCTTAAATATAAAAATTTCTTACTCACACAAAAGAAATAAAGCAATAAAACGGAAGAGTAAGCTCTCAACAAGCGCTCATGTTTAACGTCGTAGAGTCACGACGGTACCAAATCAGATCAAGGTATCATCAAAAATGACACACGCATCATCCGGCGACCTATAATGCTTCAATCGATGCCCATTCGCCATGATAACATCTCCATCTTTGTCAATAAGCTCAAAACTCCCTCTCCTAAGGCTCGATGAATCATGAATGGTCCCGTCCACTTAGACTTCAACTTGCCTGCAAAAAGCTTCAAACGAGAGTTAAAAAGTAGTACCTCATCTCCTTGCTTGAACTCCTTGTATGAGATCTTAGAATCATGCCACCTCTTTATTCTTTCCTTATAAATCTCTGAATTCTTGTAAGCACGACTCCTAAACTCATCCAATTGATTCATGTGAGTTATCCTCAACTCCTTCACATCTTTAAGGGTTAAGTTTAAGCGACGCAAAGCCCAAAACGCTTTGTGTTGAATTTCTACAGGTAAGTGGCACGGCTTCCCATAGACAATTTGATACGTTGACATATCTAACATCGTCTTGTAAGCGGTTCGGAACCCCCATAACACATCATCAAGCTTCATAGCCCAATCCTTTCTATTAGTTCCTACCACTTTCTCCAGAATCTGCTTTACTTGACGGTTGGAGACCTCTGCCTGCCCATTCGCTTGCGGATGATAGGGTGTAGTAACCCTATGCTTAACACCATAATCCTTAAGCACCTTCTCCAGAAATTTATTGACGAAGTGGGAACCTCCATCACTAACTAGCGCTCTAGGAACTCCATAACGGGCAAAAATATGTTTCTTCAGGAAAGATAAAACAACTTTCGAGTCATTAACACGAGTAGGAATCGCTTCCACCCACTTTGAAACATAATCCACCGCAAGAAGAATGTAGAGAAACCCATTCGACGGGAGAAAAAGGCCCCATAAAATCGATCCCCCATACATCAAATATCTCCACGACTATGCTAGGCTGCAATGGCATCTCATCTCTCCTACCTATATTACCCATGCGCTGACATCTATCGCAAGACGCCACATAGCTCTCACTATCTTTAAACAATATAGGCCAATAAAGAGCAGATTGAAGTACCTTAGATGCAGTCTTTTGCGCTCCGAAATGCCCCCCATTCGGTTGTGCATGGCAGAACTCAAGCACACTTTCCATTTCCATCTCGGGTACACATCTTCGGATAATAGAATTTGTACAAATCTTATAAACAAACGGATAATACCATATGAATGTCTCAACTTCCCTACGAAACTTCGCAAGTTGATATCGGTTGAGATCCCTTGGAATTTCACCAATGACAATGTAATTAACATAATCCGCGTACCATGGATCCATACCTTGCGCTGCAACCACACATGCTCGCTCGGTACCTTCAACAGCCACAGCCATGATCTTCTCATCAGGGAACATCTCTTCAATATACTCGAAAGAATTATCACAATGCTCCCTAGTCTCCAACCTTGACAAGTGATCTGCCAACACATTTTCTGTTCCTTTCTTATCCCGAATCTCCAAGTCAAACTTCTGCCGTAGTAGAATCCATCATATAATTCTAAGCTTCGTCTCCTTCTTCTCCATCAAATAACGAATCGCTGAGTGATCCGTATACACAATCGCCTTCATGCCAACCAAATACTGACGAAACTTATCGAATGCATACACAACAACCAAAAACTCCTTTTCAGTTATCGTGTAATTCTTCTGTGCCGCATCGAAAGTCTTACTCGCGTAGTAAATGGCGCAGAACTTCTTCTCCCTTAGCTGCCCAAGCACCACACCCAATGCTACATCACTTGCAGCACACATAAGTACAAATGGTTGAGTCCAATCCGGTGTGATCAAGATAGGGGCAGTAATAAGCGCCTCCTTCAAAACTTGAAAAGCTGTTAGACACTCATCATTAAACACAAAAGGAATATCCTTTTCAAGTAAATGAGATAAGGGCTTAGAGTATTTTGAGAAGTCTTTAATGAATCTCCTGTAAAAACCGGCGTGTCCAAGGAAGGACCGCACTCCTCTTTCATTGGTCGGTGGTGGAAGCTTCTCAATTGCCACCACTTTAGCACGATCTACTTGTAATCCCTTGGCGGAAACATGATGTCCAAGAACAATCCCATCTTTCACCATGAAGTGGCACTTCTCCCAATTCAAGATAAGATTAGTTTCTTGACACCTCTTCAAAACAACAGCAAGGTTAGACAAACACATATCAAAAGAAGAACCAAAGACTAAAAAATCGTCCATGAATACTTCCATAATCTTCTCTATCAATCCATCAAAAATCGCCATCATGCATCTCTGAAAAGTAGCAGGCGCATTACACAATCCAAACGACATCTTCCTAAAAGCAAAGGTCCCGTAGGGGCAAGTAAAAGTGGTCTTTTCTTGATCCTCGGGAGCAATCATGATTTGATTATACCCCGAGTATCCATCCAAGAAACAATAAAACTCATACCCTGCAAGACGATCCAACATTTGATCCATAAACGGAAGAGGGAAATGGTCCTTACACGTGTTCTCATTTAATTTCCTGTAATCCACACATGTACGCCATCCCGTAGGAATTCTCGTGGCTATAGCTTCTCCATCCTCAGCTTTCACTACAGTCATGCCCCCCTTTTTAACAACTACATGCAATGGACTCACATGGGGACTATCACTAATAGGATATATAATTCCAGCATCCAACCACGTAAGAATTTGCTTCCTTATCACCTCTTGAATTGCGGGATTCACCCTACGCTGATTCTGAACACTAGCTTTGGCTTCATCCAACAACCTAATCCGATGCATACAATACAAAGGACTAATACCTTTCAAATCATCAAGTGACCACCCTATTGCAGACTTGTACTTCCTTAAGACATCTAATAACTCCTCAAGTTGATCATCATTAAGGGAAGAAGATATAATTACTGGATATTGTGCATTATCACCAAGAAAAGCATACTTCAAGTGTTCCGGCAATGGTTTCAACTCCTCTTTTCTTTCCTCCACTGGAGTGTTTTCGTTATCCAAAGGCAAGTACTTCCTGGTCCATTTGACTTCTTCCACCTTATTTCTTTCCAATGCAAACCTGTCATCACCCAAAGCAAGTAAGTTTTCAAGAAATTCAATACATACCTCGTTAAAGAGTCCGTCAAGCTCCGTAGTGGGATAAGTAAGAGACTCCATCAAACATGTCTCTAGAGGATCCTTTGACAAGATCAGAGACATATCCTCCTTCACAATCTCCTCCACCACGTCAATATTATAACATTGGGACTCCATTGGCATCTTCATTGCTTTGTCCAAATTGAAAAGTACTTCTTCTTTGTCCATTCTCAACTTCAGTTCTCCCTTCCGAACATCTATCATAGCTCCAGCTGTAGCAAGGAATGGCCTCCCCAAGATTAAAGGAACATTATCCTTGTCATCATCCATTTCTAGTACAAGGAAATCCACAGGAAAGACTAGCTTCTCCACCTTTACAAGAACATCTTCAACAATACCTTTCGGAAACGTCATTCATCTATCAGCTAATTGGAGAGCAACAGTTGTCGGGTCAGCTCCCCCAAACTAAACTTCTGAAAGATGGACAACGACATCAAATTGATGCTTGCCCCTAGATCGCACAAAGTTCGCCGTGCTGGCCCCTTCCCGATCTCACATAGAATAGTAAAGCTCCCCAGATCTTTCATTTTTGGTGGCAACTTCTTTTGAATAATTGAGCTACAATTCTCAGATAAGTTTACCGTTTCAACTCCGGTTAATCTTCGCTTCTTCATCAATATGTCTTTAAGGAATCGAGAATAATATGGTATCTCCATGATTGCCTCTGAAAAAGGGATGTTCAAGCTTATCTTGTTCATTATTTCTGAAAACTTCTTGAACTTTTCCTCCAACCCCTTCTTCACTAGCTTGTAGGGAAACGGTGGAGGTATCTTTGTTTTGGGAATCCCCCATTCATCACGATCAACCTTCTCCGCTTTCTCCTTTTTGGCTCTTAATCGCTTAGCTCTTTCCCATTTTTTCTCAGCTATTATGTCTGTACTTTGCACATTCCGTACCACTAGAGTTGCATCAACATCAAAAGGAATAACAGGTGTATCAATCAAAACATCTCGGCGAGGTTCGACTGGGATTCGACCAGTTTGAGAGGTCGAACCAGGAGTGTATTGGTCGAACCTCTCTCCTGGAAAACTGATCTCATTCTGCTCCGGAGGTTCGACTTGGGTTCGACCAGCATTGGAGGTCGAACCACTGCCCCTTTGGTCGAACCGCTTCACTGTATAATCTCTATCCTTCGGTTCGACCTGGGTTCGACCTGAAGAGTTGGTCGAACCATTTTGATTGTGGTCGAATCGTTCCTACGTCAAAACAGAGTGCTCTGGCCAATGAGGTTCGACCTGGGTTCGACCTATAAAGTTGGTCGAACCTTCTGCGTGTTGGTCGAACCGCTCCTATGTCAAAACAGAGTGCTTTTGTTGATGAGGTTCGACCATGGTTCGAGAACCCTCTGAATTTTAGTCGAACTGAGGCTTAGAAAATTCCAATTTTGATTCCGGCCTCATCGGTCTCTCGTATTCCGTTCCCGACCTCAGTGTGATGGCATTACACGACTTCGGATTCTCTATACTCTGAGACGGAAACTTCCCTTTTCCTACAGTTTGAGTTAATGTGTTCACATTCTCTGAAATTGTACCCATCAACAATGTGAGATCTTTCACTTGAGTGGACAAATCTCTGTGGTGATCATCAATCTTTTTCTCAAGCTTTGCCTCAAGGCGATTCACTCTTTCATCATTCTTTACCATGTACCGGTTCACAGTATCCTCGAAATCAGGCTTTCCTTCTTCCACCTTTTCTCCCGGATCAACACCCATCGGAAGTTGCACTGCATTGTTCGTATTGCTCCATGAAAATTCAGGCCTCCTTGGTTGCTGTTGATAACTACCAGAGGGACCACGATTGTTAAAGTTCCCTCGATAGTTCCCTTGGTAGTTCCGATTTCCTTGATTTGGGTACCTCGTTCCTTGAATACTTTGACCCATGGCATAATTTGCTTCTTCCAATTCTTCTTGGATGGTTACATTATTCATCATCTCTTGCTGCATGATTGGCACTCGTTGAGATATCTCGCTGATTTGCTTCTGTTGAGACTCAAGTAGCTTGTTGATATTGGACAAGCTCAAAACGATCTCATCCTCTCTCTTAGTTTTCACCATTGCTTGTTCAACCTGAGCTACCTTTCCAAGAACATACGTACCTCTAACTCTATCAGTAGGCCAATCCCTCGAATTCATCGATATGTCTTCAAACAATCTCTCGGCCTCAACGGATGACTTTGTAAGCAATGCTCCATTAGAAGAAGCATCAAGTAGCACTCTTGATTCACAGTCCAATCCATTATAGAATATACTGATATATTGGGCCTTAGATAACCTATGTTGAGGGCACTTCTTGAGCATGTCCTTGAATCTATCCCACGCTTCATGAAATTTCTCACCTCCACTGATAGCAAATTGGTTAATATCCTGCTTCATCTTAAACACCTTCGAAGGTGGCATATACCTCTCCAAGAACCTTAAATTCAATTGCTCCCACGTGGTGCACTCAGCTGCGTTAATAGTATCGTACCAATCCCTCGCCTTTTCAGTATGCGAGAATTTGAACAAAAGGATCTTCCTAGCATCTTCATGTTCTCCTACGTCTTTTTGAGTACTTGCATAGCCCAAGAACTTGTTCATATGCTGCTGCGGATCCTCGAAAGACCCTCCTGAAAAGGAGTTTCTTTCTTTCATGCTAATAAGAGCGGGATGAAGATCGAACGCTGTGTTAGTTCCCCTTGCTCCTAAAAGCTCATAATTTCCAGCCCCATTATTTCTGAAAACCTCTCGGATGGCTAGATTATCCGGATTCGCTGCCATGTTGACTGTTTCTACTTCCAAATTAACTTCAGTTGTAGCCTCAATCACTTGCGAAATCTGCTCGTCAACCTCGACTCCAAAATTCAGAGCTTCAGTTGGGTCTATTGTCTTTGCCTTGCTCTTCTTCTTCTTCTTCTTTCTTGATGATGCTCCAATCTCAGGATTATACGGTTCAAGATTACCTTACTTTGATCTTGTGAGCATACACCTAAAACGAATAAGAAAGAAAACAACAAAACAAGGTAAATAGTCCTAATAAATTAGAAATAACACAAAAAAGATAATTTACGCCGTCCCCGGCAATGGCGCCAAGAACTTGATAGGGGTTTTCTCAACACACAAATTAATCCTCAAGTATATGGATATCAATTGTAGTCGCGAAGATGACCAAGTTACGATATCGAACCCAAGGGACGGATAAATATCAATTTTGTTATCTTCTAGTATATTTTAGACTATGTTTGGTAGTTGAAAAGGTTTAATGGATAATAACTTCTAATCGAATTAGCAAAAAGAAATAGCAAGAGTAGAGAAAAGTGAGTTGTGATCAATAAGAATAATAGGTAGTTCGTCGGGTCATCCAGTTTCACTAGCAATTCGTATTTTCATGTGATGGTGTCCGACTCTGCCCTGTGGTTTGTGGACGCATCACTAGACCATGCAAGTTAATCTATAGACACAAGTAAATATGCGCTTGACACGTGTGAATAACATCAGAGCAAGAGATATGCTTCACCCCCCTTTCTAGGTACTATCATAATCAATTATCTTCTACGTCTAGATTCTAACCCGATTTGATCTCCCTTTTTAGGTACTATAAAGTTATACTCTTCATCCTATTCATCAACCCGAATTTAATTCAATTCATGAATATTCATATAAGACAGTTCTAATAATACTTCGTAATCCCTTCACTTAGAATTATAACAATAAACCCTGCTCAGTAGTGAACATACTCAATCAATAACCATGTTATGTATTCAGACTCTACACAATGATCATTGATGCACAAAATGACTATGAGTATGGATTAAATATGCAATCTTATATAAAACAAACCACAGGTAGTGTTGTATGGAGTTTTACACACAAAACACGAATTACATCATGAAACTTTCATAACCCTAGAACTACCAAGGTGGTTCTAGCTCATGATTGATCTAGGAACAATCATGGTTAGATTGATCATTCTTACTTGAACCTTCAGCGAACCTCTGTCACAGCCCTCCGGATAGATCACCACCTCTACTCTTGTCTCTCCTATGATTGATGATCAAAAGCTCTCTTTATTCTCTGTATGAGCCTCCTTTTATACTTGTAATCACGTCTCTAGGGCTTGGAATGGGCTTTCTAAGTGATCTCATGTGTTTCGGCCTCGAAAATCCGAATAAGGTAAGTTCTCGCACATAGGTTTGACCACGTCAAATAGGTCAAACCCCTGGCCACAGGTCGAACCCCAGGTCGAACCCCGCTACTGGAAGAATTCTGCACAGGTTCGACCTTCTGAACAGGTCGAACCACTTAGGCCTTGGTCGAACCCCAGGTCGAACCTCAGCACTGGACAACTCCCGCTCCCAATTCGACCAACTGGCAAGTCGAACCCAAACGTCGTGGTCGAATCTTCTTTCTTGCAAACTGGTTCGACCATGGTTCGACCTGATGGCCAGGTCGAACCAGCCGAGTCGTGGTCGAATCCATCTCTGCAAGTTCAGCAACGTTGGTTCGACCTGCTGGAGAGGTCGAACCCTCCTCCAACCAGGTTGAACCCACCTAATTTTTGGGCGGTTCGCGTGGCTTCGACTCCGTCTCTTCGATTCTTGGCTCTTTCACTACGTTTTTGCTAAGAAAACACTCAAATAGCTCCACTAACACCTGATTCATGCTAATTCACAATATATATAGGTTTTCCACCTATTTCCACATCAAAACTCTCCAAAACTAGCACAAAACATAGCGCCAAACTTGTGAATTTACACACTCATCAGTCTTGCTTCAGGTTGTTGTGTCTAGCCTTAGGTTTGTACTTTGTTTTGGTTGCTGTGCTTTTCTGGTTGTGTTTTCTTGTCCTCTGTGTGTTTTCTCCTCTTATGGTTACTCTTCTGTGTCCCCCTACTATGTCTTCCCCTATTTTGTTGTTGCTGTGGTTCGTGCTTTGTTTGTAGGCTGTTATGGCTAAGAAGAAATCTCACTCACCTCCGGGTAAGAAAAAACAGCTTGTTCACGTTCACTCGGCTCACCATGGGAAGAACAAAGGTGCAAATTCTGGTCCATTGGAGGCTGATTTGTCTAGAACCTTGGGGGATTTCGACTCTTCCTCGGATGAGGAGTCTAACCGGGGTAGTTCAACCTTCTACCCATCTGCTGCTAGTACCGATTTGCCTCAAATTCAGACTGTCCTCAATCATTCTAAGGCACATACTAGCAGTCGGGAGGACCTCTTGCTCAGTTCACTACCGAAGAACCTTGACATCGCTTGTTCCACAGACGCCCCACACCACTTTGATGAGGGTTCTTCCAGTACTCAGATTGTCCCTAATAAAGATGCTGTAAATGTTGTTAATGGTGTATCTAATGCTGTTGTTGATGCTACACAACATGTCCCCACAGGCCACAACGGTGCCCCTAAAGCCAATGGTCATTATGCCCCCGTGATAAGATCCAAAATGCATCCAGCCTGTTTAAGAACTGCAAACACCTGTTGGAGGATTGAAAGTTAGATCTCTTACCAGCTTTCGAGGGGCCAATAGTCCTCACCAATGAGGACATTTATAAAATCGACGATGAATGGAGATTCTTGCTTATTGGTGGGTTTGCGGACAAATTTCCAAGGCTCAAGGCCATCAGAGCTTATGTAGAAACTTGGCGGGTTCCATGTAGGATCTTCCCCCACGATGATGCTTGGGTGATCATCAAATTCACCAAGCAAGAAGACATGGAGAAAATTCTGTTTGGAGGCCCTCATTTTGTTTTTGCCAAACCGTTCATGCTGCAAAAACTACCTAAATTCTTCAATTTTAGGAGTCTAAACTGGACGGTTCCGGTGTGGGTGAAACTTCCGGGGCTGCCTCTTGATTGTTAGCACTCTAATTCACTTGGGAAAATTTGCTCTTGCCTTGGTAAGCCCCTTTGCACTGACAGAAACACAAAGGAAGTTAAGAAAATATCCTTTCTTAGAGTGTTGGTGGAGGTTGACGCTTCTAAGGAACTCCCAAACAATATACTCATCACGCTGCCGAATAATACTATACTCGAACAGCCCCTCATATTCAAGCAAAATCCCAAATTCTGTAAGTCATGCTCTTGATTTGTTCATCTTTCTTCTAACTGCCCTCCCCCATCTTCTGCACCTAAAAGGCAGGCTCATTTGAACCCTAAGGAGGGTGGTGTGCATGAAGACCATGCTGCAAATCAACAAACAGGTACCTCTGCTCCACAGGTCAATAAAGGTAACAATGTTGAATTTTGGGTGGTGGATAAAAACAAAGGTACTTTTGTGAAAAACTCTCTTTCTACGAACCTTGTCGGTTTTAGATTTTCTATCTTAGATGCTGATGATCCTAGTTCTTCTATTAATCCTGCATCAAAAAATGATATGGTTGGAAATGGGCTGATTGCCTCTAATTTACATAATAATAGGCCTGTGGCCAACTTTATTAATATTGGTATTGCTGATATCTCTATTTCTACTGACAAATGTGGTAATGGTGATTCTGGTATTGTTCCCAATGAGGGTTTGGGTTCATCTGGTTTGCACAATAGTGCTTCTGAGTCTGTGAGAATGTGGGACATTAACTTTGTGAGTGGTGGTTTATCTATGCCTTCCATCCCGTTTGCTCCTAATATTCCTTCTGACTCGACTCCTATTGAAAAGGAGTTTACTTAGGTGACTTAAAACAATTATAGGAAGTATAACCCCAAAGTTCCTGGAGTGGCCCAAGTTTCGAAAAACATTCGTTCCACTTCTTCTGCCTTCCCTACGGCTAGGATCCCCTACATTCCCCGAATGCTAGGCCCCCCTTCGCCATTAGTTGTCTCTTTCCCTTTGTTTTCCAATGCGTTTTGCATCCTGGAATATCCGAGGTTGTAATAAACCTCTCAAGCTTAAAGGTGTGTCTAGTTTTCAAAAAAATCATGACCTAGACATTGTGGGCATCTTAGAATCTAAACTAAAGCCTCCTAAGTTGGACCTTTTGATGAGAAATTATTTCCCCTCTTGGAACCAAGTTAACAACATTGATTCTTTTAGTGGTGGGCGTATCCTCATTATTTGGAATCCCTCTAAAGTCGATTTAGTTGCCCTCTCTTCCACCCCTCAAGTCATCCATTGTGGGGTTTTTTGTAAAGAAACTCATGTTTCTTTCAATATTTCTTTTGTTTATGGCTTATATACAGTTGTTAACCGTAGGGCCCTTTGGAATTCTCTTCTCCAATTTGGCCACCCTCTCTCGAGTCCTTGGATTGTTCTTGGTGATTTCAACTACATCAAAAATCCTGAGGAAAAAATGGGTGCGCCTGTCACCGCCTATGATCTCAAGGATTTTCAGGATTTGTGCATTTCTCTGGGTCTTTTTCTGATGTCCAGTCCTCTGGTTGTTTTTTCACTTGGAATAATAATAGTACTTGGTGTAAGCTTGATCGAGTTCTCGTTAACCCTAGTTGGCAATCTAATGGCTTCCAATGTACCGTTGTCTTCCCCCCTATAGGATGTCTCTCTGATCATTCGCCTGCTATTGTGTCCTTATTCACCCAACTATGTTCCACCCAGAAATCGTTCAAATTTTTTAACATGTGGACTCTTCATCCTGATTACCATTCTGTAGTATCCTCTGCTTTGGATTCTTACTTTAGTGGAACATCTCAATACGTTCTTTGTCAGAAATTAAAGGTGTTGAAGTCTAGTCTCAAAACCCTAAACTGTCAACATTTCTCCCACATTTCTTTGAGGTCTAAAGCAGCAATTGATGAACTGACGCAAAACCAGTTGCTTCTTGACCGTAACCCTTCAGATATGAACTTGTCTTAGCATGTTAAACATCTTCGTTCCAAAGCTCTTTTTCCCTCTGAAGCCGAAAGAAGTTTCTTGGCCCAAAAAGCTAAATGCGACTTTCTCACTTTAAATGATAAGAACTCCAAATTCTTCCATAGCATTATAAAGAGGAATGCTTCTAGGAACTATATTGCTTCTATTATTGGAAGTAATGGTTTGCCTACCACTTCTACTTACCATGTTGCTAATGAATTTTTGAATTTCCATACCAACTTGTTTGGTGTGGATTCCCCGAGAACTCATATTATTTCTCATGTGTTTGATTGGGGTCCTTCTTTATCCCATGAGCTTGCCTTCGACCTCACTAAATCCATTCTCCCTTGTGAGATAAAAGATGCTATTTTCTCTATTAGTGAGGATAAGGCTCCTGGCCCTGATGGCTATTCTGCGGGGTTCTTTAAAAACTCTTGGCATACTGTGGGCGAACTTGTCACTGAGGATGTTTCTGAATTCTTCCAAAATGGTTTGATCCTTAAACAACTAAATCATACCATTATCTCCCTCGTGCCCAAATCCACTCATGCTGCTTCTTTCTCTGACTTTAGGCCCATTGCTTGTTGTAATGTTGTTTATAAGGCCATCACCAAGATCATTTCTAATCTGCTTGCTCCTATTCTCCCTATCCTTATTGATAAATCCCAAGCAGCCTTTGTTAGTGGCAGGAATATCATTGATAACATTTTTCTTGCTCAAGAGTTAATGCGGGGATATGCTAGATTGCGCACTTCTCCTAGATGCACTATCAAAGTTGATCTTCAAAAAGCCTACAATACTATGTCCTGGTCCTTCCTTGCTGACGTCCTCCAGGGATTTGGCTTTCCCCCTCTTTTTATCTCCTGGATTATGCAATGTGTTTCCACCCCTTCTTTCTCAATCTCTATGAATGGTTCTTGGAAGGGTTTCTTTGCTAGCAAGAGAGGCCTCAGACAGGGTGACCCGATGTCCCCTTCTATCTTTATTCATTGCATGGAGTACCTGTCGAGGTTACTGAGATCCATAACCTATAACTCTAATTTCAATTTCCATCCCAAATGTGCTGATCTTGGTATTTCTCACCTGGTGTTTGCGGATGATCTTATGATCTTTTCTCGTGGTCATCTCACTTTTATCAAGATTCTGGTTGATTGCCTTGAGTACTTCAAAAGCACCTCTGGCCTCGGTATCAATCCTTAAAAATCTTATATTTTTACGGCCGATATCAATGGAACGGACTTGGATGATATTCGTGGTCTTCTGAACTTTCCTGTTGGTTCTCTCCCTGTCCGTTACCTGGGTGTCCCTTTGGCTTCTCAAAAGCTCAATGTTGTCCACTATGCCCCACTCTTTGAGCGCATATCGAACTGTATAAATTCTTGCTCTTCTAACACTCTATCTTATGCAGGTAAAATTGAGCTCATCCGCTCAGTCTTCCAAGGTGTGGAGTATTTTTGGCTTCAAAATTTTCCCCTCCCCGGTGCTGTTATTGACCGTATTCATAAGCTTTGTAGAGCTTTTTTGTGGGGAGGGAAAAGTTTTCTTATTAGTTGGACCGATATTTGTAAGCCCTATGAGGAAGGGAGATTGGGTATTCGGGATATTAAAGCATGGAATAATGCCCTTTTATCTCGTATCCTGTGGAACCTTCACCTTAAATCTGATTCCCTATGGATTCGTTAGGTTCATCATTATTATATCAAAAATTCTACTATTTGGGATTGGAAACCTAACTTGAGAGACTCCCCCCTCCTCAAACGGGTTATTGATATTAGGGATGATCTCCTTGTGAAACTTGGTAATATGAGTAGTGTCATTGATAAGTTCTCGGAGTGGAGTACTCCAAAGGGAATTGATACTTCTGTTGTCTATGATATTTTCAGGTTGAAAGGCGAAAAGAATGTTTTGAAGAATATGATTTGGAAAAATTATATTCCTCCGAAATTCTCCTTCATCACATGGTTGGCCATACTTGGAAGGCTCCAAACCAGAGATAACTTATCATTTTTGGATATTGATAAGGTATGTCCTTTGTGTGGTTGTGTTTATGAATCCTCACAGCACCTCTTTTTACATTGCAGGTCTACTGTTGCTATTTGGTTCAAGATTCGGTCTTGGCTAGGACTGGGTAGATCCATGTCTGCTATCTTAAGTGCCATCAAATGGTTGAAGAAAGAACCTGCTGTTGGGGTCGTGATGGTGCGTGCTCGTCAGCTTGCTCTTATCTCCACTATATACCAAATCTGGAGGGCTAGGAATGCTTTGGTCTTTGATGCTATGGCGTTTGATGTTGATACAATTGTTGGGAAGATACAATCGACAATTTATAAGATACTCTATCATATCTACCCTGTGGACTTCATCAAGTTCTAGTATTGTGCTTGTATTAGCTTATCTTGCCTAGTGTATTTTGTTTGCATTGTTTTCAGATCGGGGTATGCCATGTCTAATTGTTATTTTGGTTGCTCTCTCGCCATCCTGGTATGGTTGGAGAATTTTTTGGTTGTATTGTTCTTTACTCTCGCCATGTTGTATGGTTGGAGTTTCATTCATGCCTCTTTTGCTGATATTGGTACTCTTTTTCCTACTTATGGTTTTTCCCCGTTGGGGGGTTTCATAAGTAGGTTTTAACGAGGCCAACGAGGCATGGATGTTTTGGGAGCTTCACCTTCCCTTCTACCATTTGTCCTTCAGTGGTAGTTTTGAGGTCCTGTTTAAACCTCATTTGCCCTTCTTTGTACACCATTCTTTCCAGTTGGTGTTTGTATCGTTGTCTTGTTATAACAGTTATGAATATTTTTATATATTATTTACCTTTTACCCCAAAAAAAAGAAAGAGCTCTCAGTCTGTCAATTCTTACTATGTCTGGACCTGGTAAGTTTCCCCGTGTTGAGTCAAATTAAGCCGCAGGCTCCACTCCTGGTGGTGCCCATCTGTCAATTCCTTTAAGTTTCAGCCTTGCGACCATACTCCCCCCGAAACCCAAAGACTTTGATTCCTCATAAGGTGCCGGAGGAGTCCTTTAAGCAACATCCGCAGATCCCTGGTCGGCATCATTTATGGTTGAGACTAGGACGGTTTCTGATCATCTTCGAGCCCCCAATTTTCATTCTTGATTAATGAAAACATTCTTGGCAAATTCTTTCGCAGTTGTTCGAGCTGGAATTACCGCGGTTGCTTGCACCAGACTTGCCCTCCAAAGGATCCTCGTTAAGGGATTTAGATTGTACTCATTAAAATTATAAGACTCGAAGAGCCCGGTATTATTATTTATTATCACTATCTCACTGTGTCAGGATTGGATAATTTGCGTGTCTGCTGCCTTCCTTGGATGTGGTAGCCATTTCTCAGGCTCCCTCTCCAGAATCGAACCCTAATTCTCCGTCACCCGTCACCACCATGTTAGGCCACTATCCTACCATTGAAAGTTGATAGGGCAGAAATTTGAATGATGTGTCGCCAGCACGAGGGCCGTGCGATCCGTCGAGTTATCATGAATCATCACAGCAATGAGCAGAGTTCGTGTTAACCTTTTATCTAATAAATGCATCCCTTCCAGAAGTCGGGGTTTGTTGCACGTATTAGCTCTAGAATTACTACGGTAATCCAAGTAGTAGGTACCATCAAACAAACTATAACTGATTTAATGAGCCATTCGCAGATTCACAGTCTGAATTAGTTCATACTTACACATGCATGGCTTAATATTTGAGACAAGCATATGACTACTAGCAGGATCAACCATGTAGAATTCTTCACCGACGCCGGAATGGCATGATCCGGGCTATGGGGGCACTAGGACCAAGTCATGCACGACAGTCGTTCGCAAGGATCATTGAATTCTCTCTACGTGGACGACGGAGGCACCGTGGCCTCGTGGTCGCTCTGTGCTCCATAACCGAGAATTCGAGCGTCGTGTCGTGGCCCGACAGACCAAGCATCCTTAAGGGTGCTTGAATTACAAGGCGCAACATGGGCCCTGATGTCCCCCCGCACTGCATTTCTGATGGCAATTGGATCGTGCAGTTCAAACGTGATCGTTAGGATCTCAGGCAAATAATCAGCGGAAGCAAAAAAAAAATGTTTACCTGACTTCTGGGTCGATGTAGAGGATGAAGATCTGTGATGAACACCTCTGATCTTCTACCGTATGTCCCAAAGTCAACTCTGTTGTTGGGTGGTCAACAATCCCCAGAGTTCTCTCAATCTGCTCTCTGTTTTCTCCCATATGTCAAATGAGGCATGATGAGTGTGTAAATTCACAAGTTTGGCGCTATGTTTTGTGCTAGTTTTGGAGAGTTTTGATGTGGAAATAGGTGGAAAACCTATATATATTGTGAAATAGCATGAATCAGGTGTTAGTGGAGCTATTTGAGTGTTTTCTTAGCAAAAACGGAGTGAAAGAGCCAAGAATCGAAGAGACGGAGTTGAAGCCACGCGAATCGCCCAAAAAGTAGGTGGGTTCGACCTGGCTGGAGGAGGGTTCGACCTCTCCAGCAGGTCGAACCAACGTTGCTGGACATACAGAGATGGGTTCGACCAAGACTCGGTTGGTTCGACCTGGCCATCAGGTCGAACCATGGTCGAACCTGTTTGCAAGAAGGAGGATTCGACCACGACGTTGGAGTTCGACTTGCCAGTTGGTCGAATCGGGAGCAAGAGTTGTCCAGTGCTGAGGTTCGACCTGGGGTTCGACCAAGGCCTAAGTGGTTCGGCCTGAAAAGAAGGTGGAACCTGTATAGAATTCTTCCAGTAGTGGGGTTCGACCTGGGGTTCGACCTGTGGCTCGGGGTTCGACCTGCGTGACGTGGTCGAACCTGTGTGCAAGAACTTACCTTATCCGGATTTTCGAGGCCGAAACGCGTAAGATCACTTAGAAAGCCCATTCCAAGCCCTAGAGACGTGATTACAAGTATAAAAGGAGGCTCATACAGAGAATAGAGAAGGCTTTTGATCGTCAATCATAGGAGAGACAAGAGTAGAGGTGGTGATCCATTCAGAGGGCTGTGACAGAGGTTCGCTGAAGGTTCAAGTAAGAATGATTAATCTAACCATGATTGTTCCTAGATCAATCATGGGCTAGAACCACCTTGGTAGTTCTAGGGTTATGAAAGTTTCATGATGTAATTCGTGTTTTGTGTGTAAAACTCCGTACAACACTACCTGTGGTTTGTTTTATATAAGATTGCATATTTAATCAATACTCATAGTCGTTTTGTGCATCAATGATCGTTGTGTAGAGTCTGAATACATAACATGGTTATTGATTGAGTGCGTTCACTACTGAGCAGGGTTTATTGTTATAATTCTAAGTGTAGGGATTCCGAAGTATTATTAGAACTGTCTTATATGAATATTCATGAATTGAATTGAATTCGGGTTGATGAATAGGATGAAGAGTATAACTTTATAGTACCTAAAGAGGGAGATCAAATCGGGTTAGATTCTAGACGTAGAAGATAATTGATTATGATAGTACCTAGAAAGGGGGGTGAAGCATATCTCTTGCTCCGATGTTATTCACACGTGTCAAGCGCATATTTACTTGTGTCTATAGAGTAAACTTGCATGGTCTAGTGATGCGTCCACAAACTACAGGGCAGAGTCGGACACCATCACATGAAAATACGAATTGCTAGTGAAACTGGATGACCCGACGAACTACCTATCATTCTTATTGATCACAACTCACTTCTCTCTACTTTTGCTGTTTCTTTTGTTAATTCGATTAGAAGTTACTATCCAGTAAACCTTTACAATTACCAACATAGTCTAAAATATACTAGAAGATCACAAAATTGATATTTATCTGTCCCGTGGGTTCGATATTGTAACTTGGTCACCTTCGCGACTACAATTGATATCCTTATACTTGAGAATTAATTTGTGTGTTGAGAAAACCCCTATCAAGTTCTTGGCGCCGTTGCCGGGGACGGCGTAAACTATCTTTTTTGTATTATTTCTAGTTTATTAGGACTATTTACCTTGTTTTGTTGTTTTCTTTCTTATTCGTTTTAGGTGTATGCTCACAAGATCAAAGAAAGGTAATCTTGAACCGTATAATCCTGAGATTGGAGCATCATCAAGAAAGAAGAAGAAGAAGAAGAGCAAGGCAAAGGCAATTGACTCAACTGAAGCTCTGAATTTTGGAGTTGAGGTTGACGAGCAGATTTCGCAAGCGATTGAGGCTACAACTGAAGTTAATTTGGAAGTAGTAACAGTCAACATGGCAGCGAATCCGGATAATCTAGCCATCCGTGAGGTTTTCAGAAATAATGGGGCTGGAAATTATGAGCTTTTAGGAGCAAGGGGAACAAACACCGCGTTCGATCTTCATCCCGCTCTTATTAGCATGATAGAGAGGAACTCCTTTTCAGGAGGGTCTTTCAAGGATCCGCAGCAGCATCTGAACAAGTTCTTGGGCTATGCAAGTACTCAAAAAGACGTAGGAGAACATGAAGATGCTAGGAAGATCCTTTTGTTCAAATTCTCGTTTACTGAAAAGGCGAGGGATTGGTACGATACTATTAATGCAGCTAAGTGCACCACGTGGGCGCAATTGAAGTTAAGATTCTTGGAGAGGTATATGCCACCTTCGAAGGTGTTTAAGATGAAGCAAGATATTAACCAATTTGCTATCAGTGGAGGTGAGAAATTTCATGAAGCGTGGGATAGATTCAAGGACATGCTTAGGAAGTGTCCTCAACATGGGTTATCTAAATCCCAATATATCAGTATATTTTATAACAGATTGGACTGTGAATCAAGAGTGCTACTTGATGCTTCTTCTAATGGAGCATTGCTTACAAAGTCATCCGTTGAGGCCGAGAGATTGTTTGAAGACATATCAATGAATTCGAGGGATTGGCCCACTGATAGAGTTAGAGGTACGTATGTTCTTGGAAAGGTAACTCAGGTTGAACAAGCAATGGTGAAGACTAAGAGAGAGGATGAGATCGTTTCGAGCTTGTCCAATATCAACAAGCTACTTGAGTCTCAACAGAAGCAGATCAGCGAGATATCCCAACGAGTGCCAATCATGCAGCAAGAGATGATGAATAATGGAACCATCCAAGACGAATTGGAGGAAGCAAATTATGCCATGGGTCAAAGTATCCAAGGAACGAGGTACCCAAATCAAGGAAACCGGAACTACCAAGGGAACTATCGAGGGAACTTTAATAATCGTGGTCCATCTGGTAGTTATCAACAGCAACCAAGGAGGCCTGAATTTTCATGGAGCAATACGAACAATGTAGTGCAACTTCCGATGGGTGTTGATCCGGGAGAAAAGGTGGAAGAAGGAAAGCCTGGGTTCGAGGATACTGTGAACCGGTACATGGTAAAGAATGATGAAAGAGTGAATCGCCTTGAGGCAAAGCTTGAGAAAAAGATTGATGATCACCACAGAGATTTGTCCACTCAGGTGAAAGATCTTACATTGTTGATGGGTACAATTGCAGAGAATGTGAACACATTGACTCAAACTGTAGGAAAAGGTAAGTTTCCGTCTCAGAGTATAGAGAATCCGAAGTCGTGTAATGCCATCACACTGAGGTCAGGAACGCAGTACGAGGGACCGATGAGGCCGGAATCGAAGTTGGAATTTTCTAAGCCTCGGTTCGACCAACACGCAGAGGGTTCGACCAACTTCTCAAGTCGAACCCAGGTCGAACCTCATCGGCCAGAGCACTCTATTTTGACGCAGAAATGGTTCGACCATGATCACGAAGGTTCGACCAACTTTTCAGGTCGAACCCAGGTCGAACCGAAGGATGGAGATTATACAGTGAAGCAGTTCGACCAAAGGGGTAGTGGTTCGACCTCCAATGTTGGTCGAACCCAAGTCGAACCTCCGGAGCAGAATGAGATCAGTCTTCCAGTGAAGAGGTTCGACCAATACAGTCCTGGTTCGACCTTTCAGCCTGGTCGAACCTTAGTCGAACCTCGCCGAGATGTTTTGTTTGATGCACCTGTTGTTCCTTTTGATGTTGATGCAACTCCAATGGTACGGAATGAGCAAAGTACAGACATAATAGCTGAGAAAAAATGGGAAAGAGCTAAGCGATTAAGAGCCGAAAAGGAGAAAGCGGAAAAGGTTGATCGTGATGAATGGGGGTTTCCTAAAACAAAGATACCTCCACCGTTTCCCTACAAGCTAGTGAAGAAGGGGTTGGAAGAGAAGTTCAAGAAGTTTTCAGAGATAATGAACAAGATAAGCTTGAACATCCCTTTTTCAGAGGCAATCATGGAGATGCCATATTATGCTCGGTTCCTTAAAGACATATTGATGAAGAAGCGAAGCTTAACCGGAGTTGAAACGGTAAACTTATCGGAGAATTGTAGCTCAATTATTCAAAAGAAGTTGCCACCAAAGATGAAAGATTCGGGGAGCTTTACTATTCTTTGTAAGATCGGGAAGGGGCCAGCACGGCGAGCTTTATGCGATCTTGGGGCAAGCATCAATTTGATGCCGTTGTCTATCTTTCAGAAGCTTGGTTTGGGGGAGATGACCCCGAAAATTGTTGCTCTCCAATTGGCAGATAGATCAATGACGTTTCCGAAAGGAATAGTTGAAGATGTTCTAGTAAAGGTGGAGAAGCTAGTTTTTCCTGTGGATTTCCTTGTATTAGAAATGGATGATGACAAGGATAATGTTCCTTTAATCTTGGGGAGGCCAGTGTTATAGTATTGACGTGGTGGAGGAGATTGTGAACGAGGATATGTCTTTGATCTTGTCAAAGGATCCTCTTGAGACATGTTTGATGGAATCTCTTACTTATCCCACTACGGAGCTTGACGGACTTTCTAACGAGGTATGTATTGAATTTCTTGAAAACTTACTTGCTTTGGGTGATGATAGGTTTGCATTGGAGAGAAATAAAGTGGAAGAAGTCAAATGGACCAGGAAGTACTTGGGTTTGGATAATGAAAACACTCCAGTGGAGAAAAGAAAAGAGGAGTTGAAACAATTGCCGGATCACTTGAAGTATGCTTTTCTTGGTGATGATGCACAATATCTGGTAATTTTATCTTCTTCCCTTAATGATGATCAACTTGAGGAGTTATTAGATGTTTTGAGGAAGTACCAGTCTGTGATAGGGTGGTCACTTGATGATTTGAAAGGTATTAGTCCTTCGTATTGTATGCATCGGATTAGGTTGATGGATGAAGCCAAAGCTAGTGTTCAGAATCAGCGTAGGGTGAATCCCGCAATTCAAGAGGTGATAAGGAAGCAAATTCTTACGTGGTTGGATGCTGGAATTATATATCCTATTAGTGATAGTCCCCATGTAAGTCCATTGCATGTAGTTGCTAAGAAGGGGGGTATGACTGTAGTGAAAGCTGAGGATGGAGAAGCGATAGCCACAAGAATTCCTACGGGATGGCGTACATGTGTGGATTACAGGAAATTGAATGAGAACACGTGTAAGGACCATTTCCCTCTTCCATTTATGGATCAAATGTTGGATCGTCTTGCAGGGTATGAGTTTTATTGTTTCTTAGATGGATACTCGGGGTATAATCAAATCATGATTGCTCTCGAGGATCAAGAAAAGACCACTTTTACTTGCCCCTATGGGACCTTTGCTTTTAGGAAAATGCCATTTGGATTGTGTAATGTGCCTGCTACTTTTCAGAGATGCATGATGGCGATTTTTGATGGTTTGATAGAGAAGATCATGGAAGTATTCATGGACGATTTTTCAGTCTTTGGTTCTTCTTTTGATATGTGTTTGTCTAACCTTGCTGTTGTTTTGAAAAGGTGTCAAGAAACTAATCTTGTCTTGAATTGGGAGAAGTGTCATTTCATGGTGAAAGATGGGATTGTTCTTGGGCATCATGTTTCCGCCAAGGGATTACAGGTAGACCATGCTAAAGTGGTGGCAATTGAGAAGCTTCCACCACCGACCAATGAAAGAGGAGTGCGATCCTTCCTTGGACACGCCGGTTTTTACAGGAGATTCATTAAGGACTTCTCGAAATACTCTAAGCCCTTATCTCATTTACTTGAAAAGGATATTCCTTTTGTGTTTAATGATGAGTGTTTAACAGCTTTTCAAGTTTTGAAGGAGGAGCTTATTACTGCCCCTATCTTGATCACACCGGACTGGACGCAACCGTTTGTACTTATGTGTGATGCAAGTGATGTAGCATTGGGTGTGGTGCTTGGACAGCTAAGGGAGAAGAAGTTCTGCGCCATTTACTACGCGAGTAAGACTTTGGATGCGGCACAGAAGAATTACACAGTGACTGAAAAGGAGTTTTTAGCTGTTGTGTATGCATTCGATAAGTTTCGTCAGTATTTGGTTGGCATGAAGACGATTGTGTATACGGATCACTCAGCGATTCGTTATTTGATGGAGAAGAAGGAGACGAAGCCTAGGATCATAAGATGGATTCTACTACTGCAGGAGTTTGACTTGGAGATTCGGGATAAGAAAGGAACAGAAAATGTGTTGGCCGATCACTTGTTAAGGTTGGAGACTAGGGAGCATTGTGATAATTCTTTCGAGTATATTGAAGAGATGTTCCCTGATGAGAAGATCATGGCTGTGGCTGTTGAAGGTGCCGAGCGAGCATGCGTGGTTGCAGCGCAAGGTATGGATCCATGGTATGCGGATTATGTTAATTACATTGTCATTGGTGAAATTCCAAGGGATCTCAACCGATATCAACTTGCGAAATTTCGTAGGGATGTTGAGACATTTATATGGTATGATCCATTTGCTTATAAGATTTGTACAGATTCTATTGTCCGAAGATGTGTACCCAAATGGAAATGGAAAGTGTGTTGGAGTTCTGCCATGCACAACCGAATGGTGGGCATTTCGGAGCGCAAAAGACTGCAGCTAAGGTACTTCAATGCACTCTTTATTGGCCTACTTTGTTTAAAGATAGTGAGAGCTATGTGGCGTCTTGCGATAGATGCTAGCGCATGGGTAATATAGGTAGGAGAGATGAGATGCCATTGCAGCCTAGCATAGTCGTGGAGATATTTGATGTATGGGGGATCGATTTTATGGGGCCTTTTCCCCCGTCGAATGGGTTTCTCTACATTCTTCTTGCGGTGGATTATGTTTCGAAGTGGGTGGAAGCAATTCCTACTCGTGTTAATGACTCGAAAGTTGTTTTATCTTTCCTAAAGAAACATATTTTTGCCCGTTATGGAGTTCCGAGAGCATTAGTTAGTGATGGAGGTTCCCACTTCGTCAATAAATTTCTGGAGAAGGTGCTTAAGGATTATGGTGTTAGGCATAGGGTTACTACACCCTATCATCTGCAAGCAAATGGGCAGGCGGAGGTCTCCAACCGTCAAGTAAAGCAGATTCTGGAGAAAGTGGTAGGAACTAATAGAAAAGATTGGGCTATGAAGCTTGATGATGTGTTATGGGGGTTCCAGACCGCTTACAAGACGGTATTAGATATGTCACCGTATCAAATTGTCTATGGGAAGCCGTGCCACTTACCCGTAGAAATCCAACACAAAGCGTTTTGGGCTTTGCGTCGCTTGAACTTGACCCTTAGGGATGTAAAGGAGTTGAGGCTAACTCACATGAATCAGTTGGATGAGTTTAGGAGTCGTGCTTTCAAGAATTCAGAGATTTATAAGGAAAGAATGAAGAGGTGGCATGATTCTGAAATTTCGTACAAGGAGTTCAGGCAAGGAGATGAGGTACTACTTTTTAACTCTCGTTTGAAGCTTTTTGCAGGCAAGTTGAAGTCTAAGTGGACGGGACCGTTCATGATTCATCGAGCCTTAGGAGGGGGGAGTTATGAGCTTATTGACAAAGATGGTGATGTTATCATGGCGAATGGGCATCAATTGAAGCATTATAGGTCGCCGGATGATGCATGTGTTATTTTTGATGATACCTTGTTCTGATTCGGTACCGTCGTGACTCTACGACGTTAAACATGAGTGCTTGTTGAGAGCTTACTCTTCCGTTTTTTGCTTTATTTCTTTTGTGTGAGTAAGAAATTTTTATATTTAAGATGCTTACTAATCGGCAATTACATCTCTTTTCAAACTTAGTTCCGACTTATGTTTTTACTAAGTTTGGGGGGGTGTGATGTTATTACCTCATTGAAGCATTAAGAGTATAATCTTTTCTTTGTATTGCTTGTTAGGAGAATTGGTTTTTGCGGCCATGTTGAAATTTTAATCGATTTTGATGTGACGATTTTTTACAATTTGCCTAATGTTCAGTGGTTTTTGGTTGTGTTTTCTTATACGGAGATACTCATGAATGATATTATGTGGAACAATTTTTGAATTTTTGCTCTAGATTGTACTTAATGAGGTTGTGTTGAAGCTTGAAGTATGTAGTGAATGAAGAACACTCAGTTTTGGAAATCAGGAGGTAGGTTCGACCAAGTCTAGGAGTGGTTCGACCAGAGCCGGAGGTCGAACAAAGGCAGAGGAAGTCGAACCGACGTTGAAAGTTGTCCAGAGAGGAGGTTCGACCAAAGCCATAGTGGTTCGACCTGATCATGAGGCCGAACTTATGGTCGAACCTGTCAGTCGGAAGCACTCTGTTTTCCAGAAGAGGGGTTCGACCAATTCAAGGAAGGTTCGACCTGTTTAGCAAGTCGAACCCCTGGTCGAACCAAGAAGATCGTTCGTCCAGAAGAGAGGTTCGACTTCGACATCCAAGGTTCGACCAGTCCAGGTGGTCGAACCCGAGGTCGAACCAAGCCAGGTACGCGATTTAAGTTCGAATTTTCAGGGGGGTTCGATCACTTTTTCGAAACATCAAACCTCGAACCCTCTTCGAACCTCTACACCCTTGCACAAATTCTTCAATTACACTTGATTTCACACCGATTACACAACATTACACCTTGAATTATCGATTTGGTCACGGATTTGGGCGGATTTCGTCGCGAGTTAGGGCTGAAATCGCGTTTTTGGGTGTTTTGTGTTTTCGATCGGTTTTTCACCATGGGCAAGTCACAAGGTACATTTTTTCCAACTCAATTACTCTAGGATTGAAGGTTTAGGTAAGCAATTTGATGTGAAATAGAGAATTGATGTTGAATATGGTTGAATTTCATGGTGAATGTTGATATTTTGATTAGTTTCATATGAATTCTTGTTTCTTGGATTGTGGTTGATTGATTATTGATAGAACTTGGATTTTTGTGTGGATTAATCAAGGATATAGAATATACCATAGAATGAGCATGTTGACTTGGTTTGAAATTGATGAAATTGAAGTAGTTCATGGAGGAAAGCATGTTGAATTTTTGATTGAATTGCTTGAATTGCTTAATGCATGCTTGTTGGTTATGCTTTGATGATTAAAGAAGGTATAATTGAAGATGTTTTGAAAATGCTGAATAAGCAAGTGGTGTTGAGATGATAGTTTGTATGAATATGCATTGATGCTAAAAGTCTTGAGTAGAGTATGTGACGTGCTAGTACAATACTTGTTTTCTTGTCTTGTTGGTTGGATTGAAGCATTTGTTTTCAGGAAAGGGACAAGTATCAAGTAAAGGAAAAGGAAAAGCAGAGGAGGAGAGATCAAAGAAGAGGCATGACAGGCCTTCAAACTTGGACAAAGTGACAAGAAAACTGAGGTTACAAGACCGTTTACCTGATAACTTCAAGATTAGGATGCAAGATTGGGATGAGATTAAAGAGAAGTGGGAAGAAGTTTCAGACAAGATAGCTCGCACTCGATACCAAGATGATGAAGCGATGAGGATAATGAGAATAGGGGACGATATATTTTGGATGTTTGATCAAGTAGGGATCCGAAGATTCATGGAGTTGAAGAGGCCGATGTACTTCCATGTTACATCGGAAGTGGTTTGTTCGTTTGAGATGGAGAAGGACCCACTTGGATACCCCTATCAGTGTACGTTTCAGCTTGGTGGAGTGAGTAGGAGATGGACGTCTGAGGATTTCAACGAGCTGTTTGAGACACCTTTGGAGATCCCTCGTTTAGAAAGTGCTGCATTCAGTGTAAAGCGATTTTGGAGGGAGATCACGGGGGAGATTCGTGATTACAAGACTAGACAGGCTCGTGCTTCCGCAATAAAGAACCCTGTCTTGAGGTACATGGACCGCATCCTGAGCAACACGTTGTTCACCCGCTCGGAGGGCAGTGTTGTGTCTAGAGGAGAGTTATATGCCTTGTGGTGTATGTTGCATGGAGTGAAGTTCAACGTTGGAGCTTATTTTATTGTGCAGCTGAATCGATTCAAGACCATTGGTTTTCAAAAGGTGAATATTGGAGGGTTATTGACGATTTTGGCTGAGCATTACAACTTGGACCTCACCGGCATTACACCAGTAGAAGGAGAACCCGATTTGATTATGAGCACGTGCGCGAAGGGAGGGTTTGCCCATTTTAGAAATGGAGATTGGTTTTTCACGAGAGGTGTCAAGCCTTTCGAATTTATGTTCCCCTTTGACGTGAGCAACTTGACAACTGTTCGGGAAGCAAGGAATAGGCTAATGAATTCTGTAGGACACACCGCTTTATCCGTGGCAGTGAAGTCGGGTGGTGATTGGAGAGTGGTAGCACAGATGTGTGATGAGGGAAGGATGGCTGAGTTACAGCAGATTGTTGATCGAGGAGATTTCCGTCCACCTCAGCCACAGCAGTCTGAAGAGGAGGATCAGGTAGAGGAGCAGCCGGAGATGGAGATTCCGGAAGGAGAGCAGCATGATGCGCCTCAGCATGCTCCAGGACCGCAGCAGCGGCGAGCAGTTCCAGGTACTCGAGAGCTGCTTCGCTTGATTCATGAGCAGCTGATCGCGGTGGTAGCTGCGCAGCAAGAGACGGACAGGCAACTTGCGCTCGCTAACGCCAACTACGCCATGCTGAACGAAAGGTACTCTGCCTTGGATGAGCGTTTTGGTAGAGTGAGTAATCGAGTGGATATGATGGACAAACACATTACCAGTCTGTGCCGAGCTGTGGAAAATAGAATGGATGAGGATGACGATGATGATGAGGATGATGATGCTCCTAGGGAGTAGTTTCAGGTTTTCTTTTGGCTTCTCCGATTCATCTTATCTCCCATTCTTCTTTTTATTTTTACAGATTGGGGTGTGATTCATGTGTGAGTGGCATGTACTTGATATAGTTGATCTTGTATCGTTGCTCTGTATATGGGTTATTGATTCTGTGCATTCATATGTTTACGTGTTTATTTTCATTTGGAAAGAGCATGAATAATTTGTTAAGTATATGGAATTCATGAGGAATTGATTTTGATTATGTGCTATGAGGAGTATTAGGAATTGATTACCTATGTGAGGATTTGAGCCTTTATCATGATTAATCATGATAATTTATTCTTGAGAGAATCATTCGTATGAACGTATTCTAGAACTTGGCTTGGAGTCTTGTGTGAAACTTACAATTGATGAAATATTAGGATATGATCTTAGGCCATTTTTGATTAATTGAGTCACTTAGCCAAATTTTACCTTTCCTAATGATTTTATAAATCTTTGGTAGCCCTGTTTGAGCCTTTTAAAACTTTTTCTTTGGCAAGCCAAATATAAGAGCCTTAATTACCTTATTTGAGCTTTGAAAATACCCTATTCATTGGTAGAGAGAATAAGGTGAATAAGTGTGGAAGAAACAAAGGGAAGATGGAATGAGGTTCAGTAAGAAAAGTGCATGGTTAAATCTTGTTAGGGATAGTGCCTGAAATTGGTACCCCGAATTGCTTATACATGGGGCTTGAAGTTTCTAAGAAACAGCCGAACGATGTTCGAGAAGGGTAGTGCCTATAACTGGTACCCGAGCAATTAAAAGAAGAATGATGTTGATGCAAGGAAGAGAAGGAAATTTGATAATTGCAAGTGCAAGAGAAGAATTGGAGGAGAATATGAAGGCGAAAGAGAATCAGGAACCTCCGAGGGAACTCTCTACTAGTGTTTTAAGTTACTATGACCAAATTTTCCTACCCTTTCCAAAGAGCCAACATTACAACCTAGAAACAAGTCCTTTGTGATCCTAGTGTTAATCTAATGTAAGTTGATTTCTGAGACCTTTGCCAAGCTTATGGTTACGCGTGAATATGAATTGATATGAGTGTTTATACTAGCCTATAGTGCCTCACGCACGAGTGAATGAGAGTAAAGACTTATCTTGACAGTGAGATTACTTAGTGCTCCGAATGGTGTGTGATTGGATTGATTTTACATGAGTGACATATTTGATGCAAGTAATTCTTGTTTGATTCAATGAAGTGGCATGTGTAATATGTGTTGTACTTGATCTTGTTGAATTATACACGACTCCTGTGTTTAAATTGGTTGCCTCGGGACGAGCAACATGTAAGTTTGGGGGTTTGATGAGTGTGTAAATTCATAAGTTTGGCGCTATGTTTTGTGCTAGTTTTGGAGAGTTTTGATGTGGAAATAGATGGAAAACCTATATATATTGTGAAATAGCATGAATCAGGTGTTAGTGGAGCTATTTGAGTGTTTTCTTAGCAAAAAATGAGTGAAAGAGCCAAGAATCGAAGAGACGGAGTCGAAGCCACGCGAATCGCCCAAGAAGTAGGTGGGTTCGACCTGGCTGGAGGAGGGTTCGACCTCTCCAGCAGGTCGAACCAACGTTGCTGGACATACAGAGATGGGTTCGACCAAGACTCGGTTGGTTCGACCTGGCCATCAGGTCGAACCATGGTCGAACCTGTTTGCAAGAAGGAGGATTCGACCACGACGTTGGAGTTCGACTTGCCAGTTGGTCGAATCGGGAGCAAGAGTTGTCCAGTGCTGAGGTTCGACCTGGGGTTCGACCAAGGACTAAGTGGTTCGACCTGAAAAGAAGGTCGAACCTGTGCAGAATTCTTCCAGTAGCGGGGTTCGACCTGGGGTTCGACCTGTGGCTCGGGGTTCGACCTGCGTGACGTGGTCGAACCTGTGTGCGAGAACTTACCTTATCCGGATTTTCGAGGCCGAAACGCGTGAGATCACTTAGAAAGCCCATTCCAAGCCCTAGAGACGTGATTACAAGTATAAAAGGAGGCTCATACAGAGAATAGAGAAGGCTTTTTATTGTCAATCATAGGAGAGACAAGAGTAGAGGTGGTGATCCATTCAGAGGGCTGTGACAGAGGTTCGCTGAAGGTTCAAGTAAGAATGATTAATCTAACCATGATTGTTCCTAGATCAATCATGGGCTAGAACCACCTTGGTAGTTCTAGGGTTATGAAAGTTTCATGATGTAATTCGTGTTTTGTGTGTAAAACTCCGTACAACACTACCTGTGGTTTGTTTTATATAAGATTGCATATTTAATCCATACTCATAATCGTTTTATGCATCAATGATCGTTGTGTAGAGTCTGAATACATAACATGGTTATTGATTGAGTGCGTTCACTACTGAGCAGGGTTTATTGTTATAATTCTAAGTGAAGAGATTCCGAAGTATTATTAGAACTGTCTTATATGAATATTCATGAATTGAATTGAATTCGGGTTGATGAATAGGATGAAGAGTATAACTTTATAGTACCTAAAGAGGGAGATCAAATCGGGTTAGATTCTAGACGTAGAAGATAATTGATTATGATAGTACCTAGAAAGGGGGGTGAAGCATATCTCTTGCTCCGATGTTATTCACACGTGTCAAGCGCATATTTACTTGTGTCTATAGAGTAAACTTGCATGGTCTAGTGATGCGTCCACAAACCACAGGGCAGAGTCGGACACCATCACATGAAAATACGAATTGCTAGTGAAACTGGATGACCCGACGAACTACCTATCATTCTTATTGATCACAACTCACTTCTCTCTACTTTTGCTATTTCATTTGTTAATTCGATTAGAAGTTACTATCCAGTAAACCTTTACAATTACCAACATAGTCTAAAATATACTAGAAGATCATAAAACTGATATTTATCCGTCCCGTGGGTTCGATATTGTAACTTGGTCACCTTCGCGACTACAATTGATATCCTTATACTTGAGGATTAATTTGTGTGTTGAGAAAACCCCTATCAAGGCACATACTTATGGTTAACAGGAGCTGAGATGACTTATATAATTGGGCTACATCAGGGACCAGGAGGAGAAATTGGACTGGGCCTCAATTGAATTTTAATTAACCAAGCTTAGCTCAAAGTTTTTAATTAAATCCAATAATAATAATATAGTCCACTAAAATATTATTACTGCACTACCCGTCCAATCCCAAAATTATGTTCTGGGCTCCTTCTTGTTATGAGCCCGATAGTCTCCCCATGTTTAAGATATACAATGTCCATTAATTAATTAAGTTACTAACAACTCAAATTAATTAATATCTCATCCGAGAGTAGTACCACTCAACCTTATTATCATGCCGGAAATTAATCCACTTGCAAGATTTACATGACAATTCTTATGAGCTCCTCAAGGGAGCATCATCAACCTATGACTGACATGGATTCCTTCTACAATCAACAACACACCATAGAGATAGCACTACTTCCCAACTCACCGAGTTTATTGATTTAATACTTATAAATCTCACCCATTGATGAATCAAAGAAATAAATACTGCTCTACGTGTCGAGGTTATGGTATAGGGATTAAGAGCACGAACTTCCATAATAACAGAAATCAAGTTCTTCTATAAGTCAGTATAAGTCGAACGATCTAAAGCGGTCCTGCTCAATACACACAAGTGCACTAATGTGATTCTATAGCCAAGACAAGCTAATACCGAACCACACTACAACCATACCAATAGAGAGTCCCCGTCTATCTCGGTTGTGAGCATCTATTTATACTTTATAAGGAAACCGATAATATGATCTTCCGCGTGTTGTCGCACAATATATTATCTACAGTATAAAGTAAATGGACTATTGCATCATCCATATAAAATAAATTATAAGATGCAATCATTTGATCATATGATTCTCATTTCAAATATTGTTATAACATTGTTCATACTAAAGCTAGGCTTTTAGTATACAATCCAACAATCTCCCACTTATACTAAAAGACTATGTTGTCATATCTTCTGCCATACATCTGATTCCTACTCCAACTACACGACCATTAAAAACTCTCGCCTTAAGGTCCTTATAAATGGATTTACTAGGTCATCATCCGATGCAATCTAGGCGACAACAACCTTCCCCTCATCATACGATTTCTCGTAACAGGTGGTACTCGCGCTCCATGTGTTTAATTACCTTATGGACTCGTGATTCCTTCAAGTTTGCAACTGCACCAATATCATCAATGTAAATTGTGATAACCTTGGGCAAACTTAGAAACACTTCAAAGTCCATCATGAAGTCTCTAGAGTCATATAGATACTTTGGCAGCCTCATAGGCTCCAATTTATCATCTTTCCATGATGGAGTCCGGAGTCTGAAATATATTTCTATATAACACTCCTCCACATTATGACTCTACTTCCTAAAATTAAACACATAACCTTTGAGGTGAATTTACTGCCGTCCAATCTGACTAAAAAATCCGAATCTACGTAATCCACAAGAAGCAGTGAATCTGCTCAGTGAGTTTATATATGATTTCAGTCCTTCTCAGGCACTTCATATATGTCTTACCACAGTTCATCATTCTTGTTCCGGGTTACATTGATACCTTCTGTTCATGCATCCAGCAAAACAGATATCCAACTTCGTTTATAGCATTCCTTAGATTAAGCTTCCTTATTTGCTGAAGTGAAAGGAACCGCTTTCATCTTCTTTATCTTCTTTTTGTGTCTTAAGACACAGTCACTTAGATAAATTCACATGCTAAACGAGTATGGACTGTATCATTTTATGAAACTTGAGATAAGCATAACATCCTTTCTTGTGATCCGTATTACCGTGATCAAAAGGATATATTTTGCCTTTCTTAAGTCCTTCATTTCTACCGCTTTATTAACCGTACCCATACGCCCGATAATACTCTTTCATTATCTCTAATGAGCAAGATACTATCTATGTATAGTACAAGAAACACCACCACGTTTCCGTCACTCTTTACAACACACAAGACTCATCTGCTCATTGATTTAAATCCATGCCACTGGATTACCTAATCAAAACAGATGCTTCACGATCTTAAAGCTTGCTTTAGTCCATCGCTGGATAATTTTAAGCTTACTATCAAAATGGTATTAGTACTTTGCAATGAATCACTCTGGTTGCTTCACATAGATGTTTTCCTCAAGACTTCCAATCAGGAAAGCTGTCTTTGACATCTATTTGTTGTTCCTCATAGCAGCAATAAATAAAAGAATCCGGATCAACATAAGCATAGCTACCAGCGAACATGTTTCCTCATAATCGAACCATTTCTTTCTGAGTACATTTTTTCGCAACAAGCTTTGCTTCCAAGGCTTTCACCTTTCCATATGATCCTCTTTTATTTCCTTTGACCACTTGCAATGGCTTTTACACCATTTAGTGGTCATACAAGTTCCCAGACTTAATATAGAATCCGTAGATTTTATTTCAACATTCATTGCAACTTACTAAGATTCTGCATTTTCATCTTGTAGTGCTACGTCGTATCCGTGGGATAATGCCATGTTTACTAGGGATCAAGTCTCACGACTCTCCCAAAACATATATTTATGGGTTGTCAAACAACCCTCCCACTATGATAAGGCACTACATGTAATTGTGTATCAGACGTGTCACGCGTTACAGTTTACCTTGTGGTATATCCTCTTGTACACTTGGTACTTTTACTTAGTGTTTTCCTCTCACTTCCTATTAGAATAACTTATACATGGGTTTGTGACTTATTACATAGTCCTTTTCCAAAAATCTAGTTATTGTGTTAACAATTACCCTTCGATCTTTTTGGACTAAATAAATCACCATCCATTTTCTAGGATATCCCATATACAGACAAACGTTTTCACGAATTACTGTATCTAGGGCATATCCATAAAATGAATTTAATTATTCCAAGTAATTCTTTATCTATCTAATCATTACCATAAAAGACTTAATCCTTCTATTCACCACACCATTCAGTTGGGGCATGCCTGGTGTAGTCAATTTGAGATTTAATCTCAACTTCTGATTAATAGCTCCTAACTATCCTAAGAGGTATTCACCATCATGATTAAATCATAATGACTTAATATATTTTCCATGACGCTTCACTGTACCAGTCTTGCAATTCTTGAATTAATCAAAGAACTTAGACATGCAGTGCATCAAATAAATATTTTGGTATCTAGAATAATCTTCGAATATTCATAACCACCTCTCGCCTGGATAATATTAGGTCCGCTTGAATCAGAATGAACTAATTCCAACATATATATCTTTGGCTCTACACCCCACAGCCTTGAAAAGGCAGTTAACCATTTTTACTTCCAAGCAAGACTCGCAAGTTCGATAATTTCCACTTCAGATAAACCTTACAGTCTATCGGCTATCAACTTTTGAATCCTACTCAAGTAAAATGAACTAATCTTAGACGCCAAATGTATGTTTAGTTCATTTCTGAAGGTTTTTTTCTCTCACTTATATTAGAATATGCATTATTAATTACTATTTATTGCATCTGTGGGATATACATGATTCAAGAGTTTACATATTATCCACCAACGTACTTTCACGGATTATAGCCTCATTCCTCATTACTATGACCATGTCATTTAAATGAAATGAAGTATCCATCCGTTAATGCATAGAAATCGAAATCAAATTCTTTCTATGAAACGTACGTAAAGACAATTTCTCATAATCAATCGTTTATTCTTATCATGAGATAAATAAACAACTCCCACTGCAATAACCACCACCTTTGTAGTTTTACCCATGTCATAACAATCTTATCCTTACTTAATGATAAACATTTAGTGATTCCTGTATCTACACAGTTCGTGTCAGTAGATGCCATCACTAATCATGTTTAAACCACTAGTAAATAAGATATTAAATTTGTTCACATCATGATGAAAATGGCTTTCCTTTGCCACATGTTTTGTCAGAAGTTTCCCACCATTTACATCCTCTTGTAATTCAGGTAGAACTTACTCAAAACGTCTAGGCAATTATGGAGAATAAAATTGACTTAGGTTTTCCCTTCAACTTCTATTCCATAATTTTCCAATTCATTCATCAAATTCTATCATGACCTATCACCTTTTAAATTACTCAAGTATCCGAAGAGTTACATGAGATCATCATATTTCTATGAACCTCTCATCTCTTCACTAGAGACTTTAAAAGGCATCATGAGACGTCCTTTGTGAGAACACACTTGTATTTTCTTAAGCAGTAAATCAAGATTCTTTTCTATGATCTAATTTTTGGACCAGTAAATATAATTACTTTCAGTAAACAATAAGTGAGATAAAACCATTCGAAATTCAGAGAATCACAAATAAATATTCCGATCAAATCTTTGAATTTTATCCTTTTATATTGATTCCCTCAAAACAATATAAAAATAAAATTCACTGACATCTTAAGCACCGTGAGTCTGCAAGCCACGATAGTGTGGACGTTTACAAACCCGAACATTTACAAGAGAAGGTTTTACCCATTAATTTCATTTGTCAACCTAACTTTATGACAAAATAATTAATAGTCGGTTCCTCTTTAGCCATGCAAATAAAAGCAGTGACTCCTATGGGGAGGATACTTATTATTTACATCTAAGTGTACACCATTATTTGACCCCAAGTCCGCGGCCCAAGCTTATGTGCCTTACAGATAGAGAAGTACACACGCGCTCGGATAACTTCCTATAGTCATCAATTACAAGTTTGTACCAGTGAACCGCATATAAACTCATCCGATAGGGAGGAAGGTCTATGCCAACGCGCAAGTTCATATACATCACATTAAAAACGTAATTATTTAATGAAGTTTGTTCCAGCAATCCATGAATAAACTCATCCGATGGGGAGGAATGCTCTAATGCCGACGCGCAAGTCTATTCACATTGCTAACAAACCAATAATGGAGGCCGCGGGAATTTATTACCAATCCCCTCTCCCACTTAGTTATTTAATACCGAGGGTTTTTAACATGCATATAATATTCCTGAATAAAATATACAACTTAGACATGCTTCTATTAACAGCAATTTAAATAAATAAATCACATAGAACATGCCTTTTACATATACAACAATAATTGATAATTAAATCAATTAATCAGTTGCATAACATTAATTAATTGCATAATATGTTGGATCAATTAAATAGGCCCAGCTAACCCAAACATCATTAACATAAAATGAGCAGCCCATTAATAAAATAATTAAGCCCATTTACCCTGCCAATTTCTGCATTAAGGTCTAGCCTATTATTTAACCTTGGCCCAACATCAATCCCACAATTAATTAAATTCAGCAATAATAAAAATAGCCCAGCAGCCCATTACCATTTTAATAAAATTTGGGCCCAATAGCCCAAAACCAAATTAAACGTAAAAGGGAGCAAAGGCCTAATGCATACATATAAAACAGGCCCAGCTGAAAAACAAGGTCCAACAGCAAACTAAAGGAATTAAGCCCACAACTCAAAATCAAATTTGAATCCAAGCCCAAAGGGGCAGCCCATTCCTTGTCCATCTTCTGCTGCCCTATTTCACTCCAGCCGCCATTGCCGACAGCACTAGCTCAACGAGAAGCCGACAGCGATGGCAACCACTCATGATAGTTACCACCGGCGCTCCAAGGCGTCGTACTAGCCGGCGGCCTCCTCCACATCTCAAACATCGCAGCAGCGCCGACGCGCCACAAATTCGCTAGTTGGGAGCGCCGACGACAGGGTCCTTCCATCATGCCAACTACACCAACTCCCGGCTGCTTGCGATGCTCTCCTCCCGGTCACCATGGAGACCTAATAAGTAACGATCGACCTGCCTGAAGATTGCAGTAGTCACACTTGGAAGAAACTCCCAGGCCTTCCATCAGTCTGCAGCAAGGACCACCGGAACCCATCGGCGCTCCATCTTCGTCATACACGATCGACAGGAGCGTCGTACATGGCCTGGCCCTTCCGCTGCTACCTGCCATAGACGTCCTGCCTCCTGCCGCTGGCAAGACCTAATCGAAAATACCCACGAACCACTCGGAAGGATCGGAAGTTCCAGATACAGCGTCAATGGACTCATCAGGAATCTACCGTGCATCCATCCAGTACGCCCGACTCTGACCACAACCTTCTGCCGCGCAGCTACCAGGAAGACACGTCTGATCGCTACCAGATCGCCATGGACTCGCTTGGAGGTCGCTGAGTCCCAGTCTGAATCTATCGTCAACTCGGCTGGAAGCCACCATCGACTCACATCAGATTATCACCAAACGCCATCGATGTTCATCCGGCTCTTCCGACGTGTGCCGTCCAAGTCTAACGCCGCTCACAACATACAGTCGATCTCCATGGCGGTGTTCACCAGTCGACGTCATACAGCCTATCCCGTTGCCGTGTCTATGTTCTTCACTCTCAACAGAGGTCATTTTTTCCAGTCGCCGGATTTCTTGACTTCATCAGCGTCAATCTCCGCCAACAGCTTCGCGTCGAAGGCGTCGAAGGCATGGTGCAGACGTGTGTGTATCGTGTTTCTCGTTCAAAGAGTAATAAACACACACAACAATAGGGTTTTTTTTAATAAAATAATACTAAAACCCCTTAAAAAGAACAACCGATTATAAACAAATTATTACACATAATCACATAATCAATCTCATACATGCTTTCAATTAGACAATAAACACGTATGAAACAAACCCCACCTAACGTCTCATGTTTCACCACGAAACCAACGCTTTGATACCAATTGATGGCAATTGGATCGTGCGGTTCAAACGTGATCGTTAGGATCTCAGGCAAACAATCTGCGGAAGTAAAAAAAAATGTTTACCTGACTTCTGGGTCGATGTAGAGGATGAAGATCTGTGATGAACACCTCTGATCTTCTACCGTATGTCCCAAAGTCAACTCTGTTGTTGGTTGGTCAACAATCCCCAGAGTTCTCTCAATCTGCTCTCTGTTTTCTCCCGTATGTCAAATGAGGCACATACTTAGGGTTAACAGGAGCTAAGATGACTTATATAATTGGGCTACAGCAGGGACCAGGAGGAGAAATTGGACTGGGCCTCAATTGAATTTTAATTAACAAAGCTTAGCCCAAAGCTTTTAATTAAATCCAATAATAATAATATAGTCCACTAAAATATTATTACTGCACTACCCGTCCAATCCCAAAATTATGTTCTGGGCTCCTTCTTATTATGAGCCCGATAGTCTCCCCATGTTTAAGATATGCAATGTCCATTAATTAATTAAGTTACTGACAACTAAAATTAATTAATATCTCATCCGAGAGTAGTACCACTCAACCTTATTATCATGCCGGAAATTAATCCACTTGCAAGATTTACATGATAATCCTTATGAGCTCCTCAAGGGGACATCATTAACCTATGATGGACATGGATTCCTTCTACAATCAACAGCACACCATAGAGACAACACTACTTCCCAACTCACCGAGTTTATTGATTTAATACTTATAAATCTCACCCATTGATGAATCAAAAAAATACATACTGCCCTACGTGTCGAGGTTATTGTATAGGGATTAAGAGCACGAACTTCCATAATAACAGAAATCAAGTTCTTCTATAAGTCAGTATAAGTCGAACGATCTCAAGCGGTCCTGCTCAATACACACAAGTGCACTAATGTGATTCTATAGCCAAGACAAGCTAATACCGAACCACACTACAACCATACCGATAGAGAGTCCCTATCTATCTCGGTTGTGAGCATCTATTTATACTTTATAAGGAAACTGATAATATGATCTTCCGCGTGTTGTAGCACAATATATTATCTAAAGTATAAAGTAAATGGACTATTGCATCATGCATATAAAATAAATTATAAGATGCAATCATTTGATCATATGATTCTCATTTCAAATATTGTTATAACATTGTTCATACTAAAGCTAGGCTTTTAGTATACAATCCAACAATTTCCGAATGGAGCAGCGGTGCAAGGTGTAAAATGACTGATTATACGGACAATTGTCATCTCAATGGGAATTCATCACGAGGAAACCATTTATGGCTGAGGCTAACGGCTGTCACGCCAAATATACAGTAGGCTATCGCGCGGCGCCTTTGCTGCCGTAGCAGGGACACGACACACGTGATCAAGCCCTTCACCACTCACGTACGCAATGCTTGGGTGTGAATCTCATCGCCAAACCACCCCACGGAGATACTCTTTAAGGAAGGCTAAACAAAGAGTAAGAAACCCAAGCACGACCCGCTGGATGCGAAGAAACACAAGCCATGTTGGCCATACGATCAGAAGGGAACATACATGGATGCTCAAATATTAAACTGGACAAGGGACGGCCATATCGGGTGCCGGGGCACGCTGGGGGATGCCCACGTCAGGTACGGGACAGGCCGGGAGATGCCCATGTCGGGGGACACCCAAGTCGGGTGCCGGGGTAGGCTGGGAGACACCCAAGTCGGGTGCCGGGGCATGCTGGGGGATGCCCACTTCGGGTGCCGGGGCACACCGGGGGATGCCCATGTGGGGTACCGGGGCACACCGAGGGACGCCCACATCAGGTGCTGGGGACACACCAACGTCGAGTGCGGGACAGGCCGGGAGACACCCATGTTAGGTGCCAGGACACGCCGGGGGACGACCACGTCGAGTGTCGAGGCACGCTGCAGGAAGCCCACATCGGGTGCCAGGGCACGCCCACACCGGGTGTGGGACAGGCCAGGGCATGCCCACGTCGGTTGCTGAGGTAGGCCGGTGGACGCCCACGTTGGGTGTCGGGACATGCCGGGGGATACCCACGTCGGGTGCCGGGGCAGGCCGGGGGATGCCCACGTTGGGTGCCGAGGGCGCACCCACGTTGGGTGTGGGACAGGCTAGGGGATGCCCACGTCAGATGCTGGGAGACGCCGGGGGATGCCCACGTCGAGTGCTGGGGCACGCCGCGGGATGCCCAAGTCGAGTGCCGGGGGCACACCCACGTCAAGTGCGGGACAGGAGGGGGATGCCCATGTCGGGTGCCGGGACACACCGAGGGATTCCCACGTCAAGTGCTGGGGCACGCCACGGGATGCCCACGTCGGGTGCAGAACAGGCCAAGGGATGCCCACGTTGGGTGCCAGGGCACGCCGAGGGATGCCCAGTCGGGTGCCGAGGCAGGCCGGGGTACGCCCACGCTGGGTGTCGAGGCAGGCCAGGGGATGCCCACGCCGGGTGCCGCGACGCACCGGGGAACGTCAACGCTGGATGCCGGGTCACGTCCCACGTCGGGTGCCTGGGCATGCCGGGGGATGCCCACGTCGGGCACTGGGGCACGCCGGGGGATTCCCACGTCGGGTGCCGAGGCACGCCAGGGGACGCCCACGCCTGGTGCGGGGCAAGCCAGGGGACACCCACACTGAGTGCCGGGGCAGGGCCGGGGAAGCCCACGTCGGTTACTGGGGGACGTCCACGTCGGGTGCCGGGGCACTGCGAGAATTCCCCAGCGAAAGCCAGGGCATGCCGAGAAATTCCCATCGGAACTTTTGCCAGCACCTTGACAGCACACCCCCGTATATATGTTTTAGGAGGCGAAACCCAGGTGAAGAAGAGAAAGGGAGTCATTGCGCGTGCAAAATTTTTCGAACCCCTAGTTCCAAATAATTCGCTACTTTGCTTCTTGCGCAAGATACCTTGCGGCTGCCAGCGCCTCTCACCTACGGCCTTGGTATTCGACGATAATCAACAAACGACGCCACCCGACCTCTCCCATCGTTGCCGGCGCCTCTTGCCGGTGACATCCAATTGATCTCACCGCCCCATATGGCGGTGAAAGAGTTTTCTCTCTTGTTCATGTAATCCGACTAGATTGACTCTCTTTTAGGGAAGAAATCTAGGAGTCGAACACCCTCAAAAGCATTACCGGATATGCGTGTGAGTGAGAAGATATTCAAATCGATAAAGGATTGGGCTAAGGAGATCGAATGGATAAAGACCTTGAAGGATGCGGTATTGGCGGAGAATCCAAAATTGGGTGATGGCGCTGCCTTGGCATGCTCTATTACAGCGGGCCGCACAGAGATGGAGGCTAAAATCACCGTCGGATCCATAGCCCTTGTCGTGGCCAACACGTCGGAAGCTCGCGGCCTCGGCAGTCCCACACAGGGCCTCGTGGATGCGGCCATGGATAACTTGACCCCAATGGTGCCCATCGTGTGCAACGCAACCACCAAGCGGAAACCCTCGGCGGAAAGGCGGCGCAGCACCACCCTAGGCACTCGGCGTCGGTTTGACGTGGAGACCCTCCTGCATCTCCCTCTCGGTAGGTGGGCGGGGAGTCTCGGTAGGTAGGCGATGCCCCTCGGTAGGGTCAGGATGGAGCGGTAGGGTCTCGATAGGGCACCGAGACTATAGGCAGCGCCGAGAACTCTCGGCACGCACAGGGCGCTACCCGCCAGCGTAGCCCGGCGTGAGCGTCCAGCTCCCCATCTCGACAGAGTGCACCGAGCGTGGGCGCCAACACTGGGCGAGGCCCAAGCGACACAGGGCAGCACGGGGGCTAGGCGGCAGGCCCTCGACAGCATGGCGGGCAGTGTGAGCGCGCGGCAGGGTGAATCGGCTGGAGGTTCCACTCCCAAGGAACCATTGACTACGACAAGATTGTCAACAAAAATAACATTGATCCAGGCAGGAAGCTAGAGTACATTGCACCATACGATGGAGTGGCCTTTCTTGATCCGAAGGATGATTCTAATGCATGGAAGTACACTTTCATGGGGTATTTCTTGGGACGGTTCCTAGGTATGCAGGCCCTCCATGCCATCTGCCGGGCATGGGGCGTCAAGTATACCATCGTCATGCATCTGTCGGGGTGGATTATCTTCCAGCTTTGCTCAGAGGAGGACGTGCAGAAGGTGCTAGACAGTGCGCCCCACTCCATATAGGAACGTTATCTTATGCTCGAAAGACTGCCACAAGCCTTTCAATTTGATGACCAGGAAATCTCCCATGTCCCGGTCTGGATTCGGTTACCTTCGTTCACTTTGGAGCTGTGGTCGAAGAACCACATTAGTAAGGTGGCTTCACTGGTTGGTAGACCTATCATGGTGGATGATACTTATGTTAAGGCAGACAGAATATCGTTTATGCATGTGCGAGTGGATATTAATGTCTCGCAGGAGCTCCCGAGAGAGGTCACGTTTAACTACCGAGGGGCTAACTTCTCCCAAACCATTTTGTACGAATTCCTCCCGGTGTATTGTACTAAATGCAGGAAATTGGCCACCTAGTTAGTGATTGTGACGATCTTGCTAGGGGTGATAAGGGAGAGAAAGCGATGGACCAACCTCTGGAGACCGCACGATCTGATGACACGATCAACGAGAAGGGATTCCAGCATGTTGGGGATAGGAACATGAGGCCGAGGAAAAAGGGGAATCGAAATGGGAAGAAAAAGGCCGCGGGTCCTAAACTATCCCAAGCGCAGAAACAGAAAGTCATGTCAGGGAAATACCAAATCCTAGATGACCTTGATCCTGATGATTGGAGGATTAACAGACGTGAGGGGAAACAACCTGCTCAAGTAAATACTAGAAAGACTTGGGCTTCAGAAATAGAAGAGGAGAACAAAGAGGCTATAGGACGCTCGGGGCGCTCCCCGCCTCCCACTCTCACCCAAAGGGTGGACGGCACTAGGAGAGGCATTGGAATCATCATCCAGGAGCTGCAGGGCACAGGCAAAAGATCAGGATGAGGCGGGGGCTCCTCCCCCAATGTTCATCAATGATGTGTATAGCATGGAACGAACGAGGGCTTGCAGCCACTCGTGCGCAGCGAGCAGCCCGCAGGTTAGTTCGCAAGAATAAAGTATGCTTAGTGGGTTTTCTTGAAACTAGATTGTCTGTTGATAATGTGGTGGATATTATGGGTTGAATTGTTCCTAGTTGGAATAGTGTGAATAATTTAGATATTATTGATGGGGGTCGTATTATGGTTGTGTGGGATTCCACTTTGATTGCTGTTAGTAATGTTGTGCTCCATGAGCAATGTATCTCTGGTTTGGTTCGCTGTTTGATTTCTCAGCAGGAGTTCCTCATCAATGTTGTGTACGCCCGTAATGGCGTAGTGGATAGGTGCAGGATATGGTGTCATCTCTCTTCAGTTGTCCCCGATGTTAACTCTCTTTGGATGCACCTTGGAGACTTTAATTGCGTTAGGAAACTAGAAGAGCAATCTGAAATTGTTCCATCTCATCGGAACTAGTGCAGGGTGAATTTTGAGGAGTTTTGTGTTGATCGGGGGTTGGATGATGCTAAGTCCAAGGGATGCTTTTTCACCTGGACGAATGGCAGAGTTTAGAGCCGTATTGATCGCGTATTGGTGAACTCGAACTGGAACATCACCTCGGGAGTAGTGGAGTTGGAGTTCCTGCCCATGGGGGCCACTTTGGATCACTGCCCTATCCTAGTTTCCGTATTTCATGCCGAGTACTCGAGAGGTGTGGGACTCGCAAGTGTGGGTACTGCTCAGTTCAGTGTGTGTCGTAGGTTGAAGTTACTCAAGCTAAAGCTACCTCAGCTTAGCAAGAAGGACTTCGGCTACATAGCTGAGAGAGTAGAGAAGGCTAGAGAGGAGCTAGACAGTTTGCAGCTGGAGAGCCATGCTGATCCTGGTAATATTGAGAAATGGGACAGGGTTCGGGAGGCAGCAAAGAGGGTCGACTTCTTGTGTCACGCCGAACATCTCTTCTTATCTCAGATGGCCAGAGCATATTACTTGATTATTCAGGACAAACCCACGAAATTCTTCTACAAGAAGATCAAGTCCAATAGTGTGAGAAATATTATCCCCTCCATGTTTACAGAATCCGGGCATACTATAGATACTTGTTCGGTACTGCGAGGGAGTGTGAGAAGATAGATGATAGTTTGTTTGACTGGGGAGCCGTGTTGAGTGATGAACAGGCACAGCAGCTCGTGGTGCCTATCACGGTCGAGGAACTGAAGGGAGTAGTGCGGAGCATTAACGGGGATAAGGCCCACGGCAGTGAAAGAGTCTTCTCACTTGTTCATGTGATCCGCCTATATCGATTCTCTAATGGGAAAGAAATCTAGGAGTCGAACGCCCTCAAAAGCATTGCCGAATATGCGTGTGAGTGAGGAAACATTCAAATCGGTGAAGGATCGGGCTAAGGAGATCAAACGGAAAAAGACATTGAAGGATGCAGTATTGGCGGATAACCCGCAATTGGGCTACGGTGTCGTCTTGGCGCGCTCTATTGTGGTGGATCGTACGGAGATGGAGGCAAAAATTACCATCGGGTCCATGGCCCTTGTCGTGGCCAACACACCAGAGGCTCACGGCCAAGGCAGTCCCACGCAAGGCCTAGTGGATGCGGCATGGACGACTCGACCCTGGTGGTGCCCATCATGTGCAACTCAACCAACAAGCGGAAACCCTCGGTGGAGCAGCGGCACAGCACCACCCCAGGCACTCGGCGTCAGCTGGACATGGCGACCCCCATACCTCTCCTACTCGGTAGGTGGGTGGGGAGTCTCGGCAGGATGGCGATGCTCCTCGGTAGGGTCAGGAGATAGTAGAAGGGTCTCGATAGGGCACCGAGACTGTAGGCAGCACCGAGAACTCTTGGTTGGCGCAGGGCGCTACCCACCAGCGTAGGCCGGCGCGTGCGTCCAGCTCCCCATCTCGGTAGAGTGCGTTGAGTGTGGGCGCCAGCACTGGGCAAGGCCCAGGCGACACAGGATAGTGCAGGGGCGAGGCGGCAGACCCTCGGCAGCAAGGCAGGCAGTGCGGCCAGCACGCGCGGCAGGGCGAATCGGGTGGAAGTTCCGCTCCCAAGGAACCGATTGACTACGATAAGTTTGTCAACAAAAAAAACATTGATCTGGATAGGAAGCTTGAATACATTGCACCATGCAATGGAGTGGCCTATCTTGATCCGAAGGATGATTCTGATGCATGGAAATACACGTTGGTGGGATATTTTTCGGGATGGTTCCCGGGTATGCAAGCCCTCCATGCCATCTGCCGAGCATGGGGCATCAATTATACCATTGTCATGCATCAGTCGGGGTGGATTATCTTCTGGCTTTGTTCAGAGGAAGACGTGCGGAAAGTGCTGGACAGTGCTCCCCACTCCATATGGGAATGATATCTTATGCTCAAAAGGCTTCCACGTGCCTTTCAATTTGATGATCGGGAAATCTCCCATGTCTCGATCTGGATTAGGTTGCCTTCATTCCCATTGGAGCTGTGGTCGAAGAACCACATTAGTAAGGTGGCTTCACTGGTTGGTAGACCTATCATGGTAGATGATACTTTCGTCAAGGCGGATAGGGTATCGTTTGTGCGTGTGTGAGTGGATATTGATGTCTCGCAGGAACTCCTGAAGGAGGTCACTTTCAACTACCTAGGGGCCAACTTTTCCCTAACCGTGTTGTACCAACGCCTTTTGACGTATTGTACCAAGTGCAGGAAATTTGGTCATCATGTTAGTGATTGTGACGATCTTGCTAGAGGTGATAAGGGGGAGAAAAGGATGGACCAGCCTCCAGAGACCGCATGAGCAGATGATACGGTCGACAAGGAGGGATTCCAGCAAATTGGGGCTAGGAACACGAGGCCGAGGAAGAAGAAGAATCAAAACGGGAAGAAAAAGGCCGCGGGTCCTAAACTATCCCATGCGCAGAAAGAGAAGGTTATGTCAGGGAAATACCAAATCCTAGACGACCTTGATCCTAATAATTGGAGGATCAACAGACGAGAGGGTAAACAGCCTGCTCAAGTGAATACTAGAAAAACTTGGGCTTCGGAAATGGAGGAGGAAGATGAAGAGGCTGTAGGCCGATCGGGGTGCTCCTCGCCTCCCACTCTCACTCACAGGGCATACGGCAGTAGGAGAGGCACTGGAATCATCATCCAGGAGCCGTAGGCAAGAGGCAATGGACCAGGACGAGGCGGGGGCTCCTCCCCCAATGTTCCCACTCTCACTCACAGGGCATACGACACTAGGAGAGGCACTGGAATCATCATCCAGGAGCCGTAGGGCAGAGGCAATGGACCAGGACGAGGCGGGGGCTCCTCCCCCAATGTTCGTCAATGAGGTGTCTAGCATGGAACGTACGAGGGCTTGCAGCCACTCGTACGCAGCGAGCAGCCCACAGGTTAGTTCACAAAAATAAAGTATGCTTAGTGGGTTTTCTTGAAACTAGATTATCTGTTGATAATGTGGTGGATATTGTGGGTAGAATTGTTCCTAGTTGGAATATTTTGAATAATTTTGATACTGTTGATGGGGGTCGTATTGTGGTTGCATGGGATTCCACTTTGATTGATGTTAGTAATGTTATGCTCCATGAGCAATGTATTTCTGGTTTGTTCGCTATTTGATTCTCAGAAGGAGTTCCTCATCAGTGTTGTGTACGCCCGTAATGGCGTAGTTGATAGGTGTAGGCTATGTAGTCATCTCTCTTCAGTTGTCCCCACAGTTAACTCTCCCTGGATGCTCCTTGGAGACTTTAATTGCGTTAGGAAACTGGAAGAGCGATCTAAAATTGTTCCGTCTCATCGGAACTGGTGCAGGGTGGACTTTGAGGAGTTTTGTGTTGATCTGGGGTTAGATTATGCTAAGTCTAAGGTGTGCTTTTTCACCTGGACGAATGGCAGAGTATGGAGCCATATTGATCGGGTACTGGTGAACTCGAATTGGGACATCACCTCGGGAGTAGTGAAGTCAGAGTTCCTACCCATGGGGGCCACTTCGGATCACTGCCCTATCCTAGTTTCTGTATTTCACGCTGAGTACTTAAAGGGGAGATCGTTCAGGTATGTGAACATGTGGAAGACCAGCAAGGGATTCTTGGATACTGTGCGAGAAGTTCGAGACTCGCAAGTGTGGGGTACAGCTCAGTTCAGTGTTTGCCGTAGGTTGAAGTTACTCAAGCCAAAACTACATCAGCTTGGCAAGAGGGACTTCGGCCACATAACCGAGAGAGCAGAGCGGGCTAGAGCGGAGCTAGACAGTTTGCAGCTGGAGAGCCATGCTGACCTTGGTAATGTTGAGAAATGGGATAGGGTTCGGGAGGCAGCGAAGAAGGTCGACTTCTTGTGTCACACCGAACACCTCTTCTTCTCTTAGATGGCCAGAGCCGATTACTTGATCATCCAGGATAAGCCCACAAAATTCTTCTACAATAAGATCAAGTCCAATAGTGCGAGGAATATCATCCCCTCCATACACACGGAATCCGGGCATACCACCTCCCGTGATGAAGTCATTGTAGAATACCTCTCATTCTATAGAGACTTGTTGGGTACTGCGGGGGAGTGTGAGGAGATAGATGACGGTGTGTTTGAATGGGGAGCCGTGTTGAGTGATGAATAGGTACAACAGCTCGTGGTGCCTATCACGGCCAAAGAAATGAAGGGAGTAGTGTGGAGCATGAATGGGGATAAGGCTCCCAATCCGGATGGGTACACGGCAGCTTTCTTTTAGGACGCGTGGGATGTGGACGGGTTGGATGTCGTGGGGGATGTCCAGGAATTCTTCCACTCTGGACAGCTACTACGGCAGATGAACGCCACGTTTATTACACTAATCCCGAAGGTTAAGCATGATCCTACTATCAGGGACTTCCGCCCGATTTTGTATTGCAATGTGATCTACAAAATCATATCCCGTATCATTGTGACATGAATGACGGACCTGATGGAGGACTTGATGGTGGAGAATCACTTTGGTTTTGTTAAGAATCGAAGAATGAGGGACTGTGTGATGCTAGCCCAGGAGATAGTAAAGAATTATGGGTGGGCTAGGCATCGTCAATACAAGAGAATGGCGATCAAAGTGGATATTAAGAAGGCATATGACTCGGTGGATTGGGGCTTCTTGAGTGGAGTGCTTATAGGTTTGAAATTTCCCAAGCGTATGATAGGGTGGATCATGGAATGTGTCACCACCACCTCATTCTCCATCCTTATCAACGGCACACCTGAGGGATATTTCGATGGTAAGAGAGGCTTGCATCAGGGTGATCCTTTGTCGTCCTTATTGTTTGTCTTGTGCATGGATTACTTCTCCGTCTTTTCAGGAGAATGACCATGACAGACAACTATAAGTACCACTCTAGGCATTGTGCGAAGGTTGGCGTCACCCATCTGGAGTTTGCGGACGATTTGATTATCTTTGCTTATGGCAATCACTCCTCTGCAGAAGTGGTAGCCAAGGCACTTAATCTCTTCACTCGAATGTCAGGTTTGGAGGTTAGTGCAGACAAGTCTCACCTGTTCGTGGCAGGAGTTCCGTAGGATGAGGAACAGGCAATTCGTGAGGTGCTGCCTTTTCAGGAAGGCACCTTCCCTGTACGTTATTTGGGAGTTCCGCTACAGGGAAGTAAGCTCCGGGAGTCTGCTTTTGAGCCGCTCTTCACGCAGGTTACTAATCTGATCAGGGGATGGTCCACGCATCTGCTCTCGTATGCAGGCTGATTGGAGCTCATTAGATCGGTGGTGTATGGGTTGATGAATTTTTGGATGTCTATGGTGAAGATCCCCAAAGGAGTTGTGGACAGAATAGAGAGGATGATACAGAAATTCCTTAGGGGAGCCTCAAAGGGGCAGTTCGTTGGGAGGAGGTCATTCTCCCTAAGGAACAGGGCGGCCTGGGACTTAGGGGACTTGACCTGCTGAACGATGCATTTCATTGTGGCGTGTTATAGGATGTGCATCAGGAGAAGAGATCGCTTTGGATTAAATGGATTAATGCCATTTATCTGCAGTCCTCTTCGTGATGGGATGTTGAGGTGAACTACAGCGCCTCAATTGTGTGGAAGGACATCCTCCGTGCGAGGGATAGGGTCAGAGCACAGATTGGTGGGGACATGGTTTCCACGTTAGCTTTGTGCTCGGAGATGGGAAGGCTTCATGTGGGTAGGTTGTATCGACTCGTTTCAGACTCCATGCCGGTACAGTCTATCTACAAGAAGTTATGGAGTCCATGGGTTCCTCAGAAGCATTCTTTCACGATGTGGATTGCGGTGAGGAACCGCCTGCTTACCATGGACAGATGGAGACACTACAAAGTCCCAGTTGAGTCCGTGCTATGCGTGGGGGCCCCCGAATCGAGAGATCACCTTTTCTTTGGGTGTCCGTTCATGAAGCATGGTTGGAATGGGATTAGGTACGAAGTTGAGTGGATGAGACAGGTTACCACGTTGAAGGCCGGCTTCAAGTGGCCCAGCAAGGACCGACGAGTGCATGTATTTGATAGGAGGAGGTGGATGCTCCCTCTCTATGGAAGCGTCTTCCTCATATGGAAGGCTAGGAACGAAGCACTCATCGAGGGTGCCCGACCTTCTTCGGACAGCTTGATTAATTCCATTCTTATGCATGTAATTAGATTCGAGTATTTGTTATCTAGATAGGCGTATTTTTGCTTTGGTTGCTCTGCTGTGGAGTTGTAATTATATGTACTTGTGACTCTGGCTTTGGCCTCTCGTTTTTTAATAATTAACATATCGTTCAGAGGCGAAACCCAGGTGACAACAGTAGATATTGAAATTCCCTAGGAGGCAAGTTTTTAGTTCGGCACAAAACTATGCATGCCCTACCGAAATCACGCAAGGAATTCATTTTTGAAGTCAGAATTCAGTTTCGAGATTCTAATTTTTTTATAATTTTTTTTAATTTCAGCGCATTCAATATGCCGGGTGACATCGAACGTGCCCACATATCGATGGATGGAGGTCGGTTGAGATTGCATGACCCATCAAAATCGAGCAAGGAATTCATTTTTTAGTCGGATTTCACTTTTGAGATTCGAATTCATTTTTAGTAGTTTGCCCGCACATGCCCGTTGCCTAGTATTGTCGGGGTTTGCCTAGGATTGCCCACGCCCATTGCATCGGATTTCCCATGCCGGGGGTTGCCTAGGAAGAACCTCGTCGGGTTGCCCATGGCTACCCATGGTCGCCCACGGTGGTTGCCTAGGATTGCCCATACCGAGCCCCGTCGGGTTGCTCATGGCAGCCTACGGTTGCCCACGGTTGCCTGGGAAGAACCCCGTCGGGCTGCCCATGGTTGCCTCGGATTGCACATGCTGGGTGCCAGGGGTTGCCTGGGAAGAACCTCGTCGGGTTGCTAGGAATGCCCACACCCGTTGCCTGGGGTGTCCACGGGGGTTGCCCACGCCCGTTGCCTAGGATTGCCCACGACGGGTGCCTGGGCGTGCCCACGCCATGGCCCATGCCCACGGTTGCCCACGGGGTGTCCCACGTATGCCTATGCCCATTGCCATGGGTTGCCCATGCACAGGCCATGCTTGCACGGCCCATGCCCACGCCTTGCTCATGGCCTTTGCCATGGCTTGTCCATGCCATGGCCTATGCCCAACTCCCGTTGCCCACGGTTGCCCACGGGTTGCCCACGCCCGTTGACATGGGTTGCCCATGCACAGGCCATGCTTGCACGACCCATGCCCACGCCTTGCCCACGGCAATTGCCTTGGCTTGCCCATGCCATGGCCCATGCCCATCTCCCGTTGCCCACGGGGTCGCCCACGCCCGTTGCCGTGGGTTGCCCATGCACAGGCAATGCTTGCATGGCCCATGCCCATGGCTTGCCCATGGCCGTTGCCTTGGCTTGCCCATGCCATGTCCCATGCCTAACTCCCGTTGCTTGCAGTTGCCCACGGGGTCGCCCACGTATGCCCACGCCCATTGCCACAGGTTGCCCATGCACAGGCAATGCTTGCACGCCCTTGCCCATGGCTGGCCCATGGCCATTGCCTTGGCTTGCCAATGCCATGGCCCATGCCCAACTCCCGTTGCCCACGGGGTCGCCCACGGGGTCGCCCACGTATACCCATGCCCGTTGCCATGGGTTGCCCACGCACAGGAAATGCTTGCATGGCCCATGCCCACGGCTTGCCCAAGGCCGTTGCCTTGACTTGCCCATGCCATGGCCCATGCCCAACTCTCGTTGCCCACAGGATGGCCCACGTATGCCCACTCCCGTTGCTACGGGTTGCCCATGCACAGGCCATGCTTGCATGACCCATGCCCACGCCATGCCCATGGCCATTACCTTGGCTTGCCCATGCCATGGCCCATGCACAACTCCCGTTGCCCACGGTTGCCCACGGTGGTCGCCCACGTATGCCCATGCCTGTTGCCATGGGTTGCCAATGCACAGGCCATGCTTTCATGGCCTATGGCCACAGCTTGCCCATGGCCGTTGTCTTTGCTTACCCATATAATGGCCCATGCCCAACTCACGTTGCCCACGGGGTCGCCCATGTATGCCCGCACCCATTGCCACGGGTTATCCATGCACAGGCAATGCTTGTACGGCCCATGCCCATGGCTTGCCCACGGCTGTTGCCTTGGCTTGCCCATGCCATGGCCCATGCCCAACTCCTGTTGCCCACAGGTTGCCCATGCACAGACCACGCTTGCATGGCCCATGCCCCCATGGGTTGCCCAGGGCCGTTGCCTAGGCTTGCCCATGCCATTGCCCATGACCACGGTTGCCCACGGCCGTTGCCTAGGATGGCCCACGGGGGTTGCCATGCAAGGGCCAAGGCTTGCCCGTGCCAAGGCCACACTTGCCCACTCCCGTTGGCTAGGATTGCCGAAGGGGGTTGCCCACTCCTATTGCCTAGGATTGCCCATGGGGGTTGTCCATGCACACGTTTGCATATGCCATAGCCACAGCTTGCCCACATACCCATTGCCTAGGATTGCCCATGTCGTGGCCCATGCACGGGCCATGGCTTGCCCATGCCAAGGCCACGCTTGCCCATGCCATGGCCCATGGCCACAGTTTCCCACGCCCGTTGCCTGGGATTGCCCACGGGTGGTGCCTGGGATTGCCCACGACTTTGTACTTGCGCGTTCTCCTTTCGGCTCCTACTTATCCTACACCTCTCAAGTTATTTCACAAAGTCGAACTATAGTCAAGCTCAACAGCGTCTTCTTTCCCTACTGATTCTGCCAAGCCTGTTCCTTTGGCTGTGGTTTTGCTGGATAGTAGACAGGGACAGTGGAAATCTTATTAATCCATTCATGTGCGTCACTAATTAAATGACGAGGCATTTGGCTACCTTAATAGAGTCATAGTTACTCCTGTCGTTTACCCGTACTTGGTTGAATTTCTTCACTTTGACATTCAGAGCACTGGGCAGAAATCACATTGCGTGAGCATCTGCAGGGACCATCGCAATGCTTTATTTTAATTAAACAGTCAGATTCCCCTTGTCCATACCAGTTCTGAGTCGACTGTTCGACGCCTAGGGAAGGCCCCCGATGGAGCCGTTCCCAGTCCGTCCCCCGACCAGCACGAAACGACCCGCTCTCGCCGTGCGAGCAGCTCGAGTAGTTCGCCGACAGCCGACGGGTTTGGGACTGGGACCCCCGTGCCCAACCCTTAGAGCCAATCCTTTTTCTAAGGTTACGGATCCATTTTGTCGACTTCCCTTGCCTACATTGTTCCATCGACCAGATGTTGTTCACCTTGGAGACCTGATGCGATTATGAGTACGACCGGGCACGGACAGTACTCGGTCCTCAGGATTTTCAAGGGCCGCCGGGGGCACAGCGAACACCACGTGACATGCGGTGCTTTTCCAGCCACTGGACCCTACCTTCAGCTGAGCCGTTTCCAGGGTGGGCTGGTTGTTAAATAGAAAAGATAACTCTTCCCGAGGCTCCCATCAACGTCTCTGGACTCCCTAACATTGCCATCAACCGCCACGTCCCCCTTTGGGAATTTTAACCCGATTCCCTTTCGGAGCACGTGCTGAACGCACTGTCCATCGGGCTTCCCCCAAACCTTAGGATCGACTAACCCATGTGCAAGTGTCGTTCACACAAAACCTTTCCTCTCTTCGGCCTTCAATGTTCTCATTTGAATATTTGCTACTACCACCAAGATCCGCACCGACGGCCGCTCCACCCGGGCTTACGCCCAGGGTTTTGCAGTGACTGCCGCGCCCTCCTACTCCTCAGGTCATGGCCCTTGCCCCGATGGGCGGGTATAGGTCGCGCGCTTCAGCGCCATCCATTTTCAGGGCTAGTTGATTCGGTAGGTGAGTTGTTACACATTCCTTAGCGGATTTCGACTTCCATGACCACCATCCTGCTGTCTTAATCGACCAACACCCTTAGTGGGATCTAGGTTAGCGCGCAGTTGGGCACTATAACCTAGTTTCCGGTTCATCCCACATTGCCAGTTCTGCTTACCAAAAATGGCCAACTTGGAGCTCACAATTCTCTGGCATGGCTCAATAGAGCAGTTGCGCCATCCTACCTATTTAAAGTTTGAGAATAGGTCGAGGGCGTTGCGCCCTCGATGCCTCTAATCATTAGCTTTACCCGATAGAACTCGCACTAGAGCTCCAGCTATCCTGAGGAAAACTTTGGAGGGAACCAGCTACTAGACGGTTTGATTAGTCTTTTGCCCCTATACCCAAGTCAGACGAACGATTTGAACGTCAGTATCGCTGTGGGCCTCTACCAGAATTTCCTCTGGCTTCACCCCGCTCAGGCATAGTTCACCATCTTTCGGGTCCCGATAGGTACGCTCACTCGAACCCTTCTCAGAAGATCAAGGTCGATCGGCGGTGCACCCCTCAGGGGGATCGCGCCGATCAGCTTCCTTGCACCTTATGTCAGACTCCTTGGTTCGTGTTTCAAGACAGGTCGAATGGGGAGCCCGCAGGCCAGCACTGGTAATGCGCAGTTATCGAGGCACGCACGAGGCATGCATTGTCCACCTAGATCGATGCGATGATGTACAACGAGCATATCTATCGGCCGAGCTTTGAGCACCACATCGATCCGTTCTGGTCCACACCCCGAGTCGATCGGCGGACCGGATCTCGTCGTTCCACATAGTCTGTCAATCCTTACTATGTCTGGACCTAGTAAGTTTCCCCGTGTTGAGTCAAATTAAGCCGCAGGCTCCACTCCTTGTGGTGCCCTTCCGTCAATTTCTTTAAGTTTCAGCCTTGCGACCATACTCCCCCGGAACCCAAAGACTTTGATTTCTCATAAGGTGCTGGTGGAGTCCTTTAAGCAACATCAGCCGATCCGTGGTCGGCATTGTTTATGGTTGAGACAAGGACGGCATCTGATCGTCTTCGAGCCCCCAACTTTCGTTCTTGATTAATGAAAACATCCTTGGCAAATGCTTTTACAGTTGTTCATCTTTCATAAATCCAAGAATTTCACCTCTGACTACGAAATACGAATGCCCCTGACTATCCCTGTTAATCATTACTCCAATCCCGAAGGCCAACGTAATAGGACCAAAATCTTATAATTTTATTCCATGCTAATGTATCTAGAGCGTAGGCTTGCTTTGAGCACTCTAATTTCTTCAAAGTAACAGTGCTGGAGGCACGACCCTACCAGTTAAGATCAGGATCGCATCACTGGCAGAAGGGACGAGACGACCGGTGCACATCGAAAGGCGGACCGGCCAGCCCAACCCAAAGTCCAACTACGAGCTTTTTAACTGCAACAACTTAAATATATGCTATTAGAGATGGAATTACAACGACTCCTGGCACCAGACTTGCCCTTCAATGGATCCTCGTTACGGGATTTAGATTGTACTCATTCCAATTACCAGACTCGAAGAGCCCGATATTGTTATTTATTGTCACTACCTCCCCGTGTCAGGATTGGGTAATTGCGCGCCTGTTGCCTTCCTCTCCGGAATCGAACCTTAATTCTCCATCACCCGTCACCACCATGGTAGGCCACTATCCTACCATCGAAAGTTGATAGGTCAGAAATTTGAATGATGCGTCGCCGGAACAAGGGCCTTGCGATCCGTCGAGTTATCATGAATCATCGCAGCAACGAGCAGAGCTCGTGTCGACCTTTTATCTAATAAATGCATCCCTTCCAGAAGTCGGGGTTTGTTGCATGTATTAGCTCTAGAATTACTAAGGTAATCCGAGTTGTAGGTACCATCAAACAAACTATAACTGATTTAATGAGTCATTCGTAGTTTCACATTCTGAATTAGTTCATACTTACACATGCATGGCTTAATCTTTGAGACAAGCATATGCCTACTGGCAGGATCAACCCGGTAGCATTCTTCACCGATGCCGGAACGGCATGATCTGGCCGCGGTGGCACTCGAACCAAGGCACGCTCTACAGTCGTTCACAAGGAGCATTGAATTCTCTCTACATGGACGATGGAGGCACCATGGCCACGTGGTTGCCCTGTGCTCCATAACTGAGAATTCAAGCATCGTGTCGTGGCCCGACAGTCCAAGCATCCTTAAGGGTGATCGAATTGCGTGGCACGACACAGGCCCTGACGTCCTCTCGCACCGCATTTCAAGATAGAGCAGCGGTGCAAGGTGGAAAATGACTGATTGTATATACAGTTGCCATCTCAATGGGAATTCCGCATGGGAAAACTATTTATGGCCAAGGCTAACGGCTGTCGCGCCAACTATTGAGAAGTCTATCGCGTGGCGCCTTCGCTGCCGTAGCAGGGACACGACGCACGTGATCAAGCCCTTCACCACTCACGCACCATCACGTACGCAATGCTTGGGTGCGAATCTCTTCGCCAAACCACCCCACGGAGAAACTCTACAAGGAAGGCTAGACGAAAAATAAGAAACTCGAGTACGACATGCTGGATACGAAGAAACACATGCCATGTTGGCCATCTGATAAGAAGGGAACATACAGGGATGCTCAAATATTAAACCAGATAAGGGATGGCCACGTCGGGTGCCGGCGCATATCGGGGGATGCCCACGTCAGGTGCGGAATAGGCCAGGGGACGCCCACATCGGGGGACACCCAAGTTGGGTGCCGGGGCACACCAGGGGATGCCCACGTCGGGTGTCAGGACAGGCTGGGGGACGCCCATGTTGGGTGCCAGGGAATGCCAGGGGATGCCCACATCGAGTGCCGAGGCACGCCGGGGGATGCCCAAGTGGGGTGTCGGGGCACGCCGGGGGACACCCACGTGGGGTGCTGGGGGCACGCCCACGTCGGGTGCGGGACAGGCAGAGACACACCCACGTCGAGGGAAGGACAGGCCAGGGCACGTGGGCGTCGGGTGCCGAGGCAAATCGGGGGCATGCCCACGTCGGGTGCGGGACAGGCAGGGGCACGCCCACGTCGAGTGAGGGACATGCCAAGACACATGGGCGTCGGGTGTCGAGAGAAGTCGGGGGCACGCCCATGTCAGGTGCGGGATAGGCCGGGGGATGCCCGTATTGGGGGCTGGGGGACGCCCACATCAGGTGTAGAGGCACGCCAGGGGATGCCCTCGTCGGGTGCCGGGACACGTCGAGGGATGCCCACGTTGGGTGCGGGGCACGCCGGGGATGCCCACATCGGGTGTCGGGACATGCCGGGGGATGATCACGCTGAGTGCCATGGCACGCCGCGGGACGCCCACATCGAGTACCAAGGCACGCCCACGTCCGGTGCGGGATAAGCTAGGGGATGCACATGTCGAGGGCCGAGGTAGGCCAGGGGACGCCCACATCGAGTGTCGGGTCACGCCGGGGGATGCCCACGTCAGGTGTCGGGGCACGCCCATGTTGGGTGCAGGCCAGGTCGGGGGACGGCCACGTCAGGTGCCGGGATACAGTGGGGGACACCCGCGTCGAGTGCCGGGGCATGCCGTGGGATGCCCACATCTGGTGCGGGACAGGTGGGGGACGCCCACGTCGGGTGCCAGGACACGCCGGTGGATGCCCACGTCGAGTGCTGGGCATACCGGGGGACGCCCACGTAGGGTGCCAGGGCATGCCCACGTCGAGTGCGGGACAGGCCGGGGGATGCCCACGTCAGGTGCCGGGGCACAGTAGGGGACGCCCTTATCGAGTGCTAGGGCATGCCGTGGGATGCCCATATCTGATGCAGGACTGGTGGGGGACGCCTATGTTGGGTGCTGGGACACATCGGGGGACGTCCACGTCGAGTGCTGGGGCATGCCGCGTGACGCCCACGTCGGGTGCCAGGGAATGCCCACGTCGGGTGCGGGACAGGTCAGGGGATGCCCACATCGGGTGTCGGGGCACGCCGAGGGATGCCCACATCGGGTGCCGAGGCAGGTCGGGGGACGCCCACACCGGTTGTCATGGCACGCCGGGGGATGCCCACATTGGGTACCAAAGCATGCCAGGGGATGCCCACGTCACGTGCCGGGGCACGGCAGGGGACGCCTACATCGGGCGCCTTGGCATGCCAGGGGATGCCCACGTAGGGCACTGGTGTACACCGGGGGATGCCCACATTGGGTGCCGGGCACGTCAGGGGACGCCCATGCCGGGTGCCGGGGCAAGCCAAGGGACACCCACGCCTAGTGGAGGGGCAGGGCCGGGGGAAGACCACGTCGGTTGCTAGGGGATGCCCATGTCGGATGCCGGGGCATGGTGGGAATTCCCCACAAGAAACTGGGGCATGCCGGGAAATCCCCACAGAACTATCACTGGAAACTCATCGGCGATCGCCGGAAAAGTGCCTGGCCAGAGACCCAAATGGGGCACGACCGTTGCCTAGCCGTGGCCTTAGTGCTTGGCAACCATTGCCCATTTGTGCCTTGCCAGCCCCTTGACAGCACACCCCCTATATATGTTTTAGGAGGCGAAACCCAGGTGTAGGAGTCATTGCGCGTGCAAAATTTTCGGAACCCTAGTTCCAAAATTCATTCCTTAGCTTCTTGTGCAAGTTACCTGCGACTGCTGGCGCCTCTCACCCGCATCCTCGGAGAACATCGACGCTCATTATTCGGTTCTGCCCGACCACTCCCGACATTACCAGCGCCTCTCGCCGGCGACACTCGTTTGATCTCACCGCTCCCAACGGCAGTGAAAGAGTATTCTCACTTGTTCATGTGATCCGCCTAGATCGATTCTCTAATGGAGAAGAAATCTAGGAGTCGAACACCCTCAAAAGCATTGCCGGATATGCGTGTGAGTTAGGAAACGTTCAAATCGGTGAAGGATCGGCCTAAGGAGATCGAATGGAAAAATACATTGAAGGATGCGGTATTGGCGGATAACCTGCAATTGGGCGATGACGCCGCCTTGGCGCGCTCTATTGCGGCGGATCATACGGAGAGGAAGGCAGAAATTACCATCGGGTCCATGGCCCTTGTTGTGGCCAACACACTAGAGGCTCGCAGCCTCGATAGTCCCACGCAAGGCCTAATGGATGCGGCCATGGACGACTCGACCCCGGTGGTGCTCATCGTGCGCAACCCAACCACCAAGCGGAAACCCTCGGCGGAGCGGCGGCGCAGCACCATTCCAGGCACTCGGCATTGCCTGGACATGATGACCCCCTGCCTCTCCCTCTCAGTAGGCGGGCGGGGAGTCTCGGCAGGTCGGCGACGCACCTCGGCAGGGGTAGGAAATTATAGAGGGTCTCGGCAGGGCACCAAGACTGTAGGTAGTGTCGAGAACTCTCGGCAGATGTAGGGCACTGCCAGCCAGCTTAGCCTGGCGCACGCATCCACCTTCCCGTCTCGGCAGAGTGTGCCGAGCATGGGCGCCAGCGCTGGGCGAGGCCCAAGCGACACAGGGCAGCGTGGGGGTGAGGCGGCAGGCCCTCGGTAGCAAGACGGGCAGCGCAACCAACACGCACGGCAGGACGAATTGGGTGGAGGTTCTGCTCCAAAGGAATCGGTTGACTACGACAAGTTTGTCAACAAAATAACATTGATCCAGATAGGAAGCTTGAATATATTACGCCATGCGATGGAGTGGCTTATCTTGATCCGAAGGATGATTCTGATGCATGGAAATACATGTTGGTGGGGTATTTCTCGGGATGTTTCTCGGGTATGTAAGCCCTTCATGCCATCTGCCGAGCATGGGGCGTCAAGTATACCATTGTCATGCATCATTCGGGATGGATTATCTTCCGGCTTTGCTCGGAGGAGGACGTGCGGAAGGTGCTTGACAGTGCTCCCCACTCCATATGGGAACAATATCTTATGCTCGAAAGGTTCCCATGAGCCTTTCAATTAATGACCGGGAAATTTCTCATGTCCCAGTCTAGATTTGGTTGCCTTCATTACCATTGGAGTTGTGGTCGAAGAACAACATTAGTAAGGTGGCTTCACTGGTTAGTAGACCTATAATGGTGGATGATACTTCTATTAAGGCGAATAGGGTATCGTTTGTGCATGTGCGAGTGGATACTGATGTCTCGCAGGAACTCCCGAAGGAGGTCACTTTCAACTATCGAGGAGCCAACTTTTCAAAAACCGTGTTGTACGAACGCCTTCTGGTGTATTGTACTAAGTGCAGGAAATTTGGTCACCTAGTTAGTGATTGTGACGATCTTGCTAGAGGTGACAGACCTGATGGAGGACTTGGTGGCAGAAAATCACTTTGGTTTTGTTAAGAACCGAAGAATGAGGGACTATGTGATGCTAGCCTAGGAGATAGTGAAGAATTATGGGTGGGCTAGACATCCTCAGTACAGGAGAATGGCGATTAAGGTGGATATTAAGAAGGCATATGATTCGGTAGATTAGGGGTTTTTGCCTTCCACTCTCCCCCACAGGGCAGACGGCACTAGGAGAGGCACTGAAATCATCATCCAGGAGCTGCAGGGCAGAGGCAACGTACCAGGATGAGGCGGGGGCTCCTCCCCCAATGTTCGTCAATGAGGTGTCTAGCATGGAACGTAAGAGGGCTTGTAGCCACTCGTGCACAGCGAGCAGCCCGCAGGTTAGTTCGCAAGAATAAAGTATGCTTAATGGGTTTTCTTGAAACTAGATTGGCTATTGATAATGTGGTGGATATTGTGGGTAGAATTGTTCCTAGTTGGAATAATGTGAATAATTTTGATACTGTTGATGGGGGTCGTATTGTGGTTGCGTGGGATTCCACTTTGATTGTTGTTAGTAATGTTATGCTCCATGAGCAATGTATCTCTGGTTTGGTTCGCTGTTTGATTTCTCAGTAGGAGTTACTCATCAGTGTTGTGTACGCCTGTAATCGCGTAATTGATAGGTGCAGGCTATGGAGTTATCTCTCTTCGGTTGTCCCCGCAGTTAAATCTCCCTGGATGCTCCTTGGAGACTTTAATTGCGTTAGGAAACTGGAAGAGCAATCTGAAATTATTCCATTTCATCGAAACTGGTGCAGGGTGGACTTTGAGTAGTTTTGTGTTGATCGGGGGTTGGATAATGCTAAGTCTAAGGGGTGTTTTTTCACCTGGATGAATGGCAGAGTATGGAGTCGTATTAATCGAGAACTGGTGAATTCAAACTGGGATATCAGCTCGGGAGCAGTGGAGTCGGAGTTTCTTCCAATGGGGGCCACTTCAGACCACTGCCCTGTCCTAGTTTCCGTGTTTCACTTCGAGTATTTGAAGGGGAGACCGTTCAGGTATGTGAACATGTGGAAGACCAGTGAGGGATTCCTAGATACTGTGCGAGAGGTATGGGACTTGCAAGTGTGGGGTACAGCTTAGTTTAGTGTTTGTCGTAAGCAAAAGTTACTCAAGCCAAACCTACATCAGCTTGGCAAGAGGGACTTCGGTCACATAGCTGAAAGAGCAGAGCGGGCTAGAGTGGAGCTAGACAGTCTGCAGTTGGAGAGCCATGTTGATCCTAGTAATGTTGAGAAATGGGACAGGGCTCGAGAGGCAGTGAAGAACGTCGACTTCTTGTGTCATGCCGAACATCTCTTCTTTCCTCAGATAGACAGAGCCGATTACTTGATCAGTCAGGACAAGCCCACAAAATTCTTCTACAAGAAGATCAAGTCCAATAGCGTGAGGAATATCATCCCCTCCATACGTACGGAATCCGAGCACACTTCCTCCCGTGATGAAGTCGTTGGAGAGTTCCTTACATTCTATAGAAACTTGTTGGGTACAGCGGGGGAGTGCGAGGAGATAGATGATAGTGTGTTTGAATGGGAAGCCATGTTGAGTGATGAACAGGAGCAACATCTTGTGGCGCCTATCATGGCCGAAGAGGTGAAGGGAGTTGTGTAGAGCATGAATGGGGATAAAGCCCCCGGTCCGGATGGGTACACGGCTACTTTCTTTCGGGACTCGTGGCACGTGGTCGGGTCGGATATCGTGGCAGCTGTCCAGGAATTCTTCCACTCCTGGCAGCTACTGCGGTAGATGAACGCCACGTTTATTACACTAATCCCGAAAGGTAAGCACGATCCTACTGTCAGGGACTTCCGCCCGATTTCATGTTGCAATGTGCTCTACAAAATTATATCCCGTATCATTGTGACACGAATGACAGACCTGATGGAGGGCTTGGTGGTGGAAAATCACTTTGGTTTTGTTAAGAACCAAAGAATGAGGGACTGTGTGATGCTGGCCCAGGAGATAGTGAAGAATTATGGGTGGGCTAGGCATAGTTAGTGCAGGAGAATGGCGATTAATGTGGATTTTAAGAAGGTATATGATTTGGTGGATTGGGGGTTTCTGCGTGGAGTGCTTATAGGTTTGAAATTTCCTCAGCGTATGATAGGGTGGATAATGGAATGTGTCACCACCACCTCATTCTCCATCCTTATCAACGGCACACCTGAGGGATATTTCGATGGTAAGAGAGGCTTGCGTCAGGGTGATCCGTTGTCGTCCTTATTGTTTGTCTTGTGCATGGATTACTTCTCCCGTCTCTTCAAGAGAATGATTGTGACGGACAACTATAAGTATCACTCTAGGCATTGTGCGAAGGTTGCGTTTCCCATCTGGCGTTTGCGGACGATTTGATTATCTTTGCTTATGGCAATCGCTCTTCAGCAGAAGTGGTGGCCTAGGCACTAAATCTCTTCGCTCGAATGTCAGGTTTGGAGGTTAGTTCGGACAAGTCTCACTTGATCATGGCAGGAGTTCCGGAGGATGAGGAGCAGGCTATCCGTGAGGTGCTACCTTTTCAGGAAGGCACCTTTCCTGTACGTTATTTGGGAGTTTCGCTATAGGGAAGTAAGCTCCTGGAGTCTACGTTTGAGCTGCTCATCACGTAGGTTACTAATTTGATCCGAGGGTGGTCCACGCATCAGCTCTCGTATGCAGGCCGATTGGAACTCATTAGATTAATTGTGTATGGGTTGATGAATTTCTGGACGTCGATGGTGATGATCCCTAAAGGAGTTATGGACAGAATAGAGAGGATGACACAGAAATTCCTTTGGGGAGCCACAAGGGGTGCAGTTCGTTGGGAGGAGGTCATTCTCCCTAAGGAACAGGGTGGCCTTGGACTTAGGGGACTCGACTGTTGAACGATGTAGCTCTTTGTGGTGTTCTGTGGGATGTGCATCAAGAGAAGAGATCGCTATGGATAAAATGGAATAGTGCCATTTATCTGCAGTCCTCTTCGTGTTGGGATGTTGAGGTGAATTACAGCGCCTCAATTTTGTGGAAAGATATCCTCCGTGCGAGGGATAGGGTCAGAACACGGATTGGTGGGGACATGGTTTCCACTTTGGGTTCTTGTTCGGAGATGGGAAGGCTTCGTTTAGGTAAGTTGTATTGGCTCGTTTCAGACTCTATCCCGGTACAGCCTATTTGCAAGAAGTTGTGGAGTCCATGGGTTCCTGAAGAGCATGTGTTCAGGACGTGGCTCGCTGTGAGGAACCGCCGGCTTACCATGGACAGATGGAGACACTATGAAGGCCTGATTGAGTGCGTGCTATGTGTGGGGGCTCCCGAATCGAGAGATCACCTTTTCTTTAGGTGTCCGTTCACGAGGCATGTATGGAACCGGGTTAGACATGAAGTGGAGTGGAGGAGACAGGTTACCACGTTGAAGGCCGACTTAAAGTGGCTCAGCAAGGACCGGCGAGTGCATGTTCATTATAAGAGGAGGTGGACGCTCGCTCTCTATGGAAGCGTCTTCCTCATATGGAAAGCTCGGAATGAAGCACTCTTCGAGGGTGCCCGACCTTCTATGGATGGCTTGATTAATTCTATACTTATGCATGTAATTAGATTCTAGTATTTGTTATCTAGATAGGCGTAGTTTCTTTGGTTGCTCCACTTTGGAGTTGTAATTATATGTACTTGTGACTCTGGCTTCGGCCTCTCGTTTTTTAATAATTAACATATCGTTCATAGGCGAAACCCAGGTGACAGCAGTAGATATTGAAATTCCCTGGGAGGCAAGTTTTTAGTTCCCGTCGATCCAGACATCCGTTCGGCACGAAACTTTGCACGCCCCACCAAAATCATGCAAGAAATTCACTTTTGAAGTCGGAATTCAGTTTCGAGATTCCAATTTTTTTTATATTTTTTTTATTTCAGCACATTCAATATGCCGGGAAATATCGAACGTGCCCACATATCGACGGATGGAGGTTGGTTGAGATTGCACGACCCATCAAAATCGAGCAAGGAATTCAATTTTTTGAGTCGAATTTCTCTTTTGAGATTTGAATTCATTTTTAGTAGTTTGCCCGCGCATGCCCGTTGCCTAGTGTTGCCGGGGGTTGCCTAGGATTGCCCTCGCCCATTGCATCGGATTGCCAATGCCGGGGTTGCCTAGGAAGAACCTCATCGGGTTGCCCATGGCTGCCCATGGTTGCCCACGGCTGCCCACGGTGGTTGCCTAGGATTGCCCATGCCGAGCCCTGTCGGGTTGCCCATGGCTGGCTACGATTGCCCACGGTTGCCTGGTAAGAACCCTATCAGGCTGCCCATGGTTGCCTAGGATTGCGCATGTCAGATGCCGGGGGTTGCCCGGGAAGAACCTCTTTGGGTTGCCCATGGTTGCCTAGGAATGCCCACGCCCATTGCCTGGGGTGCCCACGGGGGTTGCCCACGCCCGTTGCCTAGGATTGCCCATAACGGGTGCCTAGGCGTGCCCACACCATGGCCCATGCCCACGGTTGTCCACGTGGTCTCTCACGTATGCCCACGCCCGTTGCCATGGGTTGCCTATGCATAAGCCATGCTTGCACGGCCCATGCCCATGCCTTGCCCACGGTCGTTGCCTTGGCTCGTCCATGCCATGGCCCATGCCCAACTCCTGTTGCCCACGGTTGCCCTCGGGGTCGCCCACGTATGCCCACGCCCGCTGCCACGGGTTGCCTATGCATAGGCAAGCTTGCAAGGCCCATGCCCATGGCTTGCCCATGACCGTTGCCTTGGTTTGCCCATGCAATGGCCCATGCCCAACCCCATTGCCCACGGTTGCCCACAGGGTCGCCCACCTATGCCCACGCCCGTTGCCACGGGTTGCCCATGCACAGGCAATACTTGCACAACCCATGCCCATGGCTTGCCCACGGCCGTTGCCTTGGCTTGCTCATGCCATGGCCCATGCCCAACTCCCGTTGCCCACAGTTGCCCACGGGATCTCCCACGTATACCCACGCCCGTTGCCATATGTTGCCCATGCACAGGCAATGCTTGCACAGCCCATGCCCACTGCTTGCCCATGGCCGTTGCATTGGCTTGCCCATTCCATGGCCCATGCCCAACTCCCGTTGCCCACGGTTGCCTACGGGGTCGCCCACGTATGCCCACGCCCGTTGCCACGGGTTGCCTATGCACAGGCAATGCTTGCACGACCCATGAACCACAGCTTGCCCATGGCTGTTGCCTTGGTTTGCCCATGCCATGGCCCATGCCCAACTCCCATTGCCCACGATTGCCCACGGGGTCGCCAACATATGCCTATGCCCGTAGCCACGTGTTGCCCATGCACAGGCAATGCTTTCACGGCCCATGCCCACGGCTGTTGCCTTGGCTTGCCCATGCCATGGCCCATGCCTAACTCCTGTTGCCCACGGGGTCGCCCACGTATGCCCACGTCCGTTGCCACGTGTTGCCCATGCACAGGCAATGCTTGATGGCCCATGCCCATTGCTTGCCATGGCCATTGCCTTGGCTTTCCCATGCCAAGGCACATGCCCAACTCTCGTTGCCCACGGTTCCCCATGGTTGCCCATGCCCATTGCCATGGGTTGCCCATGCACAAGAAATGCTTGCACGGCCCATGCCCACGACTTGCCCATGATCGTTGCCATGGCTTGCCCTTGCCATGGCCCATGCCCAACTCCCGTTGCCCACGGTTGCCCACGGGGTCGCCCACGTATGCCCACGCCCATTGCCACGGGTTGCCCAAGCAAATGCAAAGCTTGCACGACATATGCCCACTGCTTGCCCATGGCCATTGCATTGGCTAGCCCATGCCATGGCCCATGCCCAACTCCCGTTGCCCACGATTGCCTAGGGGATCGCCCACGTATGCCCACGCCCATTGCCACGGGTTGCCTATGCACATGCTATACTTGCACGGCCCATGAACCACGGCTTGCCCACGGCTGTTGCCTTGGTTTGCCAATGCCATGGCCCATGCCCAACTCCCGTTGCCCACGATTGCCCACCAGGTCGCCAACGTATGCCCATGCCCGTTGCCACGTGTTGCCCATGCACAGGCAATGCTTGCACGGCCCATGCCCACGGCCGTTACCTTGGCTTGCCCATGCCATGGCCCATGCCCAACTTCTATTGCCCATAGGGTCGCCCACGTATGCCCACGCCCGTTACCACATGTTGCCCATGCACAGGCAATGATTGCACGACCCATGCCCATTGCTTGCCCATTGCCGTTGCCTTGGCTTGCCCATGCCATGGCCCATGCCCAACTCTCGTTGCCCACGGTTCCCCATGGTCGCCCATGCCCATTGCCATGGGTTGCCCACGCATAGAAAATGCTTGCACGGCCCATGCGCACGAATTGCCCACGACTGTTGCCTTGGTTTGCCCATGCCATGACCCATGCCCAACTCTTGTTGCCCACGGTTGCCCACGGGGTCGCCCACGTATGCCCACGCCCGTTGCCATGGGTTGCCCATGCACAGGCAATACTTGCACGGCCAATGCCCATGGCTTAAATATGCCATGGCCCATGCCCAACTCCCGTTGCCCACGGTTGCCCACGGGGTCTCCCACGTATGCCCACGCCCGTTGCCACGGCTTGCCCATGCATAGGCAATGCTTGCACGGCCCACGCCCACTGCTTGCCCATGGCCGTTGCATTGGCTAGCCCATGCCGTGGCCCATGCCCAACTCCCGTTGCCCACGGTTGCCTACGGGGTCGCCCGCGTATGCCCACGCCCGTTGCCACGGGTTACCTATGCAAAGGCAATGCTTGCACGGCCCATGAACCACGGCTTGCCTACGGCTGTTGCCTTGGTTTGCCCATGCCATGGCCCATGCCCAACTTCCGTTACCCACGATTGCCCACGGGGTCGCCAATGTATGCCCATGCCCGTTGCCACGTGTTGCCCATGCACAAGCAATGCTTGCACGGCCCATGCCCACGGCCGTTGCCTTGGCTTGCCCATGCCATGGCCCATGTCCAACTTCTGTTGCCCACGGGGTTGCCCACGTATGCCCACGCCTGTTGCCACGTGTTGCCCATGCACAGGCAATGCTTGCACGGCCCATGCCCATTGCTTGCCCATGGCCGTTGCCTTGGCTTGCCCATGCCATGGCCCATGCCCAACTCTCGTCGCCCACGGTTCCCCATGGTCACCCATGCCCATTGCCATGGGTTGCCAATGCATAGGAAATGCTTGCACGGCCCATGCACACGACTTGCCCACGACCGTTGCCTTGGCTTGCCCATGCCATGGCCCATGCCCAACTCTTATTACCCACAGGGTCACCCACGTTTGCCTACGCCCGTTGCCACGGGTTGCCCATGCACAGGCAATACTTGCACGGCCAATGCCCATGGCTTGCCCATGCCATGGCCCATGCCCAAATCCCGTTGCCCACGGTTGCCCACGGGGTCTCCCATGTATGCCCACGCCCGTTGCCATGGGTTGCCCATGCACAGGCAATGCTTGCACGGCCCATGCCCACTACTTTCCCATGGCCGTTGCCTTGGCTTGCCCATGCCATGGCCTATGGCCAACTCCCGTTGCCCACGGTTGCCCATGGGGTCGCCCACGTATGCCCACGCCCGTTGCCACGGGTTGCCTATGCACAGGCAATGCTTGCACGGCCCATGAACCACGGCTTGCCCACAGCTGTTGCCTTGGTTTGCCCATGCCATGGCCCATGCCCAACTCCCGTTGCCCACGATTACCTACGGGGTCGCCAACGTATGCCCACGCCCGTTGCCACGTGTTGCCCATGCATAGGCAATGCTTGCACGGCCCATGCCAATGGTTTACCCACGGCTGTTGCCTTGGCTTGCCCATGTCATGGCCCATGCCCAACTCCTGTTGCCCACGGGGTCGCCCACGTATGCCCACACCCGTTGCCACGTGTTGCCCATGCACAGGCAATGCTTGCACGGCCCATGCCCATTGCTTGCCCATGGCGGTTGCCTTGGCTTGCTCATGCCATGGCTCATGCCCAACTCTCATTGCCCACGCTTCCCCATGGTCGCCCATGCCCATTGCCATGGGTTGCCCATGCATAGAAAATGCTTGCACGACCCATGCCCACGACTTGCCCACAACCATTGCATTGGCTTGCCCATGCCATGACCCATGCCCAACTCTCGTTACCCACGGTTGCCCACGGGGTCGCCCACGTATGCCCACGCCCGTTGCCATGGGTTACCCATGCACAGGTAATACTTGCACAGCCAATGCCCATGGCTTGCCCATGCCATGGCCCATGCCCAACTCCCGTTGCCCACGATTGCCCACGGGATCTCCCACGTATGCCCACGCCCATTGCCATGTCTTGCCCATGCACAGGCAATGCTTGCACGGCCCATGTCCACTGCTTGCCCATGGCCGTTGCATTGGCTAGCCCATGCCATGGCCCATGCCCAACTCCCGTTGCCCACGGTTGCCTACGGGGTTGCCCACGTATGCCCACGCCCGTTGCCACGGGTTGCCTATACACAGGCAATGCTTGCACGGCCCATGAACCACAGCTTGCCCACGGCTGTTGCCTTAGTTTGCCCATGCCATGGCCCAGGCCCAACTTCCGTTGCCCACGATTGCCCACGGGGTCGCCAACGTATGCCCATGCCTGTTGCCACGTGTTGCCCATGCACAGGCAATGCTTGCACGGCCCATGCCTACGGCTGTTGCCTTGGCTTGCCCATGCCATGGCCCATGCCCAACTCCTGTTGCCCACGGGGTCACCCATGTATACCCACGCCCGTTGCAACGTGTTGCCCATGCACAGGCAATGCTTGCACGGCCCATGCCCATTGCGTGCCCATGGCCGTTGCCTTGGCTTTCCCATGCCCAACTCTCGTTGCCCACGGTTCCCCATGGTCGCCCATGCCCATTGCCATGGGTTGCCCATGCATAGGAAATGCTTGCACGGCCCATGCACACGACTTGCCCACGACCGTTGCCTTGGCTTGCCCATGCCATGGCCCATGCCCAACTCTCATTGCCCACGGTTGCCCACGGGGTCGCCCACGTTTGCCCACGCCTGTTGCCACGGGTTGCCCATGCACAGGCAATACTTGCACGGCCAATGCCCACGGCTTGCCCATGCCATGGCCCATGCCCAACTCCCGTTGCCCACGGTTGCCCACGGGGTCTCCCACGTATTCCCACGCCCGTTGCCATAGGTTGCCCATGCACAGGCAATGCTTGCACGGCCCATGCCCACTGCTTTCCCATGGCCGTTGCCTTGTCTTGCCCATGCCATGGCCTATGGCCAACTCCCGTTGCCCACGGTTGCCCATGGGGTCTCCCACGTATGCCCACGCCCGTTGCCACGGGTTGCCTATGCGCAGGTAATGCTTGCACGGCCCATGAACCACGGCTTGCCCACAGCTGTTGCCTTGGTTTGCCCATGCCATGGCCCATGCCCAACTCCCGTTGCCCACGATTGCCTATGGGGTCGCCAACGTATGCCCACGCCCGTTGCCACGTGTTGCCCATGCATAGGCAATGCTTGCACGGCCCATGCCAATGGTTTACCCATGGTCGTTGCCTTGGCTTGCCCATGCCATGGCCCATGCCCAACTCCTGTTGCCCACGGGGTCACCCACGTATGCCCACGCCCGTTGCCACGTGTTGCCCATGCACAGGCAATGCTTGCACGGCCCATGCCCATTGCTTGCCCATGGCAGTTGCCTTGGCTGGCTCATGCCATGGCCCATGCCCAACTCTCATTGCCCACAGTTCCCCATGGTCGCCCATGCCCATTGCCATGGGTTGCCCATGCATAGAAAATGCTTGCACGGCCCATGCCCACGACTTGCCCACAACCGTTGCATTGGCTTGCCCATGCCATGACCCATGCCCAACTCTCGTTGCCCACGGGGTCGCCCACGTATGCCCACGCCCATTGCCATGGGTTGCCCATGCACAGGCAATACTTGCACGGCCAATGCCCATGGCTTGCCCATGCCATGGCCCATGCCAAACTCCCGTTGCCCACGGGGTCTCCCACGTATGCCCACGCCCGTTGCCATGGCTTGCCCATGCACAGGCAACGCTTGCACGGCCCATGCCCACTGCTTGCCCATGGCCGTTGCATTGGCTAGCCCATGCCATGGCCCATGCCCAACTCCCGTTGCCCACGGTTGCCTACGGGGTCGCCCACGTATGCCCACGCCCGTTGCCACGGGTTGCCTATGCACATGCAATGCTTGCACGGCCCATGAACCACGGCTTGCCCACGGTTGTTGCCTTAGTTTGCCCATGCCATGGCCCATGCCCAACTTCCGTTGCCCACGATTGCCCACGGGGTCGCCAACGTATGCCCATGCCTATTGCCACGTGTTGCCCATGCACAGGCAATGCTTGCACGGCCCATGCCCACGGCCGTTGCCTTGGCTTGCCCATGCCATGGCCCATGCCCAACTCCTGTTGCCCACGGGGTCGCCCACGTATGCCCACGCCCGTTGCCACGTGTTGCCCATGCACAGGCAATGCTTGCACGGCCCATGCCCATTGCTTGCCCATGGCGGTTGCCTTGGCTTGCTCATGCCATGGCCCATGCCCAACTCTCATTGCCCACGGTTCCCCATGGTCGCCCATGCCCATTGCCATGGGTTGCCCATGCATAGAAAATGCTTGCACGGCCCATGCCCACGACTTGCCCACAACTGTTACATTGGCTTGCCCATGCCATGACCCATGCCCAACTCTCGTTGCCCATGGTTGCCCACGGGGTCGCCCACGTATGCCCACGCCCGTTTCCATGGGTTGCCCATGCACAGGCAATACTTGCACGGCCAATGCCCATGGCTTGCCCATGCCATGGCCCATGCCCAACTCCCGTTGCCCACGGTTGCCCACGGGGTCTCCCACGTATGCCCACGCCTGTTGCCATGGCTTGCCCATGCACAGACAATGCTTGCACGGCCCATGCCCACTGCTTGCCCATGGCCGTTGCATTGGCTAGCCCATGCCATGGCCCATGCCCAACTCCCGTTGCCCACGGTTGCCTACGGGGTCGCCCACGTATGCCCACGCCCGTTGCCACGGGTTGCCTATGCATAGGCAATGCTTGCACAGCCCATGAACCACGGCTTGCCCACGGCTGTTGCCTTAGTTTGCCCATGCCATGGCCTATGCCCAACTTCCGTTGCCCACGATTGCCCACGGGGTCGCCAACGTATTCCCATGCCTGTTGCCACGTGTTGCCCATGCACAGGCAATGCTTGCACGGCCCATGCCCAACTCCTGTTGCCCACGGGGTTGCCCACGTATGCCCACGCCCGTTGCCACGTGTTGCCCATGCACAGGCAATGCTTGCACGGCCCATGCCCATTGCTTGCCCATGACCGTTGCCTTGGTTTACCCATGCCATGGCCCATGCCCAACTCTCGTTGCCCACGGTTCCCCATGGTCGCCCATGCCCATTGCCATGGGTTGCCCATGCATAGAAAATGCTTGCACGGCCCATGCACATGACTTGCCCACGACCGTTGTCTTGGCTTGCCCATGCCATGGCCCATGCCCAACTCTCGTTGCCCACGGTTGCCCACGGGGTCGCCCACGTTTGCCCACGCCCGTTGCCACGGGTTGCCCATGCACAGGCAATACTCGCACGGCCAATGCCCACGGCTTGCCCATGCCATGGCCCATGCCCAACTCCCGTTTCCCACAATTGCCCACGGGGTCTCCCACGTATGCCCACGCCCGTTGCCACGGGTTGCCCATGCACAGGCAATGCTTGCACGGCCCATGTCCAGTGCTTGCCCATGGCCGTTGCCTTGGCTTGCCCATGCCATGGCGCATGGCCAACTCCCGTTGCCCACGGTCGCCCACGGGGTCGCCCATGTATGCCCACGCCCATTGTCATGGGTTCCCTATGCACAGGCAATGCTTGTACGGCCCATGAACCACGGCTTGCCCACAGCTGTTGCCTTGGTTTGCCCATGCCATGGCCCATGCCCAACTCCCGTTACCCACGATTGCCCACGGGGTCGCCAACGTATGCCCACGCCCGTTGCCACGTGTTGCCCATGCATAGCCAATGCTTGCACGGCCCATGCCCATGGTTTGCTCACGGCGTTACCTTGGCTTGCCCATGCCATGGCCCATGCCCAACTCCTGTTGCTCATGGGGTCGCCCACGTATGCCCATGCCCGTTGCCACGTGTTGCCTATGCACAGGCAATGCTTGCACGGCCCATGCCCATTGCTTGCCCATGGCCATTGCCTTGGCTTGCCCATGCCACGGCCAATGCCCAACTCTCGTTGCCCACGGTTCCCCATGGTCGCCCGAGCCCATTGCCATAGGTTGCCCATGCATAGGAAATGCTTGCACGGCCCATGCACATGACTTGCCCATGACCATTGCCTAGGCTTGCCCATGCCATGGCCCATGCCCAACTCTCGTTGCCCACGGTTGCCCACGGGGTCGCCCACGTTTGCCCATGCCCGTTGCCACGGGTTGCCCATGCACAGGCAATACTTGCACGGCCAATGCCCACGGCTTGCCCATGCCATGGCCCATGCCCAACTCCCGTTGCCTACGGCTGCCCACGGGGTCTCCCACGTATGCCCACGCCCATTGCCACGGGTTGCCCATGCACAGATAATGCTTGCACGGCCCATGCCCACTGCTTGCCCATGGCCGTTGCCTTGGCTTGCCCATGCCATGGCCCATGGCCAACTCCCGTTGCCCACGGTTGCCCACGGGGTCACCCACGTATGCCCACGCCCATTGCCACGGGTTGCCTATGCACATGCAATGCTTGCACGGCCCATGAACCACGGCTTGCCCACAGCTCTTGCCTTGGTTTGCCCATGCCATGGCCCATGCCTAACTCCCATTGCCCACGATTGCCCACGGGGTCGCCAACGTATGCCCACGCCCGTTGCCACGTGTTGCCCATGCATAGGCAATTCTTGCACGGCCCATGCCCATGGTTTGCCCACGGCCGTTGCCTTGGCTTGCCCATGCCATGGCCCATGCCCAACTCTTGTTGCCCACGGGGTCGCCCACGTATGCCCACGCCCGTTGCCACGTGTTGCCTATGCACAGGCAATGCTTGCACGGCCCATGCCCATTGCTTGCCCATGGCCGTTGCCTTGGCTTGCTCATGCCACGGCCAATGCCAAACTCTCGTTGCCCACGGTTCCCCACGGTCGCCCATGCCCGTTGCCATGGGTTGCCCATGCACAGGAAATGCTTGCACGGCCCATGCCCACGACTTGCCCACGACCGTTGCCTTGGCTTACCCATGCCATGGCCCATGCCCAACTCCCGTTGCAACGGGTTGCCCATGCAAATGCAATACTTGCACGGCCAATGCCCACGGCTTGCCCATGCCATGGCCCATGCCCAACTCCCGTTGCACACGGTTGCCCACGGGGTCTCCCACATATGCCAATGCTCGTTGCCACGGGTTGTCCATGCACAGGCAATGCTTGCACGGCCCATGCCCACGGCTTGCTTTCGGCCGTTACCTTGGCTTGTCCATGCCATGGCCAATGCCCAACTCCCGTTGCCCACGGTTGCCCATGGGGTCGCCCACGTATGCCACGCCCATTGCCACGGGTTGCCCATGCATAGGCAATGCTTGCACGGCCCATGCCAACGGCTGTTGCCTTGGCTTGCCCATGCCATGGCCCATGCCCAACTCCTGTTGCCCACGGTTGCCCACGGGGTCGCCAACATATGCCCATGCCCGTTGTCACGTGTTGCCCATGCACAGGCAATGCTTGCACGGGCCATGCCCATGGCTTGCCCACAGCCGTTGCCTTGGCTTGCCCATGCCATGGCCCATGCCCAACTCCTGATTCCCGAAGCACCCCACGGATGGGGCATTCGATAGGGGACGCTTGTGTTTGTATTCCATGGTGCATCCCGCGCCTGAGTTTGTTAGGCCCGAACAGCTCGAGCGCCATCGAGTCCGAGCACGCCGTGTGGGGGTTAGCCGACGAAGTGGAACCTGGGTGTTTTTGAATGTGTGCGCAGTCTGTTTTACAGTTTTGACAATGATCCTTCCATAGGTTCACCTACGGAAACCTTATTATGACTTCTCCTTCCTCATCAGTGTTGTGTACGCCCGTAATGGCGTAGTTGATAGGCGTAGGCTATGGAGTCATCTCTCTTCGGTTGTCCCAGCAGTTAACTCTCCCTGCATGCTCCTTGGAGACTTTAATTGCGTAGGAAATTAGAAGAGCGATCTATAATTGTTCCGTCTCATCGAAACTAGTGCAAGTTAGATTTTGAGGAGTTTTGTGTTGATCTGGGGTTGGATGATGCTAAGTCTAAGGGGTGCTTTTTCACCTGGATGAATGGTAGAATATCGAGCCTTATTGATCGGGTATTGGTGAACTCGAACTGGGACATCACCTCGGGAGTAATGGAGTCGGAGTTTCTGCCCATTGGGCCACTTCGGATCACTGCCCTGTCCTAGTTTCCGTGTTTCACGCTGAGTACTCGAAGGGGAGACCGTTCAGGTATGTGAACATGTGGAAGACCAGAGGGGGATTCCTGGATACTGTGCAAGAAGTATGGGACTCGCAAGTGCGGGGTACAGCTCAGTGTAGTGTTTGTCGTAGGTTGAAGTTACTCAAGCCAAAATTACGTCAGCTTGGCAAGAGGGACTTCGGCCATATAGCCAAGAGAGTAGAGCGGGCTAGAGAGGAGCTAGACAGTTTGCAACTGGAGAGCCATGCTGATCCTGGTAATACTGAGAAATGGGACAAGGTTCCAGAGGCAGCGAAGAAGGTTGACTTCTTGTGTCACGCCGAGCATCTCTTCTTCTCTCAAATGGCCAGAGCCGATTATTTGATCAGTCAGGACAAGCCCATGAAATTCTTCTACAAGAAGATCAAGTCTAATAGTGTGAGGAATATCATCCCCTCCATACGTACGGAATCCGGGCATACTACCTCCCGTGACGAAGTCGTTGGAGAGTTCCTCTCATTCTATATAGACTTGTTGGGTACTGCGGGGGAGTGTGAGGAGATAGATGGCAGTGTGTTTGAATGGGGAGCCGTGTTGAGTGATGAACAGGCGCAACATCTTGTGGTGTCTATTACGGCTGAGGAAGTGAAGAGAGTAGTGTGGAGCATGAACGGGGATAAGGCCCCCGATCCGGACGGGTACACGACTACTTTCTTTCGAGATGCATGGGATGTGGTCGGATCAGATGTCGTGGGGGCTGTCCAGGTATTCTTCCACTCCGAGCAGTTGCTGCGGCAGATGAACACCATGTTTATTACACTAATCCCGAAGGGTAAGCATAATCCTACTGTCAGGGACTTCTGCCCGATTTCGTGTTGCAATGTGATCTATAAAATCATATCCCATATCATTATGACACGAATGACGGACCTGATGGAGGATTTGGTGGCGGAGAATCACTTTGGTTTTGTTAAGAACCGAAGAATGAGGGACTGTGTGATGCTGGCCCAGGAGATAGTGAAGAATTACGGGGGGGCTAGGCATCGTCAGTACAGGAGAATGGCTATCAAAGTGGATATTAAGAAGGTGTATGACTCGGTGGATTGGGGCTTCTTGCATGGATTACTTACAGGTTTGAAATTTCCCCAGCGTATGATAGGGTGGATCATGGAATGTGTCACCACCACCTCATTCTCCATCCTTATCAACGACACACCTGAGGATATTTTGATGGTAAGAGAGGCTTGCATCAGGGTGATCCTTTGTCGTCCTTATTGTTTATCTTGTGCATGGATTACTTCTCCCGCCCCTTGACGGACTATAAGTACCACTCTAGGCATTGTGCGAAGGTTGGTGTCACCCATCTGGCATTTGCGGATGATTTGATTATCTTTGCTTACGACAATCGCTCCTCCACAGAAGTGGTAGCCAAGGCACTTAATCTCTTCGCTCGAATGTCAAGTTTGGAGGTTAGTACAAACAAGTCTCACCTGTTCATGGCAGGAGTTCCGGAGGATGAAGAGCAAGCGATTCGTGAGGTGCTGCCTTTTCAGGAAGGCATCTTCCCTGTACGTTATTTGGGAGTTCCACTACAGGGAAGTAAGCTCCGGGAGTCTGCTTTTGAGCCACTCATCACGCAGGTTACTAATCTAATCAGAGGATGGTCCACGCATCTGCTCTCATATGCAGGCCGATTGGAGCTCATTAGATCGATGGTGTACGGGCTGATGAATTTCTGGACGTCGATGGTGAAGATCCCCAAAGGAATTGTGGACAGAATATAGAGGATGATATGGAAATTCCTTTGGGGGGCCTCAAGGGGGGCAGTTCGTTGGGAGGAGGTCATTCTCCCTAAGGAACAGGGTGGGCTGGGATTTAGGGGACTTGACCTGCTGAACGATGCAGCTCTTTATGGCGTGTTGTGGGATGTGCATCAGGAGAAGAGATTGCTGTGGATCAAATGGATTAACGCCATTTATCTGCATTCCTCTTCATGCTGGGATGTTGAGGTGAACTACAGCGCCTCAATTGTGTGGAAGGACATCCTCCGTGCGAGGGATAGGGTCAGAGCACGGATTGGTGGGGACATGGTTTCCACTTTGGCTTTGTGTGGGTAAGTTGTATCAGCTCATTTCAGACTCCATGCCGGTACAGACTATCTACAAGAAGTTATGGAGTCCATGGGTTCCTCAAAAGCATTCGTTCAGGATGTGGATCGCAGTGAGGAACCGCCTGCTTACCATGGACAGATGGAGACACTACGAAGGCTCGGTTGAGTGCGTGTTGTGCGTGGGGCCCCAAATCGAGAGATCACCTTTTCTTCAGGTGTCCGTTCACGAAGCATGTATGGAACCGGGTTAGGTACGAAGTGGAATGGAGGAGGCAGGTTACCACGTTGAAGTCCGGCTTCAAGTGCTCAGCAAGGACCGGTGAGTGCACGTACGTGATAGGAGAAGCGTCTTCCTCATATGGAAGGCTCGGAATGAAGCACTCTTCGAGGATGCCCGACCTTCTTTGGACAGCTTGATTAATTCCATTCTTATGTATGTAATTAGATTCGAGTATTTGTTATCTCGATAGGCGTATTTTCTTTGGTTGCTCCGCACTGGAATTGTATTTATATGTCCTTGTGACTCTGGCTTTGGCCTCTTGTTTTTGAATAATTAACATATCGTTCAGAGGCGAAACCCAGGTGACAGCAGTAGATTTTGAAATTTCCTAGGAGGTAAGTTTTTGGTTACCGTTGATTCGGACGTCAGTTCCGCACGAAACTTTGCACGCCCCACCGAAATCGCGCAAGGAATTCATTTTTTAAGTCAGAATTCAGTTTAAAGATTCCAATTTGTTTTTATAATTTTTTTTATTTCAGCGCATTCAATATGTCGGGCGACATCGAACATGCTCACATATCGACAGATGGAGATCAGTTGAGATTGAACGACCCATCAAAATCGATCAAGGAATTCATTTATTGAGTCAGATTTCACTTTTGAGATTTGAATTCATTTTTAGTAGTTTGCCCGCGCACGCCCGTTGCCTAATATTGCAGGGGGTTGCCTAGGATTCCCACGCCCGTTGCATCGGATTGCCCATGCCGGGGGTTGCCTAGGAAGAACCTCATCGGACTGCCCATGGCTGCCCATGGTTGCCCATGGTAGTTGCATAGGATTGCCCATGCCGACCCCGTCGGGTTGCCCATGGCTGCCTACAGTTGCCCACGGTTGCCTGGGAAGAACCCCGTCGGGCTACCCATGGTGTCCTCGGATTACGCATGTCGGGTGCCAAGGATTGCCAGGGAAGAACCTTGTCGGGTTGCCCATGGTTGCCTAGGAATGCCCACGCTCATTGACTGGGGTGCCCACGGGGGTTACCCACGCCCATTGCCTAGAATTGCCCACGACGGGTGCCTGGGCGTGCTCACGCCATGGCCCATGCCCACGGTTACCCACGGGGTCTCCCATGTATGCCCACGCCCGTTGCCACTGGTTGCCCATGCACAGGCCATGCTTGTACGGCCCATGCCCGCGCCTTGCCCACGGCCGTTGCCATGGCTTGCCCATGCCATGGCCCATACCTAACTCCCGTTGCCCACAGGTTGTCCTCGCCTATTGCCATGGGTTGCCCATGCACAGGCCATGCTTGCACGGCCCATGCCCATTGCTTTCTCACGGCCGTTGCCTTGGCTTACCCATGCCATAGCCCATGCCCAACTCCCGTTGCCCACGGTTGCACACGGGGTCGCCAATGTATGCCCACGCCCATTGCCACGGGTTGCCCATACACAGGCAATGCTTGCAAGGCCCATGCCCACGGCTTGCCCATGGCCATTGCCTTGGCTTGCCCATGCCATGGCCCATGCCCAACTCCCGTTGCCCACAGTTGCCCACGGGGTCACCCACGTATGCCCACGCCCATTGCCAAAGGTTGCCCATGCACAGGCAATGCTTGCACGGCATATGCCCATGGCTTGCCCACGGCCATTGTCTTGGCTTACCCATGCCATGGCCCATGCCCAACTCCCGCTGCCTACAGTTGCCCACGGGGTTCCCAACATATGCCCATGCCCATTGCCACGGGTTGCCTATGCACAGACAATGCTTGCACGACACATGCCCACGGCTTGCCCACGGCCGTTGCCTTGGCTTGCCCATGCCATTGCCCATGCCAAACTCTCGTTGCCCACGGGTTGCCCACGGGGTCGTCCACGTATGCCCATGCCCGTTGCAACGGGTTGCCCATGCACAGGCAATGCTTGCATGGCCCATGCCCACGGCTTGCCCATGGTCGTTGCCTTGGCTTGCACATGCCATGGCCCATGCCCAACTCCCATTGCCAATGGTTCCCCATGGTCGCCAACGTATGCCCACGCTCATTGCCATAGGTTGCCCATGCACAGGCAATGCTTGCACGGCCCATGCCCACGGCTTGCCCATGGTCGTTGCCTTGGCTTGCCCATGCCATGACCCATGCCCAACTCCCGTTGCCTATAGTTACCCATGGGGTCGCCCACGTATGCCCATGCCCGTTACCACGGGTTGCCATGCACAGGCAATGCTTGCATGGCACATGCCCACGGCTTGCCCACGGCTATTGCCTTGGCTTGCCCATGCCATGGCCCATGCTAAACTCTCATTGCCCACGGGGTCGCCCACATATGCCCACACCCATTGCCACAGGTTGCCCATGCACAGGCAATGCTTGCGCGGCCCATGTCCACAGCTTGCCCATGGCCGTTGCCTTGGCTTGCACATGCCATGGCCCAAGCCCAACTCCCGTTGCCCACGGTTCCCCACGGTCGCCAACGTATGGCCATGCACGTTGCCATGGGTTGCCCATGCACAGGCAATGCTTGCACGGCCCATGCCCACGGCTTGCCCACGGCCGTTTCCTTGGCTTGCCCATGCCATGGCTCATGCCAAACTCCCGTTGCCCACGGGGGTCGCCCACGGAATGCCCACGGCCGTTGTGTTGGCTTTCCCACGCCGTGGCCCTTGCCCAACTCCTGTTGCCCACACTTGCCAATGGGGTCGCCCATGTACGCCCATGCCTGTTGCCACGTGTTGCCCATGCACAGGCAACGCTTGCATGGCCCATGCCCACGGCTTGCCCACGGCCGTTGCCTTGGCTTTCCCATGCCATGGCCCGTGCCTAACTCCCGTTGCCCACGGGTCACCCACGTATGCCCACGCACTTTGCCACTGGTTGCCCATGCACAGGCCATGCTTGCACGGCCCATGCCCATGGCCGTTGCCTTACCTAGCCCATGCCATGGCTCATGCCCAACTCCCATTGCTCACATGGGTAGCCCACGACTTGCCCACGGCCGTTGTGTTTGTTTGCCCATGCCGTGGCCCATGCCCAACTCCCGTTGCCCATAGGGGTCGCCCACGGGTGCCCACACCTGTTGCCACGGGTTGCCCATGCACAGGCATTGCTTGCACGGCCCATGCCCACAGCTTGCCCAC